>JAWRVZ010000178.1:0-64235 GCA_037043235.1 Rhodeus uyekii | reverse complement strand
AACTAGATAGAGGAAGTTTATGATATAAACTTCAGTTGGCTTGAGAAAGCCTATCCTGAAAGTTAAATTTATTTGTAAAAGCTTAAAAAGTTGTTTAAGTTTACAGATAGATAGATGGAAAGAATTAGATCTTGAGCATATATACACTTGTTAGTTATTGCCTTGCGTTGTTTCTAGGCAGTTACTAAGGTGTCGTTATGTTCTTTGATCATAATTTAATCTTTAATCAATTGATGATCAATTTTGCTAGCAAGATTTAATGTTAATTATCTTGTTGCTAGCAAGATTTAGAATGAATTCCGAAGTCATTAGCAACATTTAACATAAATAAGCATGTTGCTGGCAAGAATTCGCTGAATTAGCATATTGGTAGCAAGATTTATTGTTAATTAACAAGTTGCTATCAAGATTTAGCATGATCTAGCATGTCACTAGTGAGAATTTGCGTGATCTAGCATGTTGCTAGCAAGATTTAACGTTAATTAACAAGACGCTATTGACATTTAGTGTGAACTAACATCTCGCTAGTGAGATTTGTTAATTCGTAGGTCGCTTGTGAGATTTAACATGAGTTAACATGTCACTGACGAGAATGAATGTTATTTAACAAGTCACTAGTGAGATTTAATGTTTTAAAGAACACAAGAGTCAGTTGACGCAGAGACTGGAGGTTATTGATGATTCAGCTGAACAGTGAGTGGTCTGAAATATCAAATAATAATAATGAATATTAAATATAAATCTAAAATAAACAACATTTACATTGGTAATAAACATGAGTAAATAATTAATTGATTACAGAAGTGTTGCAATACTTGGTTAGTGAATACTTTGTTTTATTTCTATTTTAAAGATGTAATTAAGCATTATTAATATAGTCTTACCACTTTCTAAACAGACTGCAGTTCCACTGCATATATATGGAGCCCTTTATACATTTATTTACTATATAAATGTGTGTATAGATAGATATGTATGTGTGTATATATATATATATATATATATATATATATATATATATATATATATATATATGTATATATGTATATATGTGTGTGTGTGTGTGTGTGTGTGTATAAAGCCTTTCTTCATGTGAAATAAAATAACTTAAATATTAGTATTTCTTAAATCATTCATGCACAATTACAATGGGGATAGTAATGCTGTTTTTTCTAATCTCAAGCAGTTTTCAGATTGAATCGATCTGCCATGTCAGACTTCAGTTCAACACGGCAATTATAGCAGATAAAGGAATCAAGGCAATGTAATATTTACTCTGGCATAAGTTATAAATAAACTGACGCGAGTGCGCGAGGACGCGCGTTTGAACTTCATTGAGAGTTGCCGTTCCCATAGTAATCTACTCAGCGGGGGGAAAGCCTTCACCGAGTAAACACGAATGAGAGTCACAATTTGGCCATATAAGTGCATAAATCTTCAAGCAAACACACTGCAGTGGTTACTTGATAATCGGAAACAATTTCCGTTTGATCATAAACTTTCTCACATAAATCTATTTTAGGAGATTATGATCTCTCTCTCCAGCAGTAATGGCGTCTTTGAAAAGCTTTGAGGCTTTGAATTGCAGCGCTCTGATTCGTTCAAACTTCAGTGCTCTCACTGACAGGGGTGTAATTTTGTGATATTATGTATGTAAAATAGAGAGATTTAACTTACTAATTAAAGTAAAAAATCGATTGTAGACCTGCAAGTTTTTTTTTCAGGATTTAAAAAAATAAAATGCATGCCCATTGGAATGGACATGTTCACACATACTGTATTGAAATGTATTATATATCAGGTGTAATGTTGTGATGTTACCAACAGATGGAGTGGACGCTCTATCTAAAATTCAGTTTTCACTTCATTAGTGAAAGTCTATGGAGATTTTATGACTTTAATCTTCAGTTTTATCAAAAATCATAAGTCTGATCAGTCTGAAAAGGGATAGCAACTCAAGTCAGAACAGGTCTGAAGTCTGAGCAGAGTTTAGTGGTTGTAGCTTTAAAGCTCTAGGAGGAGATGCTTTGAGAATTTTAGGTAAGAATAATAATAATAATAACTAGATAGAGGAAGTTTATGATATAAACTTCAGTTGGCTTGAGAAAGCCTAGCCTGAAAGTTAAATTTATTTGTAAAAGCTTAAAAAGTTTTGAAAGTTTACAGATGGATAGATGGAAAGAATTAGATCTTGAGCATATATACTCTTGTTAGTTATTGCCTTGCGTTGTTTCTAGGCAGTTACTAAGGTGTCGTTATGTTCTTTGATCATAATTTAATCTTTAATCAATTGATGATCAATTTTGCTAGCAAGATTTAATGTTAATTATCTTGTTGCTAGCAAGATTTAGTATGAATTCCGAAGTCATTAGCAACATTTAACATAAATAAGCATGTTGCTGGCAAGAATTTGCTGAATTAGCATATTGTTAGCAAGATTTATCGTTAATTAGCTTGAAAAGTTTTGAGAGTTTAAACTTAAAAATAAGTTATAATTATGCTTTTTGATCCTCAAAGTGTTGGAAAATTGTAATTAGTTTATAAAAATGTTTACGGTTTAATTACATCCTTGGCTTTTAACGGTCAGTTTTCACTAATGCAAAAAATACTTTGTTTAATTTCTATTTTAAAGCTGTAATTAAGCATTATTAGTATAGGCTAATCACTTTCAAAAGAGACTGCAGTTACACTGCATGTATATGTAGCCTTTTATATATAATAAATAGATGTGTATGTGTATATATATATATATATATATATATATATATATATATATATATATATATATATATATATATATATATATAATATGTGTAGAGGTGTGTGTGTGTGTGTATATATATATATATATATATATATGATACTGTGAATAATACTTTGTTTTATTTCTATTTTAAAGCTGTAATTAAGCATTATTAATATAGGCTAATCACTTTCAAAAGAGACTGCAGTTACACCACAGTTACACTATATGTAGCCTTTTATATATACGAAATAGATGTGTGTGTATGTGTGTATATATATATATATATATATATATATATATATATATATATATATATATATATATATATAAATAAATAAATAAATGGTACTGTGATACTGTGAATAATACTTTGTTTTATTTCTATTTTAAAGATGTAATTAAGCATTATTTATGTAGTCTTACCACTTTCAAAACAGACAGCAGTTACACTGAATGTATATGGAGCCCTTTATATTTACAATATAAATGTAGATAGATATGCATGTATGTGTGTGAATAGATTTAGGCGCTATAAATAAACGTAGGCGCTTAGGCGTGGACGCGCGAATGCGGGAGGACGCGCGTATATGGAGCCTCTAATACATACTTTTTAGATGTATATGTAAATCCTTCCTTCATGGGAAACAAACTTAAATATTAGTATTTTTAAAATAATTCCTGCTAAAGTACAATGAGGAGAGTAATGCAGTTTTTTCTAATCTCAAGCAGTTTTCAGATTGACTCGATCTGCCATGTCAGACTTCAGTTCAACACGGCAATTATAGCAGATAAAGGAATCAACGCAATGTAATATTTGTATAAAGCCTTCCTCCATGGGAAACAAAATAACTTAAATATTAGTATTTTTTAAATAATTCCTGCTCATGTAATGCAGCAGAGTAATGCAGTTTTTTTTAATCTCAAGCAGTTTACAGTTTGAATCGATCTGCCATGTTTTTTGCATCCTTTAAAAATCTTATTTCATTTACTGTTTAAGTGTTCACAAAACATCGATCTATCAGCGAATCTGCTCAGGAAGCGCGTTTGAACTCGAGAACAGGAGTCAGACTTTAGTTAAAAGCAGATAAAAGAATTAACACAATGTAACTATATACTCAAGAATTAGTTATAAATAACTTTGACTGTTAGACGCTGCATTTGAAGAGAGTCAGCGCGCGCGCTGCTCAGGGAAGCATTTTACATGTATCTGCCTTCCCCATGCAAACACGAGCGAGAGTCAGAATTCGGCAATAAAGTACATAAATGAGCGCTATAAATAAACGTAGGTGCTTAGACGGTTATGCTTTGGCGCGAGTCCAGGAGGACGCGCGTTTAAACTTCACCTACCTTCCCCATAGTAATGTACTCCGTTGCCGAGTAAAGACGAATGAGAGTCAGAATTTGGCCATATAAGTGCATAAATCTTCAAGGAAACACGCTGCAGCGGTTACTTGATAATCGGAAACAATTTCCGTTTGATCATAAACTCTCTCACATAAATCTATTTTAGGAGATTATGATCTCTCTCTCCAGCAGTAATGGCGTCTTTGAAAAGCTTTGAGGCTTTGAATTGCAGCGCTCTGATTCGTTCAAACTTCAGTGCTCTCACTGACAGGGGTGTAATTTTGTGATATTATGAATGTAAAATAGAGAGATTTAACTTACTAATTAAAGTAAAAAATCGATTGTAGACCTGCAAGTTTTTTTTCAGGATTTAAAAAAATAAAATGCATGCCCACTGGAATGGACATGTTCACACATACTGTATTGAAATGTATTATATATCAGGTGTAATGTTGTGATGTTACCAACAGATGGAGTGGACGCTCTATCTAAAATTCAGTTTTCACTTCATTAGTGAAAGTCTATGGAGATTTTATGACTTTAATCTTCAGTTTTATCAAAAATCATAAGTCTGATCAGTCTGAAAAGGGATAGCAACTCAAGTCAGAACAGGTCTGAAGTCTGAGCAGAGTTTAGTGGTTGTAGCTTTAAAGCTCTAGGAGGAGATGCATTGAGAATTTTAGGTAAGAAGAATAATAATAATAACTAGATAGAGGAAGTTTATGATATAAACTTCAGTTGGCTTGAGAAAGCCTATCCTGAAAGTTAAATTTATTTGTAAAAGCTTAAAAAGTTGTTTAAGTTTACAGATAGATAGATGGAAAGAATTAGATCTTGAGCATATACAGTTTTATGCAAAGGTTTGGGCACCCCTAATAATTATCATAATTTCAGTTTATAATGTGCCGGGCTTTCAAAGCCACAACTTCATTTGGATATAATTTATACCTTATGAAAACAGTAACATTTCAGTTCTGAAATAGCATTTATTGAATCAACAGAAACAATACAATTTGAGTCATAGCAAAAACAGACAGGTGCAAAAATGTGGGCACCCCAATGAAATTATCACATTAATATTTAGTAGAGCCCCCTTTTGCTGAAATAACAGCATGTAGTCGCTTCTTATAGCCACTGAGAAGTCCCTGGATTCTGGTTGCAGGTATTTTGGACCATTCTTCCTTGCAAAATGTCTCCAGTTCAGTCAGGTTTGATGGTTTCCGAGTGTGGACAACCTGCTTCAAATCATTACATAGATTTTCGATGATATTCAAGTCTGGACTGCGATGGCCATTCTAGAACATTGTATCTGTGTCTGACCATGAATTCCTTGGTAGATTTGGAGCAATGCTTTGGATCATTATCCTGCTGAAACAACCAACCCTGGCATAACTTCATCCTCTTGACTGATTCTTGAACACTGTTCTTAAGAATCTGCTGATACTGGATGGAATCCATTTGACCCTCAACTTTGACAAGGTTTCCAGTACCTGTGCTTGCCCCATAGCATGAAGGACCCACCACCACATTTTACAGTAGGGAGCAAGTTCTTCTCCTGGAACGCTGTGTTCTTTTTCCTCCATACAAAGCTCTTCTGGTTGTGACCAAACAGCTCTATCTCAGTTTCATCTGTCCACAGAACTTGTCCAGATGAGCCTTTGCATACCTCAAATGACTCTGTTTGTTGGCAAGACGCGGAAAAGGCTTTTTCCGCATCACCCTTTCATTGAGCTGTTCCTTGTGCAAAGTACGCTGGACTGTGGAACGATGTACAATGACACCATCAGCAGCGAGATGTTCTTGGAGATCTTTGGAGGTGGTCTGTAAATTGTATTTGACCATTCTAACCATTCTTCGCCTTTGCCTTTCAGATATCTTTCTTGGCCTGCCACTTTCTTTTTCCTTCACATGGACTGTTCCTGTTGCCTTCCATTTTCTAACTATATTTCTGACTGGAGACAGGGACCTTAAACCTTTGTGATAACTTTTAACATGCTTCTCCTAACTCACACTGATGAATTATCCTAGTTTTTAAGTCATTGGGGAGTTCTTTTGAGGTTCCCATGTTGCTACTTTCCAGTAGAGAATCGAAGAGAAGCACAACTGGCAATTAGCAAACTTAAATATCCTTTTTCATGATTGGTTGCACCTGTGTTTCCAGTCTAATGTTCATTGAGCCAATAACATCAATTTTGTGTTGCAAACAATCAGCATTAAGTGACTACAGGTATTCAAATCAACACAATTGAAAGGGTGGCCAAACTTTTGCACCGCCTATTTGTCACATTGTATTTTATTTCATACAACTAAATACTGCTACACTAAGTATTTTGGTCTGAAAAACATTGCTTTATCAAGCTTTCTCTAGAAAATGAATGGCATATCACTAGGATCTTTACTTAAAAAGATTGAGCAGATTATCATGCAGCCTCAGAAAGGTGCCTAAACTTTTGCATAAAACTGTATACACTTGTTAGTTATTGCCTTGCGTTGTTTCTAGGCAGTTACTAAGGTGTCGTTATGTTCTTTGATCATAATTTAATCTTTAATCAATTGATGATCAATTTTGCTAGCAAGATTTAATGTTAATTATCTTGTTGCTAGCAAGATTTAGAATGAATTCCGAAGTCATTAGCAACATTTAACATAAATAAGCATGCTGCTGGCAAGAATTCGCTGAATTAGCATATTGGTAGCAAGATTTATTGTTAATTAACAAGTTGCTATCAAGATTTAGCATGATCTAGCATGTCACTAGTGAGAATTTGCGTGATCTAGCATGTTGCTAGCAAGATTTAACGTTAATTAACAAGACGCTATTGACATTTAGTGTGAACTAACATCTCGCTAGTGAGATTTGTTAATTCGTAGGTCGCTTGTGAGATTTAACATGAGTTAACATGTCACTGACGAGAATGAATGTTATTTAACAAGTCACTAGTGAGATTTAATGTTTTAAAGAACACAAGAGTCAGTTGACGCAGAGACTGGAGGTTATTGATGATTCAGCTGAACAGTGAGTGGTCTGACATATCAAAGAATAATAATGAATATTAAATATAAATCTAAAATAAACAACATTTACATTGGTAATAAACATGAGTAAATAATTAATTGATTACAGAAGTGTTGCAATACTTGGTTAGTACACAAAATGGCATCTAGGGAACATACATGGAGTTTTTTCATCATGAGGGATCATCACTGTTGTAACGAAATACCAAAAAATAAATAACAATGCTTTTTGATCCCCAAAGTGTTGAAATTTGCAATTAGTTTATAAAAATGTTTACGGTTTAATTACATCCTTGGCTTTTAACGGTCAGTTTTCACTCATGTGAATACTTTGTTTTATTTCTATTTTAAAGATGTAATTAAGCATTATTAATATAGTCTTACCACTTTCTAAACAGACTGCAGTTCCACTGCATATATATGGAGCCCTTTATACATTTATTTACTATATAAATGTGTGTATAGATAGATATGTATGTGTATATATATATATATATATATATATATATATATATATATATATATATATATATATGTGTGTGTGTGTGTGTGTGTGTGTGTGTATAAAGCCTTTCTTCATGTGAAATAAAATAACTTAAATATTAGTATTTCTTAAATCATTCCTGCACAATTACAATGGGGATAGTAATGCTGTTTTTTCTAATCTCAAGCAGTTTTCAGATTGAATCGATCTGCCATGTCAGACTTCAGTTCAACACGGCAATTATAGCAGATAAAGGAATCAAGGCAATGTAATATTTACTCAGGAATAAGTTATAAATAAACTGACGCGAGTGCGCGAGGACGCGCGTTTGAACTTCATTGAGAGTTGCCGTTTCCATAGTAATCAGCGGGGGGATAGCCTTCACCGAGTAAACACGAATGAGAGTCACAATTTGGCCATATAAGTGCATAAATCTTCAAGCAAACACACTGCAGTGGTTACTTGATAATCGGAAACAATTTCCGTTTGATCATAAACTCTCTCACATAAATCTATTTTAGGAGATTATGATCTCTCTCTCCGGCAGTAATGGCGTCTTTGAAAAGCTTTGAGGCTTTGAATTGCAGCGCTCTGATTCGTTCAAACTTCAGTGCTCTCACTGACAGGGGTGTAATTTTGTGATATTATGTATGTAAAATAGAGAGATTTAACTTACTAATTAAAGTAAAAAATCGATTGTAGACCTGCAAGTTTTTTTTCAGGATTTAAAAAAATAAAAGAGGAAGTTTATGATATAAACTTCAGTTGGCTTGAGAAAGCCTATCGTGAAAGTTAAATTTATTTGTAAAAGCTTAAAAAGTTGTTTAAGTTTACAGATAGATAGATGGAAAGAATTAGATCTTGAGCATATATACACTTGTTAGTTATTGCTTTGCGTTGTTTCTAGGCAGTTACTAAGGTGTCGTTATGTTCTTTGATCATAATTTAATCTTTAATCAATTGATGATCAATTTTGCTAGCAAGATTTAATGTTAATTATCTTGTTGATAGCAAGATTTAGTATGAATTCCGAAGTCATTAGCAACATTTAACATAAATAAGCATGTTGCTGGCAAGAATTCGCTGAATTAGCATATTGGTAGCAAGATTTATTGTTAATTAACAAGTTGCTATCAAGATTTAGCATGATCTAGCATGTCACTAGTGAGAATTTGCGTGATCTAGCATGTTGCTAGCAAGATTTAACGTTAATTAACAAGACGCTATTGACATTTAGTGTGAACTAACATGTCGCTAGTGAGATTTGTTAATTCGTAGGTCGCTTGTGAGATTTAACATGAGTTAACATGTCACTGACGAGAATGAATGTTATTTAACAAGTCACTAGTGAGATTTAATGTTTTAAAGAACACAAGAGTCAGTTGACGCAGAGACTGGAGGTTATTGATGATTCAGCTGAACAGTGAGTGGTCTGAAATATCAAAGAATAATAATGAATATTAAATATAAATCTAAAATAAACAACATTTACATTGGTAATAAACAGGAGTAAATTATTAATTGATTACAGAAGTGTTGCAATACTTGGTTAGTGCACAAATTGGCATCTAGGGAACATACATGGAGTTTTTTCATCAAGAGGGATCATCGGTGTTGTAACGAAATACCAAAAAATAAATAACAATGCTTTTTGATCCCCAAAGTGTTGGAAAATTGCAATTAGTTTATAAAAATGTTTACGGTTTAATTACATCCTTGGCTTTTAACGGTCAGTTTTCACTAATGTGAATAATACTTTGTTTTATTTCTATTTTAAAGATGCAATTAAGCATTATTAATATAGTCTTGCCACTTTTAAAACAGACTGCAGTTACACTACATGTACATGGAGCCCTTTATACATTTATTTACTATATAAATGTGTGTATAGATAGATAGATATGTATGTGTATATATATGTATATATGTGTGTGTGTGTGTATAAAGCCTTTCTTCATGTGAAATAAAATAACTTAAATATTAGTATTTCTTAAATCATTCCTGCACAATTACAATGGGGATAGTAATGCTGTTTTTTCTAATCTCAAGCAGTTTTCAGATTGAATCGATCTGCCATGTCAGACTTCAGTTCAACACGGCAATTATAGCAGATAAAGGAATCAACGCAATGTAATATTTGTATAAAGCCTTCCTCCATGGGAAACAAAATAACTTAAATATTAGTATTTTTAAAATAATTCCTGATCATGTAATGCAGCAGAGTAATGCAGTTTTTTAACTCAAGCAGTTTACAGTTTGAAGCGATCTGCCATCGTTTTTGCATCCTTTTAAATACCTTATTTCATTTATTGTTTAAGTGTTCACAAAACATCGATCTATCAGCGAATCTGCTCAGGAAGCGCGTTTGAACTCGAGAACAGGAGTCAGACTTTAGTTAAAAGCCGATAAAAGAATTAACACAATGTAACTATATACTCAAGAATTAGTTATAAATAACTTTGACTGTTAGACGCTGCATTTGAAGAGAGTCAGCGCGCGCGCTGCTCAGGGAAGCATTTTACATGTATCTGCCTTCCCCATGCAAACACGAGCGAGAGTAAGAATTCGGCAATAAAGTACATAAATGAGCGCTATAAATAAACTTAGGCGATTAGACGGTTATGCTTTGGCGCGAGTCCAGGAGGACGCGCGTTTAAACTTCACTTACCTTTCCCATAGTAATGTACTCCGTTGCCGAGTAAAGACGAATGAGAGTCAGAATTTGGCCATATAAGTGCATAAATCTTCAAGGAAACACGCTGCAGCGGTTACTTGATAATCGGAAACAATTTCCGTTTGATCATAAACTCTCTCACATAAATCTATTTTAGGAGATTATGATCTCTCTCTCCAGCAGTAATGGCGTCTTTGAAAAGCTTTGAGGCTTTGAATTGCAGCGCTCTGATTCGTTCAAACTTCAGTGCTCTCACTGACAGGGGTGTAATTTTGTGATATTATGTATGTAAAATAGAGAGATTTAACTTACTAATTAAAGTAAAAAATCGATTGTAGACCTGCAAGTTTTTTTTCAGGATTTAAAAAAATAAAATGCATGCCCATTGGAATGGACATGTTCACACATACTGTATTGAAATGTATTATATATCAGGTGTAATGTTGTGATGTTACCAACAGATGGAGTGGACGCTCTATCTAAAATTCAGTTTTCACTTCATTAGTGAAAGTCTATGGAGATTTTATGACTTTAATCTTCAGTTTTATCAAAAATCATAAGTCTGATCAGTCTGAAAAGGGATAGCAACTCAAGTCAGAACAGGTCTGAAGTCTGAGCAGAGTTTAGTGGTTGTAGCTTTAAAGCTCTAGGAGGAGATGCATTGAGAATTTTAGGTAAGAAGAATAATAATAATAACTAGATAGAGGAAGTTTATGATATAAACTTCAGTTGGCTTGAGAAAGCCTATCCTGAAAGTTAAATTTATTTGTAAAAGCTTAAAAAGTTGTTTAAGTTTACAGATAGATAGATGGAAAGAATTAGATCTTGAGCATATACAGTTTTATGCAAAGGTTTGGGCACCCCTAATAATTATCATAATTTCAGTTTATAATGTGCCGGGCTTTCAAAGCCACAACTTCATTTGGATATAATTTATACCTTATGAAAACAGTAACATTTCAGTTCTGAAATGGCATTTATTGAATCAACAGAAACAATACAATTTGAGTCATAGCAAAAACAGACAGGTGCAAAAATGTGGGCACCCCAATGAAATTATCACATTAATATTTAGTAGAGCCCCCTTTTGCTGAAATAACAGCATGTAGTCGCTTCTTATAGCCACTGAGAAGTCCCTGGATTCTGGTTGCAGGTATTTTGGACCATTCTTCCTTGCAAAATGTCTCCAGTTCAGTCAGGTTTGATGGTTTCCGAGTGTGGACAACCTCCTTCAAATCATTACATAGATTTTCGATGATATTCAAGTCTGGACTGCGATGGCCATTCTAGAACATTGTATCTGTGTCTGACCATGAATTCCTTGGTAGATTTGGAGCAATGCTTTGGATCATTATCCTGCTGAAACAACCAACCCTGGCATAACTTCATCCTCTTGACTGATTCTTGAACACTGTTCTTAAGAATCTGCTGATACTGGATGGAATCCATTTGACCCTCAACTTTGACAAGGTTTCCAGTACCTGTGCTTGCCCCATAGCATGAAGGACCCACCACCACATTTTACAGTAGGGAGCAAGTTCTTCTCCTGGAACGCTGTGTTCTTTTTCCTCCATACAAAGCTCTTCTGGTTGTGACCAAACAGCTCTATCTCAGTTTCATCTGTCCACAGAACTTGTCCAGATGAGCCTTTGCATACCTCAAATGACTCTGTTTGTTGGCAAGACGCGGAAAAGGCTTTTTCCGCATCACCCTTTCATTGAGCTGTTCCTTGTGCAAAGTACGCTGGACTGTGGAACGATGTACAATGACACCATCAGCAGCGAGATGTTCTTGGAGATCTTTGGAGGTGGTCTGTAAATTGTATTTGACCATTCTAACCATACTTCGCCTTTGCCTTTCAGATATCTTTCTTGGCCTGCCACATCTTTCCTTCACATGGACTGTTCCTGTTGCCTTCCATTTTCTAACTATATTTCTGACTGGAGACAGGGACCTTAAACCTTTGTGATAACTTTTAACATGCTTCTCCTAACTCACACTGATGAATTATCCTAGTTTTTAAGTCATTGGGGAGTTCTTTTGAGGTTCCCATGTTGCTACTTTCCAGTAGAGAATCGAAGAGAAGCACAACTGGCAATTAGCAAACTTAAATATCCTTTTTCATGATTGGTTGCACCTGTGTTTCCAGTCTAATGTTCATTGAGCCAATAACATCAATTTTGTGTTGCAAACAATCAGCATTAAGTGACTACAGGTATTCAAATCAACACAATTGAAAGGGTGGCCAAACGTTTGCACCGCCTATTTGTCACATTGTATTTTATTTCATACAACTAAATACTGCTACACTAAGTATTTTGGTCTGAAAAACATTGCTTTATCAAGCTTTCTCTAGAAAATGAATGGCATATCACTAGGATCTTTACTTAAAAAGATTGAGCAGATTACCATGCAGCCTCAGAAAGGTGCCTAAACTTTTGCATAAAACTGTATACACTTGTTAGTTATTGCCTTGCGTTGTTTCTAGGCAGTTACTAAGGTGTCGTTATGTTCTTTGATCATAATTTAATCTTTAATCAATTGATGATCAATTTTGCTAGCAAGATTTAATGTTAATTATCTTGTTGCTAGCAAGATTTAGAATGAATTCCGAAGTCATTAGCAACATTTAACATAAATAAGCATGCTGCTGGCAAGAATTCGCTGAATTAGCATATTGGTAGCAAGATTTATTGTTAATTAACAAGTTGCTATCAAGATTTAGCATGATCTAGCATGTCACTAGTGAGAATTTGCGTGATCTAGCATGTTGCTAGCAAGATTTAACGTTAATTAACAAGACGCTATTGACATTTAGTGTGAACTAACATCTCGCTAGTGAGATTTGTTAATTCGTAGGTCGCTTGTGAGATTTAACATGAGTTAACATGTCACTGACGAGAATGAATGTTATTTAACAAGTCACTAGTGAGATTTAATGTTTTAAAGAACACAAGAGTCAGTTGACGCAGAGACTGGAGGTTATTGATGATTCAGCTGAACAGTGAGTGGTCTGAAATATCAAAGAATAATAATGAATATTAAATATAAATCTAAAATAAACAACATTTACATTGGTAATAAACATGAGTAAATAATTAATTGATTACAGAAGTGTTGCAATACTTGGTTAGTACACAAAATGGCATCTAGGGAACATACATGGAGTTTTTTCATCATGAGGGATCATCAGTGTTGTAACGAAATACCAAAAAATAAATAACAATGCTTTTTGATCCCCAAAGTGTTGAAAATTGCAATTAGTTTATAAAAATGTTTACGGTTTAATTACATCCTTGGCTTTTAACGGTCAGTTTTCACTCATGTGAACACTTTGTTTTATTTCTATTTTAAAGATGTAATTAAGCATTATTAATATAGTCTTACCACTTTCTAAACAGACTGCAGTTCCACTGCATATATATGGAGCCCTTTATACATTTATTTACTATATAAATGTGTGTATAGATAGATATGTATGTGTATATATATATATATATATATATATATATATATATATATATATATATATATATATATATATATATATATATATATATATATATATATATATATATATATATATATATATATATATATATATATATATATATGTATATATGTGTGTGTGTGTGTGTGTGTATAAAGCCTTTCTTCATGTGAAATAAAATAACTTAAATATTAGTATTTCTTAAATCATTCCTGCACAATTACAATGGGGATAGTAATGCTGTTTTTTCTAATCTCAAGCAGTTTTCAGATTGAATCGATCTGCCATGTCAGACTTCAGTTCAACACGGCAATTATAGCAGATAAAGGAATCAAGGCAATGTAATATTTACTCAGGAATAAGTTATAAATAAACTGACGCGAGTGCGCGAGGACGCGCGTTTGAACTTCATTGAGAGTTGCCGTTTCCATAGTAATCAGCGGGGGGAAGCCTTCACCGAGTAAACACGAATGAGAGTCACAATTTGGCCATATAAGTGCATAAATCTTCAAGCAAACACACTGCAGCGGTTACTTGATAATCGGAAACAATTTCCGTTTGATCATAAACTCTCTCACATAAATCTATTTTAGGAGTTTATGATCTCTCTCTCCGGCAGTAATGGCGTCTTTGAAAAGCTTTGAGGCTTTGAATTGCAGCGCTCTGATTCGTTCAAACTTCAGTGCTCTCACTGACAGGGGTGTAATTTTGTGATATTATGTATGTAAAATAGAGAGATTTAACTTACTAATTAAAGTAAAAAATCGATTGTAGACCTGCAAGTTTTTTTTCAGGATTTAAAAAAATAAAATGCATGCCCATTGGAATGGACATGTTCACACATACTGTATTGAAATGTATTATATATCAGGTGTAATGTTGTGATGTTACCAACAGATGGAGTGGACGCTCTATCTAAAATTCAGTTTTCACTTCATTAGTGAAAGTCTATGGAGATTTTATGACTTTAATCTTCAGTTTTATCAAAAATCATAAGTCTGATCAGTCTGAAAAGGGATAGCAACTCAAGTCAGAACAGGTCTGAAGTCTGAGCAGAGTTTAGTGGTTGTAGCTTTAAAGCTCTAGGAGGAGATGCATTGAGAATTTTAGGTAAGAAGAATAATAATAATAATAATAATAATAATAATAATAATAATAATAAGTTTAGATACAATATCACTAAGTTGGCTTTCTCAAGCCAACTTAACTAGATAGAGGAAGTTTATGATATAAACTTCAGTTGGCTTGAGAAAGCCTATCCTGAAAGTTAAATTTATTTGTAAAAGCTTAAAAAGTTGTTTAAGTTTACAGATAGATAGATGGAAAGAATTAGATCTTGAGCATATACAGTTTTATGCAAAGGTTTGGGCACCCCTAATAATTATCATAATTTCAGTTTATAATGTGCCGGGCTTTCAAAGCCACAACTTCATTTGGATATAATTTATACCTTATGAAAACAGTAACATTTCAGTTCTGAAATAGCATTTATTGAATCAACAGAAACAATACAATTTGAGTCATAGCAAAAACAGACAGGTGCAAAAATGTGGGCACCCCAATGAAATTATCACATTAATATTTAGTAGAGCCCCCTTTTGCTGAAATAACAGCATGTAGTCGCTTCTTATAGCCACTGAGAAGTCCCTGGATTCTGGTTGCAGGTATTTTGGACCATTCTTCCTTGCAAAATGTCTCCAGTTCAGTCAGGTTTGATGGTTTCCGAGTGTGGACAACCTGCTTCAAATCATTACATAGATTTTCGATGATATTCAAGTCTGGACTGCGATGGCCATTCTAGAACATTGTATCTGTGTCTGACCATGAATTCCTTGGTAGATTTGGAGCAATGCTTTGGATCATTATCCTGCTGAAACAACCAACCCTGGCATAACTTCATCCTCTTGACTGATTCTTGAACACTGTTCTTAAGAATCTGCTGATACTGGATGGAATCCATTTGACCCTCAACTTTGACAAGGTTTCCAGTACCTGTGCTTGCCCCATAGCATGAAGGACCCACCACCACATTTTACAGTAGGGAGCAAGTTCTTCTCCTGGAACGCTGTGTTCTTTTTCCTCCATACAAAGCTCTTCTGGTTGTGACCAAACAGCTCTATCTCAGTTTCATCTGTCCACAGAACTTGTCCAGATGAGCCTTTGCATACCTCAAATGACTCTGTTTGTTGGCAAGACGCGGAAAAGGCTTTTTCCGCATCACCCTTTCATTGAGCTGTTCCTTGTGCAAAGTACGCTGGACTGTGGAACGATGTACAATGACACCATCAGCAGCGAGATGTTCTTGGAGATCTTTGGAGGTGGTCTGTAAATTGTATTTGACCATTCTAACCATACTTCGCCTTTGCCTTTCAGATATCTTTCTTGGCCTGCCACATCTTTCCTTCACATGGACTGTTCCTGTTGCCTTCCATTTTCTAACTATATTTCTGACTGGAGACAGGGACCTTAAACCTTTGTGATAACTTTTAACATGCTTCTCCTAACTCACACTGATGAATTATCCTAGTTTTTAAGTCATTGGGGAGTTCTTTTGAGGTTCCCATGTTGCTACTTTCCAGTAGAGAATCGAAGAGAAGCACAACTGGCAATTAGCAAACTTAAATATCCTTTTTCATGATTGGTTGCACCTGTGTTTCCAGTCTAATGTTCATTGAGCCAATAACATCAATTTTGTGTTGCAAACAATCAGCATTAAGTGACTACAGGTATTCAAATCAACACAATTGAAAGGGTGGCCAAACTTTTGCACCGCCTATTTGTCACATTGTATTTTATTTCATACAACTAAATACTGCTACACTAAGTATTTTGGTCTGAAAAACATTGCTTTATCAAGCTTTCTCTAGAAAATGAATGGCATATCACTAGGATCTTTACTTAAAAAGATTGAGCAGATTATCATGCAGCCTCAGAAAGGTGCCTAAACTTTTGCATAAAACTGTATACACTTGTTAGTTATTGCCTTGCGTTGTTTCTAGGCAGTTACTAAGGTGTCGTTATGTTCTTTGATCATAATTTAATCTTTAATCAATTGATGATCAATTTTGCTAGCAAGATTTAATGTTAATTATCTTGTTGCTAGCAAGATTTAGAATGAATTCCGAAGTCATTAGCAACATTTAACATAAATAAGCATGCTGCTGGCAAGAATTCGCTGAATTAGCATATTGGTAGCAAGATTTATTGTTAATTAACAAGTTGCTATCAAGATTTAGCATGATCTAGCATGTCACTAGTGAGAATTTGCGTGATCTAGCATGTTGCTAGCAAGATTTAACGTTAATTAACAAGACGCTATTGACATTTAGTGTGAACTAACATCTCGCTAGTGAGATTTGTTAATTCGTAGGTCGCTTGTGAGATTTAACATGAGTTAACATGTCACTGACGAGAATGAATGTTATTTAACAAGTCACTAGTGAGATTTAATGTTTTAAAGAACACAAGAGTCAGTTGACGCAGAGACTGGAGGTTATTGATGATTCAGCTGAACAGTGAGTGGTCTGAAATATCAAAGAATAATAATGAATATTAAATATAAATCTAAAATAAACAACATTTACATTGGTAATAAACATGAGTAAATAATTAATTGATTACAGAAGTGTTGCAATACTTGGTTAGTACACAAAATGGCATCTAGGGAACATACATGGAGTTTTTTCATCATGAGGGATCATCAGTGTTGTAACGAAATACCAAAAAATAAATAACAATGCTTTTTGATCCCCAAAGTGTTGAAAATTGCAATTAGTTTATAAAAATGTTGCCATGTCAGACTTCAGTTCAACACGGCAATTATAGCAGATAAAGGAATCAAGGCAATGTAATATTTACTCAGGAATAAGTTATAAATAAACTTAAGTGCTTTGACGCGAGTGCGCGAGGACGCGCGTTTGAACTTCATTGAGAGTTGCCGTTTCCATAGTAATCAGCGGGGCGAAAGCCTTCACCGAGTAAACACGAATGAGAGTCACAATTTGGCCATATAAGTGCATAAATCTTCAAGCAAACACACTGCAGTGGTTACTTGATAATCGGAAACAATTTCCGTTTGATCATAAACTCTCTCACATAAATCTATTTTAGGAGATTATGATCTCTCTCTCCGGCAGTAATGGCGTCTTTGAAAAGCTTTGAGGCTTTGAATTGCAGCGCTCTGATTCGTTCAAACTTCAGTGCTCTCACTGACAGGGGTGTAATTTTGTGATATTATGAATGTAAAATAGAGAGATTTAACTTACTAATTAAAGTAAAAAATCGATTGTAGACCTGCAAGTTTTTTTTCAGGATTTAAAAAAATAAAATGCATGCCCATTGGAATGGACATGTTCACACATACTGTATTGAAATGTATTATATATCAGGTGTAATGTTGTGATGTTACCAACAGATGGAGTGGACGCTCTATCTAAAATTCAGTTTTCACTTCATTAGTGAAAGTCTATGGAGATTTTATGACTTTAATTTTCAGTTTTATCAAAAATCATAAGTCTGATCAGTCTGAAAAGGGATAGCAACTCAAGTCAGAACAGGTCTGAAGTCTGAGCAGAGTTTAGTGGTTGTAGCTTTAAAGCTCTAGGAGGAGATGCATTGAGAATTTTAGGTAAGAAGAATAATAATAATAATAATAAGTTTAGATACAATATCACTAAGTTGGCTTTCTCAAGCCAACTTAACTAGATAGAGGAAGTTTATTTTATAAACTTCAGTTGGCTTGAGAAAGCCTAGCCTGAAAGTTAAATTTATTTGTAAAAGCTTAAAAAGTTTTGAAAGTTTACAGATGGATAGATGGAAAGAATTAGATCTTGAGCATATATACTCTTGTTAGTTATTGCCTTGCGTTGTTTCTAGGCAGTTACTAAGGTGTCGTTATGTTCTTTGATCATAATTTAATCTTTAATCAATTGATGATCAATTTTGCTAGCAAGATTTAATGTTAATTATCTTGTTGCTAGCAAGATTTAGTATGAATTCCGAAGTCATTAGCAACATTTAACATAAATAAGCATGTTGCTGGCAAGAATTGGCTGAATTAGCATATTGTTAGCAAGATTTATCGTTAATTAGCTTGAAAAGTTTTGAGAGTTTAAACTTAAAAATAAGTTATAATTATGCTTTTTGATCCTCAAAGTGTTGGAAAATTGTAATTAGTTTATAAAAATGTTTACGGTTTAATTACATCCTTGGCTTTTAACGGTCAGTTTTCACTAATGCAAAAAATACTTTGTTTAATTTCTATTTTAAAGCTGTAATTAAGCATTATTAGTATAGGCTAATCACTTTCAAAAGAGACTGCAGTTACACTGCATGTATATGTAGCCTTTTATATATACTAAATAGATGTGTATGTGTATATATATATATATATATATATATATATATAATATGTATAGAGGTGTGTGTGTGTGTGTATATATATATATATATATATATATATGATACTGTGAATAATACTTTGTTTTATTTCTATTTTAAAGCTGTAATTAAGCATTATTAATATAGGCTAATCACTTTCAAAAGAGACTGCAGTTACACCACAGTTACACTATATGTAGCCTTTTATATATACGAAATAGATGTGTGTGTATGTGTGTATATATATATATATATATATATATATATATATATAAATAAATGGTACTGTGATACTGTGAATAATACTTTGTTTTATTTCTATTTTAAAGATGTAATTAAGCATTATTTATGTAGTCTTACCACTTTCAAAACAGACAGCAGTTACACTGAATGTATATGGAGCCCTTTATATTTACAATATAAATGTAGATAGATATGCATGTATGTGTGTGAATAGATTTAGGCGCTATAAATAAACGTAGGCGCTTAGGCGTGGACGCGCGAATGCGGGAGGACGCGCGTATATGGAGCCTCTAATACATACTTTTTAGATGTATATGTAAATCCTTCCTTCATGGGAAACAAACTTAAATATTAGTATTTTTAAAATAATTCCTGCTAAAGTACAATGAGGAGAGTAATGCAGTTTTTTCTAATCTCAAGCAGTTTTCAGATTGACTCGATCTGCCATGTCAGACTTCAGTTCAACACGGCAATTATAGCAGATAAAGGAATCAACGCAATGTAATATTTGTATAAAGCCTTCCTCCATGGGAAACAAAATAACTTAAATATTAGTATTTTTTAAATAATTCCTGCTCATGTAATGCAGCAGAGTAATGCAGTTTTTTTTAATCTCAAGCAGTTTACAGTTTGAATCGATCTGCCATGTTTTTTGCATCCTTTAAAAATCTTATTTCATTTACTGTTTAAGTGTTCACAAAACATCGATCTATCAGCGAATCTGCTCAGGAAGCGCGTTTGAACTCGAGAACAGGAGTCAGACTTTAGTTAAAAGCAGATAAAAGAATTAACACAATGTAACTATATACTCAAGAATTAGTTATAAATAACTTTGACTGTTAGACGCTGCATTTGAAGAGAGTCAGCGCGCGCGCTGCTCAGGGAAGCCTTTTCCAATGTATATTGACTCACGAGCGAGAGTCAGAATTCGGCAATAAAGTACATAAATGAGCGCTATAAATAAACGTAGGTGCTTAGACGGTTATGCTTTGGCGCGAGTCCAGGAGGACGCGCGTTTAAACTTCACTTACCTTCCCCATAGTAATGTACTCCTTTGCCGAGTAAAGACGAATGAGAGTCAGAATTTGGCCATATAAGTGCATAAATCTTCAAGGAAACACGCTGCAGCGGTTACTTGATAATCGGAAACAATTTCCGTTTGATCATAAACTCTCTCACATAAATCTATTTTAGGAGATTATGATCTCTCTCTCCAGCAGTAATGGCGTCTTTGAAAAGCTTTGAGGCTTTGAATTGCAGCGCTCTGATTCGTTCAATCTTCAGTGCTCTCACTGACAGGGGTGTAATTTTGTGATATTATGAATGTAAAATAGAGAGATTTAATTTACTAATTAAAGTAAAAAATCGATTGTAGACCTGCAAGTTTTTTTTCAGGATTTAAAAAAATAAAATGCATGCCCATTGGAATGGACATGTTCACACATACTGCATTGAAATGTATTATATATCAGGTGTAATGTTGTGATGTTACCAACAGATGGAGTGGACGCTCTATCTAAAATTCAGTTTTCACTTCATTAGTGAAAGTCTATGGAGATTTTATGACTTTAATCTTCAGTTTTATCAAAAATCATAAGTCTGATCAGTCTGAAAAGGGATAGCAACTCAAGTCAGAACAGGTCTGAAGTCTGAGCAGAGTTTAGTGGTTGTAGCTTTAAAGCTCTAGGAGGAGATGCATTGAGAATTTTAGGTAAGAAGAATAATAATAACTAGATAGAGGAAGTTTATGATATAAACTTCAGTTGGCTTGAGAAAGCCTAGCCTGAAAGTTAAATTTATTTGTAAAAGCTTAAAAAGTTTTGAAAGTTTACAGATAGATAGATGGAAAGAATTAGATCTTGAGCATATATACTCTTGTTAGTTATTGCCTTGCGTTGTTTCTAGGCAGTTACTAAGGTGTCGTTATGTTCTTTGATCATAATTTAATCTTTAATCAATTGATGATCAATTTTGCTAGCAAGATTTAATGTTAATTATCTTGTTGCTAGCAAGATTTAGTATGAATTCTGAAGTCATTAGCAACATTTAACATAAATAAGCATGTTGCTGGCAAGAATTTGCTGAATTAGCATATTGTTAGCAAGATTTATCGTTAATTAGCTTAAAAAGTTTTGAGAGTTTAAACTTAAAAATAAGTTATAATTATGCTTTTTGATCCCCAAAGTGTTGGAAAATTGTAATTAGTTTAAAAAAATGTTTACGGTTTAATTACATCCTTGGCTTTTAACGGTCAGTTTTCACTAATGCGAAAAATACTTTGTTTAATTTCTATTTTAAAGCTGTAATTAAGCATTATTAGTATAGGCTAATCACTTTCAAAAGAGACTGCAGTTACACTGCATGTATATGTAGCCTTTTATATATACTAAATAGATGTGTATGTGTATATATATATATATATATATATATATATAATATGTATAGAGGTGTGTGTGTGTGTATATATATATATATATATATATATATATATATGATACTGTGAATAATACTTTGTTTTATTTCTATTTTAAAGCTGTAATTAAGCATTATTAATATAGGCTAATCACTTTCAAAAGAGACTGCAGTTACACCACAGTTACACTATATGTAGCCTTTTATATATACGAAATAGATGTGTGTGTATGTGTGTATATATATATATATATATATATATATATATATATATATATATATATATATATATAAATAAATGGTACTGTGATACTGTGAATAATACTTTGTTTTATTTCTATTTTAAAGATGTAATTAAGCATTATTTATGTAGTCTTACCACTTTCAAAACAGACAGCAGTTACACTGAATGTATATGGAGCCCTTTATATTTACAATATAAATGTAGATAGATATGCATGTATGTGTGTGAATAGATTTAGGCGCTATAAATAAACGTAGGCGCTTAGGCGTGGACGCGCGAATGCGGGAGGACGCGCGTATATGGAGCCTCTAATACATACTTTTTAGATGTATATGTAAATCCTTCCTTCATGGGAAACAAACTTAAATATTAGTATTTTTAAAATAATTCCTGCTAAAGTACAATGAGGAGAGTAATGCAGTTTTTTCTAATCTCAAGCAGTTTTCAGATTGACTCGATCTGCCATGTCAGACTTCAGTTCAACACGGCAATTATAGCAGATAAAGGAATCAACGCAATGTAATATTTGTATAAAGCCTTCCTCCATGGGAAACAAAATAACTTAAATATTAGTATTTTTTAAATAATTCCTGCTCATGTAATGCAGCAGAGTAATGCAGTTTTTTTTAATCTCAAGCAGTTTACAGTTTGAATCGATCTGCCATGTTTTTTGCATCCTTTAAAAATCTTATTTCATTTACTGTTTAAGTGTTCACAAAACATCGATCTATCAGCGAATCTGCTCAGGAAGCGCGTTTGAACTCGAGAACAGGAGTCAGACTTTAGTTAAAAGCAGATAAAAGAATTAACACAATGTAACTATATACTCAAGAATTAGTTATAAATAACTTTGACTGTTAGACGCTGCATTTGAAGAGAGTCAGCGCGCGCGCTGCTCAGGGAAGCCTTTTCCAATGTATATTGACTCACGAGCGAGAGTCAGAATTCGGCAATAAAGTACATAAATGAGCGCTATAAATAAACGTAGGTGCTTAGACGGTTATGCTTTGGCGCGAGTCCAGGAGGACGCGCGTTTAAACTTCACCTACCTTCCCCATAGTAATGTACTCCTTTGCCGAGTAAAGACGAATGAGAGTCACAATTTGGCCATATAAGTGCATAAATCTTCAAGGAAACACGCTGCAGCGGTTACTTGATAATCTGAAACAATTTCCGTTTGATCATAAACTCTCTCACATAAATCTATTTTAGGAGATTATGATCTCTCTCTCCAGCAGTAATGGCGTCTTTGAAAAGCTTTGAGGCTTTGAATTGCAGCGCTCTGATTCGTTCAAACTTCAGTGCTCTCACTGACAGGGGTGTAATTTTGTGATATTATGAATGTAAAACAGAGAGATTTAACTTACTAATTAAAGTAAAAAATCGATTGTAGACCTGCAAGTTTTTTTTCAGGATTTAAAAAAATAAAATGCATGCCCATTGGAATGGACATGTTCACACATACTGTATTGAAATGTATTATATATCAGGTGTAATGTTGTGATGTTACCAACAGATGGAGTGGACGCTCTATCTAAAATTCAGTTTTCACTTCATTAGTGAAAGTCTATGGAGATTTTATGACTTTAATCTTCAGTTTTATCAAAAATCATAAGTCTGATCAGTCTGAAAAGGGATAGCAACTCAAGTCAGAACAGGTCTGAAGTCTGAGCAGAGTTTAGTGGTTGTAGCTTTAAAGCTCTAGGAGGAGATGCATTGAGAATTTTAGGTAAGAATAATAATAATAATAATAATAATAATAATAATAATAAGTTTAGATACAATATCACTAAGTTGGCTTTCTCAAGCCAACTTAATAATAATAACTAGATAGAGGAAGTTTATGATATAAACTTCAGTTGGCTTGAGAAAGCCTATCCTGAAAGTTAAATTTATTTGTAAAAGCTTAAAAAGTTGTTTAAGTTTACAGATAGATAGATGGAAAGAATTAGATCTTGAGCATATATACACTTGTTAGTTATTGCCTTGCGTTGTTTCTAGGCAGTTACTAAGGTGTCGTTATGTTCTTTGATCATAATTTAATCTTTAATCAATTGATGATCAATTTTGCTAGCAAGATTTAATGTTAATTATCTTGTTGCTAGCAAGATTTAGAATGAATTCCGAAGTCATTAGCAACATTTAACATAAATAAGCATGCTGCTGGCAAGAATTCGCTGAATTAGCATATTGGTAGCAAGATTTATTGTTGTGACATTCACCATCACCTAGGACTATCATTTTGCCCCTTGTTCACGTTGTTTTGGTTTCAGTTCCTTCAGTCACTCATTTGTTTCCATGGCCACAGATCATCACTGATTATTCATCACAGGTGTTTGTCTTTAGGTTCATCACAGTTAGTATATTTAATCCTCCTTGTGCACTCCTTAGTGGTCAGTTATCGTTAATGTTTCGCGTGTGTTGGTTTCTCAGTGTTGTTTATGTTAATAAAACTTTCTCATGGAATCCTCCGAGTATTCGTGCCGTCGTCACACACGGATTCATGACAGAATAACTGACCAAACAAACGCTACGACGAGGACTGTTCCGGCGGAGGAGAGAAAGCAGGCGGAGAATCGACTTCGGGGAATCGTTCGCCAAGGTGGGCGATCGTTAGAGGACTACGTGGAGGAGTTTTTAGAACTGGCGGACTTGGTGAGCTGGGGAGACACGGAATTAAATCTGCATTTCTGGGCTGGGCTGAACGATGAGGCTTGTTACCAGCTAGACC
Source organism: Rhodeus uyekii (assembly GCA_037043235.1). Classification (NCBI taxonomy): domain Eukaryota; kingdom Metazoa; phylum Chordata; class Actinopteri; order Cypriniformes; family Acheilognathidae; genus Rhodeus; species Rhodeus uyekii. Next base: position 39,473 of record JAWRVZ010000178.1, on the reverse strand, counting down.
CGGACAACTGCTGGCAGCCGTTCCAGGATTTCCTCAACCTGGTCCTGGATATTAACGGCTCGCTATTCTACGTCGGGGAGGCTGACACGCCTGTTCCCGCGCCTCGCCGCCCAGCGCCTGTTCCCGCGCCTCGCCGCCCAGCGCCTGTTCCCGCGCCTCGCCGCCCAGCGCCTGTTCCCGCGCCTCGCCAGCCAGAGCCAGATCCAGAGATCCGCCAGCCAGAGCCAGATCCAGAGATCCGCCAGCCAGAGCCAGATCCAGAGATCCGCCAGCCAGAGCCAGATCCAGAGATCCGCCAGCCAGAGCCAGATCCAGAGATCCGCCAGCCAGAGCCAGATCCAGAGATCCGCCAGCCAGAGCCAGATCCAGAGATCCGCCAGCCAGAGCCAGATCCAGAGATCCGCCAGCCAGAGCCGGAGCCCGAGCTGCCGTGGCCCGACCCGCCAGAACCGGAGCCCGAGCTGCCGTGGCCCGACCCGCCAGAACCGGAGCCCGAGCTGCCGTGGCCCGACCCGCCAGAACCGGAGCCCGAGCTGCCGTGGCCCGACCCGCCAGAACCGGAGCCCGAGCTGCCGTGGCCCGACCCGCCAGAACCGGAGCTCAAGCTGCCGTGGCCCGAACCGCCAGAACCGGAGCCAGCTTCCGTGGCCAATCGCCCCGAGCCGTCGCTGGCCTTCGTGGACCTCCCAGGGCCGCCGCCGGCCTTCGCCGACCTCCCAAACCGCCGCACCCAGCCTACCCGTCGGGAGCTCCTCCCTAGATATTTTTTGGGGGGGAGCCATAACACCAGCCTGAGGGTGGGTGGGACAAGGGAGGCGGAGACTCTGGGGCAACTCCCGCCGGAGCCACCGCCGGCTGTCCAGCCGGTCCCGCCTGAACCACCGCCGGCTGTCCAGCCGGCCCCGCCTGAACCACCGCCGGCTGTCCAGCCGGCCCCGCCTGAACCACCGCCGGCTGTCCAGCCGGTCCCGCCAGAACCACCGCCGGCTGTCCAGCCGATCCCGCCAGAACCACCGCCGGAGCCACCGCCGGCTGTCCAGCCGGTCCCGCCAGAACCACCGCCGGAGCCACCACCGGCTGTCCAGCCGGCCCCGCCAGAGCTACCACTGGCACCGCCCTGGAGACCTCCTGGACTCTGGATACCCGGGTCTCCAGGGTGCCCACCCCCCCACCCAGTTTCGAACTTTCGTCAGCGCGAGGTCGCGCCTTCCGGAGGGGGGGTGTAATGTGACATTCACCATCACCTAGGACTATCATTTTGCCCCTTGTTCACGTTGTTTTGGTTTCAGTTCCTTCAGTCACTCATTTGTTTCCATGGCCACAGATCATCACTGATTATTCATCACAGGTGTTTGTCTTTAGGTTCATCACAGTTAGTATATTTAATCCTCCTTGTGCACTCCTTAGTTGTCAGTTATCGTTAATGTTTCGCGTGTGTTGGTTTCTCAGTGTTGTTTATGTTAATAAAACTTTCTCATGGAATCCTCCGAGTATTCGTGCCGTCGTCACACACGGATTCATGACAATTGTTAATTAACAAGTTGCTATCAAGATTTAGCATGATCTAGCATGTCACTAGTGAGAATTTGCGTGATCTAGCATGTTGCTAGCAAGATTTAACGTTAATTAACAAGACGCTATTGACATTTAGTGTGAACTAACATGTCGCTAGTGAGATTTGTTAATTCGTAGGTCGCTTGTGAGCTTTAACATGAGTTAACATGTCACTGACGAGAATGAATGTTATTTAACAAGTCACTAGTGAGATTTAATGTTTTAAAGAACACAAGAGTCAGTTGACGCAGAGACTGGAGGTTATTGATGATTCAGCTGAACAGTGAGTGGTCTGAAATATCAAAGGATAATAATGAATATTAAATATAAATCTAAAATAAACAACATTTACATTGGTAATAAACATGAGTAAATAATTAATTGATTACAGAAGTGTTGCAATACTTGGTTAGTGCACAAAATGGCATCTAGGGAACATACATGGAGTTTTTTCATCATGAGGGATCATCGGTGTTGTAACGAAATACCAAAAAATAAATAACAATGCTTTTTGATCCCCAAAGTGTTGAAAATTGCAATTAGTTTATAAAAATGTTTACGGTTTAATTACATCCTTGGCTTTTAACGGTCAGTTTTCACTAATGTGAATAATACTTTGTTTTATTTCTATTTTAAAGATGTAATTAAGCATTATTAATATAGTCTTGCCACTTTCAAAACAGACTGCAGTTACACTACATGCATATGGAGCCCTTTATACATTTATTTACTATATAAATGTGTGTATAGATAGATAGATAGATATGTATGTGTATATATATATATATATATATATATATATATATATATGTGTGTGTGTGTGTATAAAGCCTTTCTTCATGTGAAATAAAATAACTTAAATATTAGTATTTCTTAAATCATTCCTGCACAATTACAATGGGGATAGTAATGCTGTTTTTTTCTAATCTCAAGCAGTTTTCAGATTGAATCGATCTGCCATGTCAGACTTCAGTTCAACACGGCAATTATAGCAGATAAAGGAATCAAGGCAATGTAATATTTACTCAGGCATAAGTTATAAATAAACTTAAGTGCTTTGACGCGAGTGCGCGAGGACGCGCGTTTGAAGTTCATTGAGAGTTGCCGTTCCCATAGTAATCTACTCAGCGGGCGAAAGCCTTTGCCGAGTAAACACGAATGAGAGTCAGAATTTGGCCATATAAGTACATAAATCTTCAAGGAAACACGCTGCAGCGGTTACTTGATAATCGGAAACAATTTCCGTTTGATCATAAACTCTCTCACATAAATCTATTTTAGGAGATTATGATCTCTCTCTCCAGCAGTAATGGCGTCTTTGAAAAGCTTTGAGGCTTTGAATTGCAGCGCTCTGATTCGTTCAAACGTCAGTGCTCTCACTGACAGGGGTGTAATTTTGTGATATTATGTATGTAAAATAGAGAGATTTAACTTTCTAATTAAAGTAAAAAATCGATTGTAGACCTGCAAGTTTTTTTTTCAGGATTTAAAAAAATAAAATGCATGCCCATTGGAATGGACATGTTCACACATACTGTATTGAAATGTATTATATATCAGGTGTAATGTTGTGATGTTACCAACAGATGGAGTGGACGCTCTATCTAAAATTCAGTTTTCACTTCATTAGTGAAAGTCTATGGAGATTTTATGACTTTAATCTTCAGTTTTATCAAAAATCATAAGTCTGATCAGTCTGAAAAGGGATAGCAACTCAAGTCAGAACAGGTCTGAAGTCTGAGCAGAGTTTAGTGGTTGTAGCTTTAAAGCTCTAGGAGGAGATGCTCTGAGAATTTTAGGTAAGAAGAATAATAATAATAACTAGATAGAGGAAGTTTATGATATAAACTTCAGTTGGCTTGAGAAAGCCTATCCTGAAAGTTAAATTTATTTGTAAAAGCTTAAAAAGTTGTTTAAGTTTACAGATAGATAGATGGAAAGAATTAGATCTTGAGCATATATACACTTGTTAGTTATTGCTTTGCGTTGTTTCTAGGCAGTTACTAAGGTGTCGTTATGTTCTTTGATCATAATTTAATCTTTAATCAATTGATGATCAATTTTGCTAGCAAGATTTAATGTTAATTATCTTGTTGATAGCAAGATTTAGTATGAATTCCGAAGTCATTAGCAACATTTAACATAAATAAGCATGTTGCTGGCAAGAATTTGCTGAATTAGCATATTGGTAGCAAGATTTATTGTTAATTAACAAGTTGCTATCAAGATTTAGCATGATCTAGCATGTCACTAGTGAGAATTTGCGTGATCTAGCATGTTGCTAGCAAGATTTAACGTTAATTAACAAGACGCTATTGACATTTAGTGTGAACTAACATGTCGCTAGTGAGATTTGTTAATTCGTAGGTCGCTTGTGAGATTTAACATGAGTTAACATGTCACTGACGAGAATGACTTGTTATTTAACAAGTCACTAGTGAGATTTAATGTTTTAAAGAACACAAAAGTCAGTTGACGCAGAGACTGGAGGTTATTGATGATTCAGCTGAACAGTGAGTGGTCTGAAATATCAAAGAATAATAATGAATATTAAATCTAAATCTAAAATAAACAACATTTACATTGGTAATAAACATGAGTAAATTATTAATTGATTACAGAAGTGTTGCAATACTTGGTTAGTGCACAAATTGGCATCTAGGGTACATACATGGAGTTTTTTCATCATGAGGGATCATCGGTGTTGTAACGAAATACCAAAAAATAAATAACAATGCTTTTTGATCCCCAAAGTGTTGGAAAATTGCAATTAGTTTATAAAAATGTTTACGGTTTAATTACATCCTTGGCTTTTAACGGTCAGTTTTCACTAATGTGAATAATACTTTGTTTTATTTCTATTTTAAAGATGCAATTAAGCATTATTAATATAGTCTTGCCACTTTTAAAACAGACTGCAGTTACACTACATGTATATGGAGCCCTTTATACATTTATTTACTATATAAATGTGTGTATAGATAGATATGTATGTGTATATATATGTATATATGTGTGTGTGTGTGTATAAAGCCTTTCTTCATGTGAAATAAAATAACTTAAATATTAGTATTTCTTAAATCATTCCTGCACAATTACAATGGGGATAGTAATGCTGTTTTTTCTAATCTCAAGCAGTTTTCAGATTGAATCGATCTGCCATGTCAGACTTCAGTTCAACACGGCAATTATAGCAGATAAAGGAATCAACGCAATGTAATATTTGTATAAAGCCTTCCTCCATGGGAAACAAAATAACTTAAATATTAGTATTTTTTAAATAATTCCTGCTCATGTAATGCAGCAGAGTAATGCAGTTTTTTTAATCTCAAGCAGTTTACAGTTTGAATCGATCTGCCATCGTTTTTGCATCCTTTTAAATACCTTATTTCATTTATTGTTTAAGTGTTCACAAAACATCGATCTATCAGCGAATCTGCTCAGGAAGCGCGTTTGAACTCGAGAACAGGAGTCAGACTTTAGTTAAAAGCAGATAAAAGAATTAACACAATGTAACTATATACTCAAGAATTAGTTATAAATAACTTTGACTGTTAGACGCTGCATTTGAAGAGAGTCAGCGCGCGCGCTGCTCAGGGAAGCCTTTTTACATGTGTCTTCCCCATGAACACACGAGCGAGAGTCAGAATTCGGCAATAAAGTACATAAATGAGCGCTATAAATAAACGTAGGTGCTTAGACGGTTATGCGTTGGCGCGAGTCCAGGAGGACGCGCGTTTAAACTTCACTTACCTTCCCCATAGTAATGTACTCCGTTGCCGAGTAAAGACGAATGAGAGTCAGAATTTGGCCATATAAGTGCATAAATCTTCAAGGAAACACGCTGCAGCGGTTACTTGATAATCGGAAACAATTTCCGTTTGATCATAAACTCTCTCACATAAATCTATTTTAGGAGATTATGATCTCTCTCTCCAGCAGTAATGGCGTCTTTGAAAAGCTTTGAGGCTTTGAATTGCAGCGCTCTGATTCGTTCAAACTTCAGTGCTCTCACTGACAGGGGTGTAATTTTGTGATATTATGAATGTAAAATAGAGAGATTTAACTTACTAATTAAAGTAAAAAATCGATTGTAGACCTGCAAGTTTTTTTTCAGGATTTAAAAAAATAAAATGCATGCCCATTGGAATGGACATGTTCACACATACTGTATTGAAATGTATTATATATCAGGGGTAATGTTGTGATGTTACCAACAGATGGAGTGAACGCTCTATCTAAAATTCAGTTTTCACTTCATTAGTGAAAGTCTATGGAGATTTTATGACTTTAATCTTCAGTTTTATCAAAAATCATAAGTCTGATCAGTCTGAAAAGGGATAGCAACTCAAGTCAGAACAGGTCTGAAGTCTGAGCAGAGTTTAGTGGTTGTAGCTTTAAAGCTCTAGGAGGAGATGCATTGAGAATTTTAGGTAAGAATAATAATAATAATAATAAGTTTAGATACAATATCACTAAGTTGGCTTTCTCAAGCCAACTTAACTAGATAGAGGAAGTTTATGATATAAACTTCAGTTGGCTTGAGAAAGCCTATCCTGAAAGTTAAATTTATTTGTAAAAGCTTAAAAAGTTGTTTAAGTTTACAGATAGATAGATGGAAAGAATTAGATCTTGAGCATATACAGTTTTATGCAAAGGTTTGGGCACCCCTAATAATTATCATAATTTCAGTTTATAATGTGCCGGGCTTTCAAAGCCACAACTTCATTTGGATATAATTTATACCTTATGAAAACAGTAACATTTCAGTTCTGAAATGGCATTTATTGAATCAACAGAAACAATACAATTTGAGTCATAGCAGAAACAGACAGGTGCAAAAATGTGGGCACCCCAATGAAATTATCACATTAATATTTAGTAGAGCCCCCTTTTGCTGAAATAACAGCATGTAGTCGCTTCTTATAGCCACTGAGAAGTCCCTGGATTCTGGTTGCAGGTATTTTGGACCATTCTTCCTTGCAAAATGTCTCCAGTTCAGTCAGGTTTGATGGTTTCCGAGTGTGGACAACCTCCTTCAAATCATTACATAGATTTTCGATGATATTCAAGTCTGGACTGCGATGGCCATTCTAGAACATTGTATCTGTGTCTGACCATGAATTCCTTGGTAGATTTGGAGCAATGCTTTGGATCATTATCCTGCTGAAACAACCAACCCTGGCATAACTTCATCCTCTTGACTGATTCTTGAACACTGTTCTTAAGAATCTGCTGATACTGGATGGAATCCATTTGACCCTCAACTTTGACAAGGTTTCCAGTACCTGTGCTTGCCCCATAGCATGAAGGACCCACCACCACATTTTACAGTAGGGAGCAAGTTCTTCTCCTGGAACGCTGTGTTCTTTTTCCTCCATACAAAGCTCTTCTGGTTGTGACCAAACAGCTCTATCTCAGTTTCATCTGTCCACAGAACTTGTCCAGATGAGCCTTTGCATACCTCAAATGACTCTGTTTGTTGGCAAGACGCGGAAAAGGCTTTTTCCGCATCACCCTTTCATTGAGCTGTTCCTTGTGCAAAGTACGCTGGACTGTGGAACGATGTACAATGACACCATCAGCAGCGAGATGTTCTTGGAGATCTTTGGAGGTGGTCTGTAAATTGTATTTGACCATTCTAACCATACTTCGCCTTTGCCTTTCAGATATCTTTCTTGGCCTGCCACATCTTTCCTTCACATGGACTGTTCCTGTTGCCTTCCATTTTCTAACTATATTTCTGACTGGAGACAGGGACCTTAAACCTTTGTGATAACTTTTAACATGCTTCTCCTAACTCACACTGATGAATTATCCTAGTTTTTAAGTCATTGGGGAGTTCTTTTGAGGTTCCCATGTTGCTACTTTCCAGTAGAGAATCGAAGAGAAGCACAACTGGCAATTAGCAAACTTAAATATCCTTTTTCATGATTGGTTGCACCTGTGTTTCCAGTCTAATGTTCATTGAGCCAATAACATCAATTTTGTGTTGCAAACAATCAGCATTAAGTGACTACAGGTATTCAAATCAACACAATTGAAAGGGTGGCCAAACGTTTGCACCGCCTATTTGTCACATTGTATTTTATTTCATACAACTAAATACTGCTACACTAAGTATTTTGGTCTGAAAAACATTGCTTTATCAAGCTTTCTCTAGAAAATGAATGGCATATCACTAGGATCTTTACTTAAAAAGATTGAGCAGATTACCATGCAGCCTCAGAAAGGTGCCTAAACTTTTGCATAAAACTGTATACACTTGTTAGTTATTGCCTTGCGTTGTTTCTAGGCAGTTACTAAGGTGTCGTTATGTTCTTTGATCATAATTTAATCTTTAATCAATTGATGATCAATTTTGCTAGCAAGATTTAATGTTAATTATCTTGTTGCTAGCAAGATTTAGAATGAATTCCGAAGTCATTAGCAACATTTAACATAAATAAGCATGCTGCTGGCAAGAATTCGCTGAATTAGCATATTGGTAGCAAGATTTATTGTTAATTAACAAGTTGCTATCAAGATTTAGCATGATCTAGCATGTCACTAGTGAGAATTTGCGTGATCTAGCATGTTGCTAGCAAGATTTAACGTTAATTAACAAGACGCTATTGACATTTAGTGTGAACTAACATCTCGCTAGTGAGATTTGTTAATTCGTAGGTCGCTTGTGAGATTTAACATGAGTTAACATGTCACTGACGAGAATGAATGTTATTTAACAAGTCACTAGTGAGATTTAATGTTTTAAAGAACACAAGAGTCAGTTGACGCAGAGACTGGAGGTTATTGATGATTCAGCTGAACAGTGAGTGGTCTGAAATATCAAAGAATAATAATGAATATTAAATATAAATCTAAAATAAACAACATTTACATTGGTAATAAACATGAGTAAATAATTAATTGATTACAGAAGTGTTGCAATACTTGGTTAGTACACAAAATGGCATCTAGGGAACATACATGGAGTTTTTTCATCATGAGGGATCATCAGTGTTGTAACGAAATACCAAAAAATAAATAACAATGCTTTTTGATCCCCAAAGTGTTGAAAATTGCAATTAGTTTATAAAAATGTTTACGGTTTAATTACATCCTTGGCTTTTAACGGTCAGTTTTCACTCATGTGAACACTTTGTTTTATTTCTATTTTAAAGATGTAATTAAGCATTATTAATATAGTCTTACCACTTTCTAAACAGACTGCAGTTCCACTGCATATATATGGAGCCCTTTATACATTTATTTACTATATAAATGTGTGTATAGATAGATATGTATGTGTATATATATATATATATATATATATATATACATATATATATATATATATATATATATATATATATATGTATATATATGTGTGTGTGTGTGTGTGTGTGTGTGTATAAAGCCTTTCTTCATGTGAAATAAAATAACTTAAATATTAGTATTTCTTAAATCATTCCTGCACAATTACAATGGGGATAGTAATGCTGTTTTTTCTAATCTCAAGCAGTTTTCAGATTGAATCGATCTGCCATGTCAGACTTCAGTTCAACACGGCAATTATAGCAGATAAAGGAATCAAGGCAATGTAATATTTACTCAGGAATAAGTTATAAATAAACTGACGCGAGTGCGCGAGGACGCGCGTTTGAACTTCATTGAGAGTTGCCGTTTCCATAGTAATCAGCGGGGGGAAGCCTTCACCGAGTAAACACGAATGAGAGTCACAATTTGGCCATATAAGTGCATAAATCTTCAAGCAAACACACTGCAGCGGTTACTTGATAATCGGAAACAATTTCCGTTTGATCATAAACTCTCTCACATAAATCTATTTTAGGAGTTTATGATCTCTCTCTCCGGCAGTAATGGCGTCTTTGAAAAGCTTTGAGGCTTTGAATTGCAGCGCTCTGATTCGTTCAAACTTCAGTGCTCTCACTGACAGGGGTGTAATTTTGTGATATTATGTATGTAAAATAGAGAGATTTAACTTACTAATTAAAGTAAAAAATCGATTGTAGACCTGCAAGTTTTTTTTCAGGATTTAAAAAAATAAAATGCATGCCCATTGGAATGGACATGTTCACACATACTGTATTGAAATGTATTATATATCAGGTGTAATGTTGTGATGTTACCAACAGATGGAGTGGACGCTCTATCTAAAATTCAGTTTTCACTTCATTAGTGAAAGTCTATGGAGATTTTATGACTTTAATCTTCAGTTTTATCAAAAATCCTAAGTCTGATCAGTCTGAAAAGGGATAGCAACTCAAGTCAGAACAGGTCTGAAGTCTGAGCAGAGTTTAGTGGTTGTAGCTTTAAAGCTCTAGGAGGAGATGCATTGAGAATTTTAGGTAAGAAGAATAATAATAATAACTAGATAGAGGAAGTTTATGATATAAACTTCAGTTGGCTTGAGAAAGCCTAGCCTGAAAGTTAAATTTATTTGTAAAAGCTTAAAAAGTTTTGAAAGTTTACAGATGGATAGATGGAAAGAATTAGATCTTGAGCATATATACTCTTGTTAGTTATTGCCTTGCGTTGTTTCTAGGCAGTTACTAAGGTGTCGTTATGTTCTTTGATCATAATTTAATCTTTAATCAATTGATGATCAATTTTGCTAGCAAGATTTAATGTTAATTATCTTGTTGCTAGCAAGATTTAGTATGAATTCCGAAGTCATTAGCAACATTTAACATAAATAAGCATGTTGCTGGCAAGAATTAGCTGAATTAGCATATTGGTAGCAAGATTTATTGTTAATTAACAAGTTGCTATCAAGATTTAGCATGATCTAGCATGTCACTAGTGAGAATTTGCGTGATCTAGCATGTTGCTAGCAAGATTTAACGTTAATTAACAAGACGCTATTGACATTTATTGTGAACTAACATGTCGCTAGTGAGATTTGTTAATTCGTAGGTCGCTTGTGAGATTTAGGCCACGTCCACACGATGCCGGCGCGTTCCCTATCCGATCTTTTTTTTCCTCGTTCAAAAAAAAATATCAGCGTCCACACGATACCACTGAAACCGACTGAATCCGGTGTAGTTTATATGCCAGACCAGTATGGGGCGCTGTAATTCTGCCACAGATAATACACTATACACAGAGAAGACGACCTTGAGCATGCGCATTGTTGTTGCTGTTCAGTGTTGCCAGATTGCTAGTTACCTTTTTGTCACGTCCGATCGGGAAAAAATGCATTGGGCTGGTTGATCAAATTTGGGATGGTTTTTGATGCATAAAATCGCTCAATATTTTTCATTATTTATAAGAGTACGCACTTTGGGCTGGTATTTTTTTAAATTGGAGGGTTTTAAGCTGTAGCTGCGCTGGAATCTTCAGTACAATCTGGCAACACTGTTGCTGTTACTGTGACGCAGCCGACACGTGATGTGATGACATCATCGGTAAACAAAAAAATATACGGATTGGCCGTCCACACGAGTCCGCAAGGGTGTCGGATTCAGATCTATCCACTTTAGGACCCGGTATCAAAAGAGAGCGGATTCAGTCTCCCAAATCGCCGGATCAGTGTGGACGGAACGCCAATCCGATAAGAAATGTGTGCGGATGCAGTGATCCGCGTCTCCGTGTGGACGGGGCCTTAACATGAGTTAACATGTCACTGACGAGAATGAATGTTATTTAACAAGTCACTAGTGAGATTTAATGTTTTAAAGAACACAAGAGTCAGTTGACGCATGAAAATTGCAATTAGTTTATAAAAATGTTTACGGTTTAATTACATCCTTGGCTTTTAACGGTCAGTTTTCACTAATGTGAATAATACTTTGTTTTATTTCTATTTTAAAGATGTAATTAAGCATTATTAATATAGTCTTACCACTTTCTAAACAGACTGCAGTTCCACTGCATATATATGGAGCCCTTTATACATTTATTTACTATATAAATGTGTGTATAGATATGTATGTGTATATATATATATATATATATATATATATATATATATATATATATATGTATATGTATGTATATATATGTATATATGTGTGTGTGTGTGTGTATAAAGCCTTTCTTCATGTGAAATAAAATAACTTAAATATTAGTATTTCTTAAATCATTCCTGCACAATTACAATGGGGATAGTAATGCTGTTTTTTCTAATCTCAAGCAGTTTTCAGATTGAATCGATCTGCCATGTCAGACTTCAGTTCAACACGGCAATTATAGCAGATAAAGGAATCAAGGCAATGTAATATTTACTCAGGCATAAGTTATAAATAAACTGACGTGAGTGCGCGAGGACGCGCGTTTGAACTTCATTGAGAGTTGCCGTTCCCATAGTAATCTACTCAGCGGGGGGAAAACCTTCACCGAGTAAACACGAATGAGAGTCACAATTTGGCCATATAAGTGCATAAATCTTCAAGCAAACACACTGCAGTGGTTACTTGATAATCGGAAACAATTTCCGTTTGATCATAAACTCTCTCACATAAATCTATTTTAGGAGATTATGATCTCTCTCTCCAGCAATAATGGCGGCTTTGAAAAGCTTTGAGGCTTTGAATTGCAGCGCTCTGATTCGTTCAAACGTCAGTGCTCTCACTGACAGGGGTGCAATTTTGTGATATCATGTATGTAAAATAGAGAGATTTAACTTACTAATTAAAGTAAAAAATCGATTGTAGACCTGCAAGTTTTTTTTCAGTATTTAAAAAAATAAAATGCATGCCCATTGGAATGGACATGTTCACACATACTGTATTGAAATGTATTATATATCAGGTGTAATGTTGTTATGTCACCAACAGATGGGGTGGACGCTCTATCTAAAATTCAGTTTTCACTTCATTAGTGAAAGTCTATGGAGATTTTTTACAGATAGATAGATGGAAAGAATTAGATCTTGAGCATATATACACTTGTTAGTTATTGCTTTGCGTTGTTTCTAGGCAGTTACTAAGGTGTCGTTATGTTCTTTGATCATAATTTAATCTTTAATCAATTGATGATCAATTTTGATAGCAAGATTTAATGTTAATTATCTTGTTGATAGCAAGATTTAGTATGAATTCCGAAGTCATTAGCAACATTTAACATAAATAAGCATGTTGCTGGCAAGAATTAGCTGAATTAGCATATTGGTAGCAAGATTTATTGTTAAGTAACAAGTTGCTATCAAGATTTAGCATGATCTAGCATGTCACTAGTGAGAATTTGCGTGATCTAGCATGTTGCTAGCAAGATTTAACGTTAATTAACAAGACACTATTGACATTTAGTGTGAACTAACATGTCGCTAGTGAGATTTGTTAATTCGTAGGTCGCTTGTGAGATTTAACATCAGTTAACATGTCACTGACGAGAATGAATGTTATTTAACAAGTCACTAGTGAGATTTAATGTTTTAAAGAACACAAGAGTCAGTTGACGCAGAGACTGGAGGTTATTGATGATTCAGCTGAACAGTGAGTGGTCTGAAATATCAAAGAATAATAATGAATATTAAATATAAATCTAAAATAAACAACATTTACATTGATAATAAACATGAGTAAATTATTAATTGATTACAGAAGTGTTGCAATACTTGGTTAGTGCACAAAATGGCATCTAGGGTACATACATGGAGTTTTTTCATCAAGAGGGATCATCGGTGTTGTAACGAAATACCAAAAAATAAATAACAATGCTTTTTGATCCCCAAAGTGTTGGAAAATTGCAGTTAGTTTATAAAAATGTTTACGGTTTAATTACATCCTTGGCTTTTAACGGTCAGTTTTCACTAATGTGAATAATACTTTGTTTTATTTCTATTTTAAAGATGTAATTAAGCATTATTAATATAGTCTTGCCACTTTCAAAACAGACTGCAGTTACACTACATGTATATGGAGCCCTTTATACATTTATTTACTATATAAATGTGTGTATAGATAGATAGATAGATATGTATGTGTATATATATATATATATATATATATATATATGTGTGTGTGTGTATAAAGCCTTTCTTCATGTGAAATAAAATAACTTAAATATTAGTATTTCTTAAATCATTCCTGCACAATTACAATGGGGATAGTAATGCTGTTTTTTTCTAATCTCAAGCAGTTTTCAGATTGAATCGATCTGCCATGTCAGACTTCAGTTCAACACGGCAATTATAGCAGATAAAGGAATCAAGGCAATGTAATATTTACTCAGGCATAAGTTATAAATAAACTGACGCGAGTGCGCGAGGACGCGCGTTTGAAGTTCATTGAGAGTTGCCGTTCCCATAGTAATCAGCGGGGGGAAAACCTTCACCGAGTAAACACGAATGAGAGTCAGAATTTGGCCATATAAGTACATAAATCTTCAAGGAAACACGCTGCAGCGGTTACTTGATAATCGGAAACAATTTCCGTTTGATCATAAACTCTCTCACATAAATCTATTTTAGGAGATTATGATCTCTCTCTCCAGCAGTAATGGCGTCTTTGAAAAGCTTTGAGGCTTTGAATTGCAGCGCTCTGATTCGTTCAAACGTCAGTGCTCTCACTGACAGGGGTGTAATTTTGTGATATTATGTATGTAAAATAGAGAGATTTAACTTACTAATTAAAGTAAAAAATCGATTGTAGACCTGCAAGTTTTTTTTCAGGATTTAAAAAAATAAAATGCATGCCCATTGGAATGGACATGTTCACACATACTGTATTGAAATGTATTATATATCAGGTGTAATGTTGTGATGTTACCAACAGATGGAGTGGACGCTCTATCTAAAATTCAGTTTTCACTTCATTAGTGAAAGTCTATGGAGATTTTATGACTTTAATCTTCAGTTTTATCAAAAATCATAAGTCTGATCAGTCTGAAAAGGGATAGCAACTCAAGTCAGAACAGGTCTGAAGTCTGAGCAGAGTTTAGTGGTTTTAGCTTTAAAGCTCTAGGAGGAGATGCTCTGAGAATTTTAGGTAAGAAGAATAATAATAATAATAATAAGTTTAGATACAATATCACTAAGTTGGCTTTCTCAAGCCAACTTAACTAGATAGAGGAAGTTTATGATATAAACTTCAGTTGGCTTGAGAAAGCCTATCGTGAAAGTTAAATTTATTTGTAAAAGCTTAAAAAGTTGTTTAAGTTTACAGATAGATAGATGGAAAGAATTAGATCTTGAGCATATATACACTTGTTAGTTATTGCTTTGCGTTGTTTCTAGGCAGTTACTAAGGTGTCGTTATGTTCTTTGATCATAATTTAATCTTTAATCAATTGATGATCAATTTTGCTAGCAAGATTTAATGTTAATTATCTTGTTGATAGCAAGATTTAGTATGAATTCCGAAGTCATTAGCAACATTTAACATAAATAAGCATGTTGCTGGCAAGAATTCGCTGAATTAGCATATTGGTAGCAAGATTTATTGTTAATTAACAAGTTGCTATCAAGATTTAGCATGATCTAGCATGTCACTAGTGAGAATTTGCGTGATCTAGCATGTTGCTAGCAAGATTTAACGTTAATTAACAAGACGCTATTGACATTTAGTGTGAACTAACATGTCGCTAGTGAGATTTGTTAATTCGTAGGTCGCTTGTGAGATTTAACATGAGTTAACATGTCACTGACGAGAATGAATGTTATTTAACAAGTCACTAGTGAGATTTAATGTTTTAAAGAACACAAGAGTCAGTTGACGCAGAGACTGGAGGTTATTGATGATTCAGCTGAACAGTGAGTGGTCTGAAATATCAAAGAATAATAATGAATATTAAATATAAATCTAAAATAAACAACATTTACATTGGTAATAAACATGAGTAAATTATTAATTGATTACAGAAGTGTTGCAATACTTGGTTAGTGCACAAATTGGCATCTAGGGAACATACATGGAGTTTTTTCATCAAGAGGGATCATCGGTGTTGTAACGAAATACCAAAAAATAAATAACAATGCTTTTTGATCCCCAAAGTGTTGGAAAATTGCAATTAGTTTATAAAAATGTTTACGGTTTAATTACATCCTTGGCTTTTAACGGTCAGTTTTCACTAATGTGAATAATACTTTGTTTTATTTCTATTTTAAAGATGCAATTAAGCATTATTAATATAGTCTTGCCACTTTTAAAACAGACTGCAGTTACACTACATGTACATGGAGCCCTTTATACATTTATTTACTATATAAATGTGTGTATAGATAGATAGATATGTATGTGTATATATATGTATATATGTGTGTGTGTGTGTATAAAGCCTTTCTTCATGTGAAATAAAATAACTTAAATATTAGTATTTCTTAAATCATTCCTGCACAATTACAATGGGGATAGTAATGCTGTTTTTTCTAATCTCAAGCAGTTTTCAGATTGAATCGATCTGCCATGTCAGACTTCAGTTCAACACGGCAATTATAGCAGATAAAGGAATCAACGCAATGTAATATTTGTATAAAGCCTTCCTCCATGGGAAACAAAATAACTTAAATATTAGTATTTTTAAAATAATTCCTGATCATGTAATGCAGCAGAGTAATGCAGTTTTTTAACTCAAGCAGTTTACAGTTTGAAGCGATCTGCCATCGTTTTTGCATCCTTTTAAATACCTTATTTCATTTATTGTTTAAGTGTTCACAAAACATCGATCTATCAGCGAATCTGCTCAGGAAGCGCGTTTGAACTCGAGAACAGGAGTCAGACTTTAGTTAAAAGCCGATAAAAGAATTAACACAATGTAACTATATACTCAAGAATTAGTTATAAATAACTTTGACTGTTAGACGCTGCATTTGAAGAGAGTCAGCGCGCGCTGCTCAGGGAAGCATTTTACATGTATCTGCCTTCCCCATGCAAACACGAGCGAGAGTCAGAATTCGGCAATAAAGTACATAAATGAGCGCTATAAATAAACTTAGGCGATTAGACGGTTATGCTTTGGCGCGAGTCCAGGAGGACGCGCGTTTAAACTTCACTTACCTTTCCCATAGTAATGTACTCCGTTGCCGAGTAAAGACGAATGAGAGTCAGAATTTGGCCATATAAGTGCAGAAATCTTCAAGGAAACACGCTGCAGCGGTTACTTGATAATCGGAAACAATTTCCGTTTGATCATAAACTCTCTCACATAAATCTATTTTAGGAGATTATGATCTCTCTCTCCAGCAGTAATGGCGTCTTTGAAAAGCTTTGAGGCTTTGAATTGCAGCGCTCTGATTCGTTCAAACTTCAGTGCTCTCACTGACAGGGGTGTAATTTTGTGATATTATGTATGTAAAATAGAGAGATTTAACTTACTAATTAAAGTAAAAAATCGATTGTAGACCTGCAAGTTTTTTTTCAGGATTTAAAAAAATAAAATGCATGCCCATTGGAATGGACATGTTCACACATACTGTATTGAAATGTATTATATATCAGGTGTAATGTTGTGATGTTACCAACAGATGGAGTGGACGCTCTATCTAAAATTCAGTTTTCACTTCATTAGTGAAAGTCTATGGAGATTTTATGACTTTAATCTTCAGTTTTATCAAAAATCATAAGTCTGATCAGTCTGAAAAGGGATAGCAACTCAAGTCAGAACAGGTCTGAAGTCTGAGCAGAGTTTAGTGGTTGTAGCTTTAAAGCTCTAGGAGGAGATGCATTGAGAATTTTAGGTAAGAAGAATAATAATAATAACTAGATAGAGGAAGTTTATGATATAAACTTCAGTTGGCTTGAGAAAGCCTAGCCTGAAAGTTAAATTTATTTGTAAAAGCTTAAAAAGTTTTGAAAGTTTACAGATGGATAGATGGAAAGAATTAGATCTTGAGCATATATACTCTTGTTAGTTATTGCCTTGCGTTGTTTCTAGGCAGTTACTAAGGTGTCGTTATGTTCTTTGATCATAATTTAATCTTTAATCAATTGATGATCAATTTTGCTAGCAAGATTTAATGTTAATTATCTTGTTGCTAGCAAGATTTAGTATGAATTCCGAAGTCATTAGCAACATTTAACATAAATAAGCATGTTGCTGGCAAGAATTTGCTGAATTAGCATATTGTTAGCAAGATTTATCGTTAATTAGCTTGAAAAGTTTTGAGAGTTTAAACTTAAAAATAAGTTATAATAATGCTTTTTGATCCTCAAAGTGTTGGAAAATTGTAATTAGTTTATAAAAATGTTTACGGTTTAATTACATCCTTGGCTTTTAACGGTCAGTTTTCACTAATGCAAAAAATACTTTGTTTAATTTCTATTTTAAAGCTGTAATTAAGCATTATTAGTATAGGCTAATCACTTTCAAAAGAGACTGCAGTTACACTGCATGTATATGTAGCCTTTTATATATACTAAATAGATGTGTATGTGTATATATATATATATATATATATATATATATATATATATATATAATATGTATAGAGGTGTGTGTGTGTGTGTATATATATATATATATATATATGATACTGTGAATAATACTTTGTTTTATTTCTATTTTAAAGCTGTAATTAAGCATTATTAATATAGGCTAATCACTTTCAAAAGAGACTGCAGTTACACCACAGTTACACTATATGTAGCCTTTTATATATACGAAATAGATGTGTGTGTATGTGTGTATATATATATATATATATATATATATATATATATATATATATAATAAATGGTACTGTGATACTGTGAATAATACTTTGTTTTATTTCTATTTTAAAGATGTAATTAAGCATTATTTATGTAGTCTTACCACTTTCAAAACAGACAGCAGTTACACTGAATGTATATGGAGCCCTTTATATTTACAATATAAATGTAGATAGATATGCATGTATGTGTGTGAATAGATTTAGGCGCTATAAATAAACGTAGGCGCTTAGGCGTGGACGCGCGAATGCGGGAGGACGCGCGTATATGGAGCCTCTAATACATACTTTTTAGATGTATATGTAAATCCTTCCTTCATGGGAAACAAACTTAAATATTAGTATTTTTAAAATAATTCCTGCTAAAGTACAATGAGGAGAGTAATGCAGTTTTTTCTAATCTCAAGCAGTTTTCAGATTGACTCGATCTGCCATGTCAGACTTCAGTTCAACACGGCAATTATAGCAGATAAAGGAATCAACGCAATGTAATATTTGTATAAAGCCTTCCTCCATGGGAAACAAAATAACTTAAATATTAGTATTTTTTAAATAATTCCTGCTCATGTAATGCAGCAGAGTAATGCAGTTTTTTTTAATCTCAAGCAGTTTACAGTTTGAATCGATCTGCCATGTTTTTTGCATCCTTTAAAAATCTTATTTCATTTACTGTTTAAGTGTTCACAAAACATCGATCTATCAGCGAATCTGCTCAGGAAGCGCGTTTGAACTCGAGAACAGGAGTCAGACTTTAGTTAAAAGCAGATAAAAGAATTAACACAATGTAACTATATACTCAAGAATTAGTTATAAATAACTTTGACTGTTAGACGCTGCATTTGAAGAGAGTCAGCGCGCGCGCTGCTCAGGGAAGCCTTTTCCAATGTATATTGACTCACGAGCGAGAGTCAGAATTCGGCAATAAAGTACATAAATGAGCGCTATAAATAAACGTAGGTGCTTAGACGGTTATGCTTTGGCGCGAGTCCAGGAGGACGCGCGTTTAAACTTCACCTACCTTCCCCATAGTAATGTACTCCTTTGCCGAGTAAAGACGAATGAGAGTCAGAATTTGGCCATATAAGTGCATAAATCTTCAAGGAAACACGCTGCAGCGGTTACTTGATAATCGGAAACAATTTCCGTTTGATCATAAACTCTCTCACATAAATCTATTTTAGGAGATTATGATCTCTCTCTCCAGCAGTAATGGCGTCTTTGAAAAGCTTTGAGGCTTTGAATTGCAGCGCTCTGATTCGTTCAAACTTCAGTGCTCTCACTGACAGGGGTGTAATTTTGTGATATTATGAATGTAAAATAGAGAGATTTAACTTACTAATTAAAGTAAAAAATCGATTGTAGACCTGCAAGTTTTTTTTCAGGATTTAAAAAAATAAAATGCATGCCCATTGGAATGGACATGTTCACACATACTGTATTGAAATGTATTATATATCAGGTGTAATGTTGTGATGTTACCAACAGATGGAGTGGACGCTCTATCTAAAATTCAGTTTTCACTTCATTAGTGAAAGTCTATGGAGATTTTATGACTTTAATCTTCAGTTTTATCAAAAATCATAAGTCTGATCAGTCTGAAAAGGGATAGCAACTCAAGTCAGAACAGGTCTGAAGTCTGAGCAGAGTTTAGTGGTTGTAGCTTTAAAGCTCTAGGAGGAGATGCATTGAGAATTTTAGGTAAGAATAATAATAATAATAACTAGATAGAGGAAGTTTATGATATAAACTTCAGTTGGCTTGAGAAAGCCTATCCTGAAAGTTAAATTTATTTGTAAAAGCTTAAAAAGTTGTTTAAGTTTACAGATAGATAGATGGAAAGAATTAGATCTTGAGCATATATACACTTGTTAGTTATTGCCTTGCGTTGTTTCTAGGCAGTTACTAAGGTGTCGTTATGTTCTTTGATCATAATTTAATCTTTAATCAATTGATGATCAATTTTGCTAGCAAGATTTAATGTTAATTATCTTGTTGCTAGCAAGATTTAGAATGAATTCCGAAGTCATTAGCAACATTTAACATAAATAAGCATGTTGCTGGCAAGAATTCGCTGAATTAGCATATTGGTAGCAAGATTTATTGTTAATTAACAAGTTGCTATCAAGATTTAGCATGATCTAGCATGTCACTAGTGAGAATTTGCGTGATCTAGCATGTTGCTAGCAAGATTTAACGTTAATTAACAAGACGCTATTGACATTTAGTGTGAACTAACATGTCGCTAGTGAGATTTGTTAATTCGTAGGTCGCTTGTGAGATTTAACATGAGTTAACATGTCACTGACGAGAATGAATGTTATTTAACAAGTCACTAGTGAGATTTAATGTTTTAAAGAACACAAGAGTCAGTTGACGCAGAGACTGGAGGTTATTGATGATTCAGCTGAACAGTGAGTGGTCTGAAATATCAAAGAATAATAATGAATATTAAATATAAATCTAAAATAAACAACATTTACATTGGTAATAAACATGAGTAAATTATTAATTGATTACAGAAGTGTTGCAATACTTGGTTAGTGCACAAAAAGGCATCTAGGGAACATACATGGAGTTTTTTCATCATGAGGGATCATCGGTGTTGTAACGAAATACCAAAAAATAAATAACAATGCTTTTTGATCCCCAAAGTGTTGAAAATTGCAATTAGTTTATAAAAATGTTTACGGTTTAATTACATCCTTGGCTTTTAACGGTCAGTTTTCACTAATGTGAATAATACTTTGTTTTATTTCTATTTTAAAGATGTAATTAAGCATTATTAATATAGTCTTACCACTTTCTAAACAGACTGCAGTTCCACTGCATATATATGGAGCCCTTTATACATTTATTTACTATATAAATGTGTGTATAGATATGTATGTGTATATATATATATATATATATATATATATATATATATATATATATATATATATATATATATATATATGTATGTATATGTATGTATATATATGTATATATGTGTGTGTGTGTGTGTGTGTGTATAAAGCCTTTCTTCATGTGAAATAAAATAACTTAAATATTAGTATTTCTTAAATCATTCCTGCACAATTACAATGGGGATAGTAATGCTGTTTTTTCTAATCTCAAGCAGTTTTCAGATTGAATCGATCTGCCATGTCAGACTTCAGTTCAACACGGCAATTATAGCAGATAAAGGAATCAAGGCAATGTAATATTTACTCAGGCATAAGTTATAAATAAACTGACGTGAGTGCGCGAGGACGCGCGTTTGAACTTCATTGAGAGTTGCCGTTCCCATAGTAATCTACTCAGCGGGGGGAAAACCTTCACCGAGTAAACACGAATGAGAGTCACAATTTGGCCATATAAGTGCATAAATCTTCAAGCAAACACACTGCAGTGGTTACTTGATAATCGGAAACAATTTCCGTTTGATCATAAACTCTCTCACATAAATCTATTTTAGGAGATTATGATCTCTCTCTCCAGCAATAATGGCGGCTTTGAAAAGCTTTGAGGCTTTGAATTGCAGCGCTCTGATTCGTTCAAACTTCAGTGCTCTCACTGACAGGGGTGCAATTTTGTGATATCATGTATGTAAAATAGAGAGATTTAACTTACTAATTAAAGTAAAAAATCGATTGTAGACCTGCAAGTTTTTTTTCAGGATTTAAAAAAAAAAATGCATGCCCATTGGAATGGACATGTTCACACATACTGTATTGAAATGTATTATATATCAGGTGTAATGTTGTTATGTCACCAACAGATGGGGTGGACGCTCTATCTAAAATTCAGTTTTCACTTCATTAGTGAAAGTCTATGGAGATTTTTTACAGATAGATAGATGGAAAGAATTAGATCTTGAGCATATATACACTTGTTAGTTATTGCTTTGCGTTGTTTCTAGGCAGTTACTAAGGTGTCGTTATGTTCTTTGATCATAATTTAATCTTTAATCAATTGATGATCAATTTTGCTAGCAAGATTTAATGTTAATTATCTTGTTGATAGCAAGATTTAGTATGAATTCCGAAGTCATTAGCAACATTTAACATAAATAAGCATGTTGCTGGCAAGAATTAGCTGAATTAGCATATTGGTAGCAAGATTTATTGTTAAGTAACAAGTTGCTATCAAGATTTAGCATGATCTAGCATGTCACTAGTGAGAATTTGCGTGATCTAGCATGTTGCTAGCAAGATTTAACGTTAATTAACAAGACGCTATTGACATTTAGTGTGAACTAACATGTCGCTAGTGAGATTTGTTAATTCGTAGGTCGCTTGTGAGATTTAACATGAGTTAACATGTCACTGACGAGAATGAATGTTATTTAACAAGTCACTAGTGAGATTTAATGTTTTAAAGAACACAAAAGTCAGTTGACGCAGAGACTGGAGGTTATTGATGATTCAGCTGAACAGTGAGTGGTCTGAAATATCAAAGAATAATAATGAATATTAAATATAAATCTAAAATAAACAACATTTACATTGGTAATAAACATGAGTAAATTATTAATTGATTACAGAAGTGTTGCAATACTTGGTTAGTGCACAAATTGGCATCTAGGGAACATACATGGAGTTTTTTCATCAAGAGGGATCATCGGTGTTGTAACGAAATACCAAAAAATAAATAACAATGCTTTTTGATCCCCAAAGTGTTGGAAAATTGCAATTAGTTTATAAAAATGTTTACGGTTTAATTACATCCTTGGCTTTTAATGGTCAGTTTTCACTAATGTGAATAATACTTTGTTTTATTTCTATTTTAAAGATGCAATTAAGCATTATTAATATAGTCTTGCCACTTTTAAAACAGACTGCAGTTACACTACATGTATATGGAGCCCTTTATACATTTATTTACTATATAAATGTGTGTATAGATAGATATGTATGTGTATATATATGTATATATGTGTGTGTGTGTGTGTGAGTATAAAGCCTTTCTTCATGTGAAATAAAATAACTTAAATATTAGTATTTCTTAAATCATTCCTGCACAATTACAATGGGGATGGTAATGCTGTTTTTTCTAATCTCAAGCTGTTTTCAGATTGAATCGATCTGCCATGTCAGACTTCAGTTCAACACGGCAATTATAGCAGATAAAGGAATCAACGCAATGTAATATTTGTATAAAGCCTTCCTCCATGGGAAACAAAATAACTTAAATATTAGTATTTTTAAAATAATTCCTGATCATGTAATGCAGCAGAGTAATGCAGTTTTTTTTAACTCAAGCAGTTTACAGTTTGAATCGATCTGCCATGTTTTTGCATCCTTTTAAATACCTTATTTCATTTATTGTTTAAGTGTTCACAAAACATCGATCTATCAGCGAATCTGCTCAGAAAGCGCGTTTGAACTCGAGAACAGGAGTCAGACTTTAGTTAAAAGCAGATAAAAGAATTAACACAATGTAACTATATACTCAAGAATTAGTTATAAATAACTTTGACTGTTAGACGCTGCATTTGAAGAGAGTCAGCGCGCGCGCTGCTCAGGGAAGCTTTTCCAATGTATATTCATGTTTCTGCATTCCCTATGTATACACGAGCGAGAGTCAGAATTCAGCAATAAAGTACATAAATAAACGTAGGAGCTTAGACGGTTATGCTTTGGCGCGAGTCCAGGAGAGGACGCGCGTTTAAACTTCCTTCACTTACCTTCCCCATAGTAATGTGCTCAACAGTGAAAATCCGTCAGAATTCGGCCATATAAATGCATAAATCTTCAAGCAAACACGCTGCAGTGGTTACTTGATAATCTGAAACAATTTCCGTTTGATCATAAACTCTCTCACATAAATCTATTTTAGGAGATTATGATCTCTCTCTCCAGCAGTAATGGCGTCTTTGAAAAGCTTTGAGGCTTTGAATTGCAGCGCTCTGATTCGTTCAATCTTCAGTGCTCTCACTGACAGGGGTGTAATTTTGTGATATTATGTATGTAAAATAGAGAGATTTAACTTACTAATTAAAGTAAAAAATCGATTGTAGACCTGCAAGTTTTTTTTCAGGATTTAAAAAAATAAAATGCATGCCCATTGGAATGGACATGTTCACACATACTGTATTGAAATGTATTATATATCAGGTGTAATGTTGTTATGTCACCAACAGATGGGGTGGACGCTCTATCTAAAATTCAGTTTTCACTTCATTAGTGAAAGTCTATGGAGATTTTTTACAGATAGATAGATGGAAAGAATTAGATCTTGAGCATATATACACTTGTTAGTTATTGCTTTGCGTTGTTTCTAGGCAGTTACTAAGGTGTCGTTATGTTCTTTGATCATAATTTAATCTTTAATCAATTGATGATCAATTTTGATAGCAAGATTTAATGTTAATTATCTTGTTGATAGCAAGATTTAGTATGAATTCCGAAGTCATTAGCAACATTTAACATAAGCATGTTGCTGGCAAGAATTCGCTGAATTAGCATATTGGTAGCAAGATTTATTGTTAAGTAACAAGTTGCTATCAAGATTTAGCATGATCTAGCACAGGGGTGGGCAAACTATTTGTCTCGCGGGCCACATTGGTTTCTTAAAATTGACAGAGGGGCCGGGATTGTTGACTTTGGGGGGGGGGGTTTGGGGCAAATCCATGACTTTAATATACGAGCGCAAAACTGATGTTTGTGTGCACGTAAATTACATCCGCGAGCAGAAAACAGAGCTACACGGCTCAAAAATAAAAAAACAATAAAAATAACTCACTGCTCTTGACTTTTGTAACTTTAATAAATTCAGATATTTTTAATATGTAGTGAAAACAATTCAAAGCTATTTTACATTTGATTATTTTAATCAAATTAGCTGAGAGTAATTGCTGGTTCTACCTGAAAAACACTACTGTGTTTGTTCTTCTGAGCCCTGATGAAGGAAAACTAAAAACCATAATCGACAGAAAAACCATAATATGCAATGTGACTGAATCATATGAGCCTCAGCTCTAGATTGACAATCACAGGCGTCCAATCACAACTGACCTCTGGAAAAAAGGGAACTAACCAATGACATTTGATGTTACAAGAGCAAGCTCCGCCCACGACTGACAAAATAAAAATGCTCGCGCGAGCAAAAACAGCAGTTGAGAGCGAGCGAATGTTCGCGCGTGCGCAGATTAGATGTCACGCGCGCGCGAGTGATTATAATGAGCTCGCGGGTACCCGTATTTACGCGTGTAGCTCTTGCGCTCGTTCCTTTTTAGCACGGAATTAACGCTATAAAGGGGGGTGTAGAGGGGTTTGCGACACACACGCCTACTCTCCACCACACTTTCAGCGCCACTGCCGCTTGCAGCCGCGACAAAGTGACATTACAGGGAAATGTAAAATGAAGGAGGTTTAATACAGGTTCGGCAAATTCGGCGGGCCGGATTAAAAAGCCCAACGGGCCGGATATGGCCCGCGGGCCGTAGTTTGCCCACCCCTGATCTAGCATGTCACTAGTGAGAATTTGCGTGATCTAGCATGTTGCTAGCAAGATTTAACGTTAATTAACAAGACACTATTGACATTTAGTGTGAACTAACATGTCGCTAGTGAGATTTGTTAATTCGTAGGTCGCTTGTGAGATTTAACATCAGTTAACATGTCACTGACGAGAATAAATGTTATTTAACAAGTCACTAGTGAGATTTAATGTTTTAAAGAACACAAAAGTCAGTTGACGCAGAGACTGGAGGTTATTGATGATTCAGCTGAACAGTGAGTGGTCTGAAATATCAAAGAATAATAATGAATATTAAATATAAATCTAAAATAAACAACATTTACATTGGTAATAAACATGAGTAAATTATTAATTGATTACAGAAGTGTTGCAATACTTGGTTAGTGCACAAATTGGCATCTAGGGTACATACATGGAGTTTTTTCATCAAGAGGGATCATCGGTGTTGTAACGAAATACCAAAAAATAAATAACAATGCTTTTTGATCCCCAAAGTGTTGGAAAATTGCAATTAGTTTATAAAAATGTTTACGGTTTAATTACATCCTTGGCTTTTAACGGTCAGTTTTCACTAATGTGAATAATACTTTGTTTTATTTCTATTTTAAAGATGCAATTAAGCATTATTAATATAGTCTTGCCACTTTTAAAACAGACTGCAGTTACACTACATGTATATGGAGCCCTTTATACATTTATTTACTATATAAATGTGTGTATAGATAGATATGTATGTGTATATATATATGTATATATGTGTGTGTGTGTGTGTGTATAAAGCCTTTCTTCATGTGAAATAAAATAACTTAAATATTAGTATTTCTTAAATCATTCCTGCACAATTACAATGGGGATGGTAATGCTGTTTTTTCTAATCTCAAGCAGTTTTCAGATTGAATCGATCTGCCATGTCAGACTTCAGTTCAACACGGCAATTATAGCAGATAAAGGAATCAACGCAATGTAATATTTGTATAAAGCCTTCCTCCATGGGAAACAAAATAACTTAAATATTAGTATTTTTAAAATAATTCCTGATCATGTAATGCAGCAGAGTAATGCAGTTTTTTTGAATCTCAAGCAGTTTACAGTTTGAATCGATCTGCCATGTTTTTGCATCCTTTTAAATACCTTATTTCATTTATTGTTTAAGTGTTCACAAAACATCGATCTATCAGCGAATCTGCTCAGGAAGCGCGTTTGAACTCGAGAACAGGAGTCAGACTTTAGTTAAAAGCAGATAAAAGAATTAACACAATGTAACTATATACTCAAGAATTAGTTATAAATAACTTTGACTGTTAGACGCTGCATTTGAAGAGAGTCAGCGCGCGCTGCTCAGGGAAGCCATTTACATGCGTCTTCCCCATGAAAACACGAGCGAGAGTCAGAATTCGGCAATAAAGTACATAAATGAGCGCTATAAATAAAAGTAGGCGCTTAGACGGTTATGCTTTGGCGCGAGTCCAGGAGGACGCGCGTTTAAACTTCACTTACCTTCATAGTGCTCAACAGCGAAAATCCGTCGCCATGTAAAGACGAATGAGAGTCAGAATTTGGCCATATAAGTGCATAAATCTTCAAGGAAACACGCTGCAGCGGTTACTTGATAATCTGAAACAATTTCCGTTTGATCATAAACTCTCTCACATAAATCTATTTTAGGAGATTATGATCTCTCTCTCCAGCAATAATGGCGGCTTTGAAAAGCTTTGAGGCTTTGAATTGCAGCGCTCTGATTCGTTCAAACTTCAGTGTTCTCACTGACAGGGGTGTAATTTTGTGATATTATGTATGTAAAATAGAGAGATTTAACTTGCAAGTTTTTTTTCAGGATTTAAAAAAAAAAATGCATGCCCATTGGAATGGACATGTTCACACATACTGTATTGAAATGTATTATATATCAGGTGTAATGTTGTTATATTACCAATAGATGGGGTGGACGCTCTATCTAAAATTCAGTTTTCACTTCATTAGTGAAAGTCTATGGAGATTTTATGACTTTAATCTTCAGTTTTATCAAAAATCATAAGTCTGATCAGTCTGAAAAGGGATAGCAACTCAAGTCAGAACAGGTCTGAAGTCTGAGCAGAGTTTAGTGGTTGTAGCTTATCTTAATAAGTTTAGATACAATATCACTAAGTTGGCTTTCTCAAGCCAACTTAATAATAATAATAATAATAATAAGTTTAGATACAATATCACTAAGTTGGCTTTCTCAAGCCAACTTAATAATAATAATAATAATAATAATAATAATAATAATAATAATAATAAGTTTAGAACCAATATCACTAAGTTGGCTTTCTCAAGCCAACTTAATAATAAGTTTAGAACCAATATCACTAAGTTGGCTTTCTCAAGCCAACTTAATAATAATAATAATAATAATAAGTTTAGATACAATATCACTAAGTTGGCTTTCTCAAGCCAACTTAATAATAAGTTTAGAACCAATATCACTAAGTTGGCTTTCTCAAGCCAACTTAATAATAAGTTTAGAACCAATATCACTAAGTTGGCTTTCTCAAGCCAACTTAATGACTGTCAGTGGTCATTTTCGCAAAATTAGTACAATGATTGGGAATGGCTAGAATATTCGCAGCAAGGAGATTCGGCATTTTGTTTTCCTTGTGTAAATTTGGCGGGAATGACTGTGTTTACAAGCACTGGTTTTAGCAATTGGAAGCACGATAAGATTTTTCAGTGCTCATTTGTAAGTACGTAGCTGCATTTCTTTGTCGTTTGTCTATTTTCTATAGAGCACCTTTAACTGTTACTGATGTTTGAAAACAATTCAAGTCTTGATTAATGGGTTTAAACTGATCAAAAGTGACAAAAACATGTATATTGTTACAAAATATTATAATTAAAATAAATACTGTTTATGTGATGCTTATATTTAAAATAAATGCTGTTTATGTGATGATTATATTTAAAAACAAATGCTGTTTATGTGATCACTATTCTTCTGACATATTCTTACGTAATCTTATGTGATGTCCTGTTCACTTTACAACATAGATGAAATTAAAAAAGTAATATTAGCCTATAATATTTAAACTGAAACTAAAAACTTGTTTTAACGGCTACAAGTAGGCTAGGAGCGCGACCGACGCGATTCATGAGTGAAGCTCCGCGTTGCTTCGCTCATGCTCTGGTAAGGCTGTTTTTTGTTGTTTTTTTGTTCTTATTTCCTGTCCCTGCGTGGTAGGGATGGGCGATACCTGACTTTTTAAATTCTATACGATATCGATACTTTTGGGTACAATTTTACCGATATCGATACCGATACCGCTTATTTCTTAAATGTGTATGTGATTTTTAAAAAAAAAAGTAAACTAAATAAAAAAAAAATATATATATATATATGACATATTGGCCATTAAAAATGTATTACACAAGTAAATTTGACAACAAATAAATATATTTTTTTTAAATAATACAGTATTTTACAAAAAAAATGGATTAAATAAAATACATCATAACAAAGATTAATATAATAAAAAATACTAACAACAAAAATTGTGCATATTTGCACTGTATGAAATATTTCTTATTTTTAAACAGGCCATTTTGTTTCTTTATTTTCAACTTTGTAAATATTTTTCCAATTTGGCAATGTTCAGAAAGACATTTCAGTGTCTTTTCATTTTGAATTGTTGATAAAGATTTCCTAATCTTTAAGCTTCAGATTTGTGTTTAGGAAAAGCAACATGTTAACATATTTGGGTTTAAGACGATTTCGCCTCTGACTAATTGTCTCTCCTGCCTTGGAGAACAACCTCTCTACTGGAACAGAGGTTGCGACAATTCCAAGGTATTTTTTATCACTTTTTTTTCTGCCACTGAAAAATAGCACCACACCACGCTACGCTTTCTTTCTGCCATTCTGTTTATGCGCGGACAATATTGCGCGACGCATGCCGTGAAAGTGACGTGAACGTGTGGGCAGGGCACGTTGCTCGCGTTTCTCACAGTCATCACGTGACACGGGTGAGCTAAATGTCAGAGGGGGATTTCAGTTTTAGCACAAACATTAAACAGAAGTACCGAAAACACTTTTTGCAGAAATTGATGCAGAAATTATTAATTTAATTTTAGTATCGATATTTTTGTGGAGATATCGATACCAAGTGAGTAGCTTGTGAGTATAGATATATCGATACTGCGGTATCGATATGCCCATCCCGATATGCCCGATATGCTCTTTTATTTTAGGCTATATGACCGTGTAAACAGCTCAGCAACCCTTTTATTTAAATGTTTAATGTAGGCCACACATTGCATTATGTTTGCAAGAAGAATCAACATTGTGAAAAAAAGTGTGCAGTCAAATTTCCCGGTGTGTATGAAGCTTTAACTAGTGTTTTTATCAATATATTTGTTGTACTTTAGTGTTTTATAGACTCAATATCGTTTATAAAAAATAAACAAAATACCCTGTTTATGTGATCACCGGGGGGTATTTTTTTATTTTTCTATCTTTCAGTATTTCACACGCCCCCTCTTCAGGACTCGGCTGGTGCTGGCTCTGGTTTACAATAGTGACCAAAGTTCTCAATGCCATCCAGAGTTTACCGGAGTGAAACATCCTTAGATGATTTTACAGACTTTGAAGAGGTAATGCTCACACGTCACTGATTCTACCTCCTGGCCAGACAGCCTTTCTCCTTATATAAAACGTCATGGATCAAAGCTTTTACATTCTCTAAGATGCTATAAAAGTTTAGATGTCATCTGTGAGTGTGTGTGTCCATGTGTTTGTATGTGCGCTCGTATGCTGTGCTAGAGGACAGAAGCTTGAATTAACAGTTTAGTTATTTAATTCTTTTACCAAAATGTGTTGAAAACTTGTGTTGAAAATAAAAAAAAATTGATTTCTAAATCCTATTTGCATATTGATTCGATGGGCGTGCTGATGGGCGTGTTGATGGACGAAGCCTGAGCTATATCTCACACAGAGCTCAGTCTCTCATTCCACGAGCAGCATTCAGAGAGAGCAGTCGCATCCCGACCAGCTCCCATCAGAGAGCAAAAGAGAACGATCTGACTTTTCTTCCTAAAAAAGGTAAAGTCCGAACAAACTCAAACGCACTGTTTTTACGGACTTGTTTTTTTTTTACAAACTCCTTTTATGCTTGTTATGATTTTTTTGTTTTCTACTTTCTTTTCTGACCATGTCTAAACACTGATCCTTTTACATTTTAACAGAATACATAGATTCTTAAGTGTTTTAACACAGTATATGGAGTAAAAATCTTTTTAACCAGGTATATGGAGAAAAACTTTTGACATTAGTTTTATTACTAAAATCCTTTGTGTTTTAAATTGTTACACTGTTTTTTATTTTTTTATATATTTTAAACCCTTTTTACAAAACGTTTTATGTGGAAAACTTTAACTTGTTTTTCCAATCTCCCTGATAATATCTTATCTTGACTATCTAAATCCGTATGTGTTTTTTACTGGTTACTCCGTTTTTAATTCATCTAAATATTTGTTACAAAACACTCTTTATGTGGAAAGAAAATCATATAACGCTGATCCTTTATATTCTAACAATACATAGATTCTTAAATGTTTTAACACTGTAAATGGAGAAATACTCACTGTCTTTTTAATGTTTTTAAGTGTATTATGTGCTTAACTCAACATTGATCTTACCAATACATTGATTATTTGACTCCATTTCATTAAAAAACATTTTTTTTAAAATAATTTTATACCTTTTTACAGATTTTCACTTCTAAAGCAATCAACCCCCACCATGATGGTTGTAATTCCTTGGCTTTAATTCAACTCCCCTCTAACCCTTGATAGTGGATTGATAAAATAAGGGGTGTACGAAACAGGTGTACATCTCAGAGGGAGGGGTGGAAGGGGGTTCATAAGTTTATGTCTGCATATAACAAGCAACTGTACTGCAACAAGCACCGTCTTTCAAATGAGATGTTAATCCGAGGTCCTGACTCTCTGTGATCATTAAAAATCCCAGGTTGTCCTTCGCAAGAGTTTGGGTTTAAGTATTAAGTATTTAAATTTGCCCATTGTCCTTGGTCCATACTCTAATTGGCTTCTTCACTCTGTCTCTCCACCAAAAAGCTGACGTGTGTTGAGCGTTCTGGCGCAATATGGCTGCCGTTGCATCATCCGGGTGGATGCTGCACATTGGTGGTGGTTGAGAAGATTCCCCCCTACTATGTAAAGCGCTTTGAACTCTGGAAAAGCGCCATATAAATGTTTTGATTCTTCTTTATTTTCTCTGCAGACGGATCAAACCCTCACTTTATGATGGCCAAATTCATTTTTCTAGCTGGTAAGTGATTGTTGCTCTTATAGAATGCTTTTTTTTTTTAAAGAACTAGACTGTTTTATATGGTAACCTATTATTTATATCTCCTTTCAGGCTTTTCTCTGGTATTGTGCCACTTTGGTAGGTGTTTGTTTCAATATTAAATTCTTTTTTGAAAACCATGTTTATATAATAATAACATTATGAAAGTATCCAAACACCTTGTCCTATGTAGGGTTGTGGAAATAATGATAATTTATATTAGTGTCATTATTATATTATTAATTGCAATAATAATATTTGTGTAATATACCATATAATTAATTTTCTTTCAGGATTGGCTTCCCAACTGGCGTGCTATTTCACAAACTGGTCTCAGTACAGACCTGATGGTGGCAAGTACCTGCCATCTAATGTAGACCCATATCTATGCACTCATTTAATTTATGCCTATTCCATTATTAATGAGAGAAATGCACTGACAACTTCTGAATGGAATGATGAAAAACTCTACACACCTTTCAATGGACTAAAGGAAACGTATGTGCTATCATCTGATGTTTTGTTTCAGTTAATAGAATACGTTTTGAATAGTGATCTTTTTTTGTACTGTGAATAGTGATCCAAATGTTTGACTTGACAGAAACCCCAACTTGAAAACTCTCTTGTCTGTCGGAGGATGGGACTTTGGCTCAGAGCGGTAAGAGTCCTGCTCAGACGCTCAATTGAAGGATGTGTGTTGAACAGAACTGTTTATTTTATCTTCATGGGACTTCCCGCCATGACTTCAGGTTTAGTAGCATGGTGTCCACATCAGCAAACAGGCAGAGGTTTATTCAGTCCTCCATCCATTTTCTGAGGACCCATGGCTTTGATGGTCTGGATCTGGACTGGAGGTATCCTGCTGGCCGTGGAAGTCCTCCAGAAGACAAGCAGAGATTCACTCTGCTGTGTAAGGTACTTCATTATTTACTGACACTCTCTCACAAACAATGGTTTTTAAAATCAATCTATGCTTTTAACAACAGCAAGTTGATAACAGTTGACAATTGGGGTAAAATTAAGAGATGATAAATCTGGTGCCGAAGACTACACATGCTGTAACATTAATTGACTTTGGGCCAATTGAATCTCTTATAATGAAAGGGTTTGAGGAACTAATATGAGGAAGTGTTGTCTAAATCGAAGAACTCCAGTTTGCTTATTTGACAAAGTGAGTGTCAGGTGGTGTAGGGATGAGGAAGGCACAGGCATAACTGAAATCTATTATAATAACAAAACACTTTAAATATACAAACAAAAGGCACTTTTTGTGCAAAACGACTTAAAAAAAACTGAAGCAACCTGGAGACGCACACCATTTTACGGATAAGAACTGACAGACTGAAAGAAACACGGGGTAGCTGTGGGCAAGGGCTGAATGAGAGACCAAGACTAATGATGTGGCTGACGCAACAGATGAATAGAAAATCACTGGGAGACCACGGGAGGAACTAGGAAGTAGAGAGAGAGACACGACTGACATGTAACAGTGATTTGTTGAAGATGCAACTGAAGCACTAGGAAGATAGCCAGACATGTTCGGTTTTTTATCTGCTGAGATTTTCAACTTGAAATTTAACCCTACAACCCCATATTTTGGTGGACAAGTTAATTACCAATTTTGGCATCGATTGCAATTTAGATGGTTGGCTTTTAGATTTTTAACTGAAAGAGCTGAGAGTGAGATTAAGTGTAGTCTTTCAGCTGCCCTGATAACATCTACAGGTTCTCCTCCAGGCTTTGTCTTTTGTCCTTCATTGCATATTTTATTTACAAATGACTGTAGAAGTAAATGCAATAAGTTACATTTTCTAATTTGAAGACACAACAGTCATTGTGAGACTTCTGGAAACAATAAAACATACCACAGCCCAGTTGTTAAGGACTTTCTAAAATTATGTGATGCCTCTTTGCAGATTAAAGTTGATGTGAAATATAAAAATGGACTGAAACAAATGGTGGTAAGGTTATAGCAAATAACAAAGAAAAGAAGCCTGTCCATCTTGTTTAACAGAACTCGAGCTCAACCTGTCCTCCCAGACAGAGACCACTTCTTGAACCCAGATATCTTTCCTTCTGGCTTTCGTACAGACTACCAAAGATGAAGACTATCCAATAGCAACATTGGTTTGTTTCTTTTGCAGTGAAATTGTTAAATACTTTTGTTTTTCTTTAAGAGGAGATTCTTTGCATTGGGGATTAGGAGATTCTAACTAGGTCGTGTGCAATGTGCCTCTAAGGGAATTTGAACTTATTATATTTTTAAAAAGGTAACCCTTTATTAACAAATGATACAAATGTACATGCATGCAAGGTTATTATTATTATTTTTATTTTTTTGAGGTTTGTTATATATTCAATGCAGATTATAACTTAAAATGAGTGTTTTCAAAAAAGGGCCTTAATCCACTGCAAATATGTGCCTACCACAGGAACTCTTGCAAGCTTTTACAGCAGAGAGCGTGGACACTGGACGCCCCAGACTCTTGTTCAGCGCTGTAGTGGCTCCTTCGAAAATAAAAATTGATGCTGGTTATGAAATTGCAGAAATTGCTAAGTAAGTCTCAATAAGCATTTTTGTTCCCTTTGAATCATGAAATATGCTTTGAACAGCATCTATTAAATGATGATAGCAATATTTATGATGTATAAATGGGTGACAACCATGAACTCTATTTCCCTCTTGTAATATCTGCAGGTATTTGGACTTCATTAATGTCATGACCTATGAATTCCATGGCTCATGGGATCCTTTCACTGGACACATCAGTCCTCTGTATCGTGGCTCTGCAGACGCAGGCGGCAGTATCTACTTCAATACTGTAAAAAGGCTTTGTATCCTACTCTAAAACTTCTGAAATGTAGTGTTATGAATGAATCATTGCAAATAACAAGCAGCTGGAAACATGCAACAAGAAAATACTAATTCATCATGACAATGCAGGATTTTGCAATGAAATACTGGAGAGATCAGGGCGCTCCTGTGGAGAAGCTGAGGATGGGGTTTGCAACATATGGAAGAACGTTTACCCTGGCGTCTGCAGCCAGTGGAGTTGGAGCTCCAGTTAGTGGACCTGGCTCAGCTGGACCTCTCACCATGGAGAACGGATTCTTGTCTTATTATGAGGTCTTGCCTTCAAACTTAAACCCATGCACTCTCATTACACTATTTAACACTATTTAATTATGAAAAATAAAATTAGAAGAGTAATGGACTGATCATCTCCCATCAGATCTGTACTTTCCTTAAAGGAGCTACTGTGCAATGGATTGTTGATCAGAAAGTTCCTTATGCAACCAAGCAAAAGACCTGGGTGGGCTTTGACAACAAGGAAAGCTATACGACTAAGGTGAATGTTGTGACATTTGGAAAATGCATGCAAATGAATGCTGTTCTCATGCTCTGAATAATTAGGTCTGATCTGTTACAGGTGAACTACCTGAGAGAGAACAAGTTTGGAGGAGCTTTTGTCACGTCTCTGGATCTTGATGACTTTGCAGGACAGTTCTGTGGGCAGGGCAAATACCCTCTTATTGCGCAGCTCAGTAAACTTCTTAATATTGGTACAGTACATGTCATATTTATAGAAGCCTATTCTCACAACATGATGCATGCGTTGGTAAATCATAATTATCACAAAGTTAAAACTAATCCATGATTATGAGACAGTCAAAATTATGACATTTATAGGAAACCGTAGTTGATCAAACTTACGATTTATATCTCCATAATTTCCATTTATGCCATAACTTTGACTGTAATGACTTTTGTTCTTAATTTGGACTTTTTATCGTAATTATGATGAAGTACCATTATCTTGACTTGTGTCATAATTATTACTACTTTGTCTGTTCTTTAATGTATTTGAGTAAGAGTCTGTTCTAAATCACACTGTCACAGTTCATTTTGTGATAAACCATTGATTATATATTATCCCTTTATTGCGCGGCTAATCACTAAATTAAATGTAAAATATTAATTTGAGTTGAAATTGGTTAATATGCTACCTGTACACGTTGCCATGGATAATGCCAAATATTAGGAAATATCACATTGCAATTTGACCAATTAGAATGGAATATTCCAGGGAGCCGTGCAATAAACTAAATTACCAATTGGCCGGGGGGGGGGAAGATAAAATGTCAAATTTGTCAGACGGATGTTATGGCTGACAATCTATCCCCTCTCCCACTCCATACAAAAAAATCCAGCATGTGACCACATATACTGTGTATGTTATGTATTGTTATTTGCTATGTAAACTCATGTTGGTATTGAAGCTTCCAGTGCACATATACACAATACAAATTCCTTGTGTGTGCAAGCACGCTTGGCAATAAAGCTCTTTCTGATTCTGAAATTCCAATTTCCTTCAGAGTTTCCGTCTCTCCCTCCAAATACAACACCTGTGCCCAGCAGTACCACAACAGCAGCATCCACTGCTGCATCTACTACACCTCGTATTGTACCCACAGAGCCCAGCGGTACCACCACAACAACAGCAGCATCCACTGCTGCATCTACTACACCTCGTATTGTACCCACAGAGCCCAGCGGTACCACCACAACAACAGCAGCATCCACTGCTGCATCTACTACACCTCGTATTGTACCCTCAACGCCCTCAGCTGCAGAGTTCTGCAGTGTAAAAGTGGATGGAGTATATGCAAACCCAGCTGACCTGAATACCTATTTTATTTGTTTTCATGGCATGACCTATATACATAGCTGCGGTGAAGGGGCCATCTTCAATCCCAACTGCAATTGCTGTGACGGTAATTAATAATAATTAACCTCACATTATCACTGTTTCACTTTGAATTATTTTGCAGTAGTTTTCAATTACTGTATAATTGTTCACAATTTCTCAAACTCCAAGTATTGTGATTGTTTTTTTTCAAATGTAACAGTCAATGATGTAATACAATATTTTGTTGGGTTTTAATGGACCACAATCTATCTTGTCTTATTAAAACTACCCTGATTTAAAAAGCAAATCTTCCATTTAGTGTGACTTTTTTTTTTTTTTTGTGGGCCCAACCACATACGGTGAAGGTTTTTCATGTAGTACTTCAAGGAACAGGAATCTTATTCTTGCAGTAGCCTTGTGATGGTTAATTCTTAAACATACAGTAATACCTCGGTTTACGAGTTTAATTCGTTCCAAGAGCTAGCTCGTAAACCAAAATGCTTGTACACCAAAAAAAATTTATATTATACAAAACAAAATTATAACCATTAAGCTCTCATAAATACCAATTAATAATTGACAATTAAACTAAAAAAAACTTGACAATTTACTGTAATGCACTTCAGCTTTAAGCAGCATGTGTGGAGGAGACAAGAGGAGGGGGGGAGCAGGGAAAGCAAGGGAAAAACAAAACCCGGATTCAAGTGCAAATGAGTGAATTTATTATAATAGTGCAGAAAACAAACAAAGTGATAATCCAGAGGTGTATCACACACGGGAGCCACGGCCGCGAACGAACACACGGGAGCCGAGGCCGCGAACTAACACACGGGAGCCGAGGCCGCGAACTAACACATGGGAGCCGAGGCCGCGGGAAAAAATATAGGCAGATGATATGAGAATCATGTGTGTCAGTGCTCAGGGATCGCAGTCCCTTTCACACAAACACACGCACAGGCAGAACTAGGAGACAATGAGTTCTTGAATCGTGACAGTTACTGCTTAGAGATACTGTATGTGTATATTTCACTGCGTAAACAATAGCAATCACAACTAGATAGAGGAAGTTTATTTTATAAACTTCAGTTGGCTTGAGAAAGCCCAGCCTGAAAGTTTAAATTAGTTGTAAAAGCTTCAAGCTTAAAAAGTTTTGAGTTTAAACTTTAAAACATGTCGCTAACAAGATTTATTTGGAGATTACTGATGATTCAGTTGGTCAGTGAATGGCGCCAATAGACCCAACCCCCATGTCTCTACGACTTTCTGATGCAGAGATATAGGTCTGGCTAAACGGTTGCTAGGGTACTTTGTTTGGTTGCTAAGGAGTGGCTAAGCCTCTGCCACTGATGTCACTTCAAAGGCTGCTTGACAGTATGAACGATATAAACCAACCACAACGCCTCTACGACATTCAGAACTGAAGATATCTCGCTTTGCATTTGATTGCTAAGGTGCTCGATAATGGTTGCTAGGGCGTGGCTAGGAAGTGTTGAAAACATTGGTGATTGGCAGTTTGCCAGTTTGAGATGGGTTGCTAAGGTGCTCTAAATGGTTGCTAGGGCGTGGCTTAATAGCTTCACTGTGATCCTGAGACACTCATTGGTCGCCTGAGTAAAATGAGCCCTCCCCCTTGTCTCTGTGACGCTGTGCTGAAGAGATATGTTCAATTCAAAATCCCTATGCATTTTGCCATAGTAGATGGTGTTTCATGGGACAGCCTTCCCCATTCATCTCTATGGGGCAAATTTGGGCAGCTCTAGCACCCCAGGGGTGCAACTTTTACCCCATTGTGTGGTATGTTCTTACAGAGGCTGTCACCCTCTTCAAATGTGGCGAGTTTCATCTTTTTACAAATTCCTCGCTCCGAGTTATTAATCGTCAAAGTTTGTCGCAATGTTAAGTCAATGGGATTTTTCGGCTGCTTTTTCGCCCCTGGGGCGAACATCGTACCCCCGATCCCTTAGAAACGATATAGCAACTCAAGTCAGAACAGGTCTGAAGTCTGAGCAAAGTTTAGTGGTTGTAGCTTTAAAGCTGTAGGAGGAGATTCTTTTAGAATTTTAGGTAAGAAGAAAAATAATAATAAAAACTAGATAGAGGAAGTTTATGATATAAACGTCAGTTGGCTTGAGAAAGCCTAGCCTGAAAGTTAAATTTATTTGTAAAAGCTTAAAAAGTTTTGAAAGTTTACAGATGGATAGATGGAAAGAATTAGATCTTGAGCATATATACTCTTGTTAGTTATTGCCTTGCGTTGTTTCTAGGCAGTTACTAAGGTGTCGTTATGTTCTTTGATCATAATTTAATCTTTAATCAATTGATGATCAATTTTGCTAGCAAGATTTAATGTTAATTATCTTGTTGCTAGCAAGATTTAGTATGAATTCCGAAGTCATTAGCAACATTTAACATAAATAAGCATGTTGCTGGCAAGAATTTGCTGAATTAGCATATTGTTAGCAAGATTTATCGTTAATTAGCTTGAAAAGTTTTGAGAGTTTAAACTTAAAAATAAGTTATAATTATGCTTTTTGATCCCCAAAGTGTTGGAAAATTGTAATTAGTTTATAAAAATGTTTACGGTTTAATTACATCCTTGGCTTTTAACGGTCAGTTTTCACTAATGCGAAAAATACTTTGTTTAATTTCTATTTTAAAGCTGTAATTAAGCATTATTAGTATAGGCTAATCACTTTCAAAAGAGACTGCAGTTACACTGCATGTATATGTAGCCTTTTATATATACTAAATAGATGTGTATGTGTATATATATATATATATATATATATATATATATATATATAATATGTATAGAGGTGTGTGTGTATATATA
>JAWRVZ010000177.1:1312500-1381393 GCA_037043235.1 Rhodeus uyekii | reverse complement strand
CGCACACTCTCCACTCTCATCACTAGTCTTCCTGCCGCACACTCTCCACTCTCATCACTCCTCTTCCTGCCGCACACTCTCCACTCTCATCACTCCTCTTCCTGCCGCACACTCTCCACTCTCATCACTCCTCTTCCTGCCGCACACTCTCCACTCTCATCACTAGTCTTCCTGTCACACACTCTCCACTCTCATCACTCCTCTTCCTGCCACACACTCTCTACTCTCCTCACTCCTCTTCCTGCCGCACACTCTCCACTCTCATCACTAGTCTTCCTGTCACGCACTCTCTACTCTCCTCACTCCTCTTCCTGCCACACACTCTCTACTCTCCTCACTCCTCTTCCTGTCACACACTCTCTACTCTCATCACTCCTCTTC
This sequence comes from Rhodeus uyekii, assembly GCA_037043235.1. NCBI lineage: Eukaryota > Metazoa > Chordata > Actinopteri > Cypriniformes > Acheilognathidae > Rhodeus > Rhodeus uyekii. The sequence goes on along the minus strand of JAWRVZ010000177.1, from coordinate 1,381,012 downwards.
CTGCCGCACACTCTCTACTCTCATCACTCCTCTTCCTGCCGCACACTCTCTACTCTCATCACTCCTCTTCCTGCCGCACACTCCACTCTCATCACTCCTCTTCCTGCCGCACACTCTCCACTCTCATCACTCCTCTTCCTGCCGCACACTCTCTACTCTCCTCACTCCTCTTCCTGCCGCACACTCCACTCTCATCACTCCTCTTCCTGCCGCACACTCCACTCTCATCACTCCTCTTCCTGCCACACACTCTCCACTCTCATCACTCCTCTTCCTGCCGCACACTCTCTACTCTCATCACTCCTCTTCCTGCCGCACACTCTCTACTCTCCTCACTCCTCTTCCTACCGCACACTCTCCACTCTCATCACTCCTCTTCCTGCCACACACTCTCTACTCTCCTCACTCCTCTTCCTGCCACACACTCTCTACTCTCCTCACTCCTCTTCCTGCCGCACACTCCACTCTCATCACTCCTCTTCCTGCCGCACACTCTCATCACTCCTCTTCCTGCCGCACACTCTCATCACTCCTCTTCCTGCCACACACGCTCCACTCTCATCACTCCTCTTCCTGCCACACACTCCACTCTCCTCACTCCTCTTCCTGCCACACACTCCACTCTCATCACTCCTCTTCCTGCCACACACTCTCCACTCTCATCACTCCTCTTCCTGCCACACACTCCACTCTCCTCACTCTCTCCACTCTCATCACTCCTCTCCCTGCCACACACTCCACTCTCATCACTCCTCTTCCTGCCACACACTCCACTCTCATCACTCCTCTTCCTGCCGCACTCTCCACTCTCCTCACTCCTCTTCCTGCCACACACTCTTCACTCTCCTCACTCCTCTTCCTGCCGCACACTCTCTACTCTCATCACTCCTCTTCCTGCCGCACACTCCACTCTCATCACTCCTCTTCCTGCCACACACTCTCCACTCTCATCACTCCTCTTCCTGCCGCACACTCTCTACTCTCATCACTCCTCTTCCTGCCGCACACTCTCTACTCTCCTCACTCCTCTTCCTACCGCACACTCTCCACTCTCATCACTCCTCTTCCTGCCACACACTCTCCACTCTCATCACTCCTCTTCCTGCCACACACTCTCCACTCTCCTCACTCCTCTTCCTGCCGCACACTCTCATCACTCCTCTTCCTGCCACACACTCTCCACTCTCCTCACTCCTCTTCCTGCCGCACACTCTCCACTCTCCTCACTCCTCTTCCTGCCGCACACTCTCCACTCTCCTCACTCCTCTTCCTGCCACACACTCTCCACTCTCATCACTCCTCTTCCTGCCGCACACTCCACTCTCATCACTCCTCTTCCTGCCGCACACTCTCATCACTCCTCTTCCTGCCGCACACTCTCATCACTCCTCTTCCTGCCACACACGCTCCACTCTCATCACTCCTCTTCCTGCCACACACTCCACTCTCCTCACTCCTCTTCCTGCCACACACTCCACTCTCATCACTCCTCTTCCTGCCGCACACTCTCCACTCTCATCACTCCTCTTCCTGCCGCACACTCTCCACTCTCATCACTCCTCTTCCTGCCGCACACTCTCATCACTCCTCTTCCTGCCGCACACTCTCCACTCTCATCACTCCTCTTCCTGCCGCACACTCTCATCACTCCTCTTCCTGCCGCACACTCTCCACTCTCATCACTCCTCTTCCTGCCGCACACTCTCCACTCTCATCACTCCTCTTCCTGCCGCACACTCTCATCACTCCTCTTCCTGCCACACACTCTCCACTCTCATCACTCCTCTTCCTGCCGCACACTCTCCACTCTCATCACTCCTCTTCCTGCCGCACACTCTCCACTCTCCTCACTCCTCTTCCTGCCACACACTCTCCACTCTCATCACTCCTCTTCCTGCCGCACACTCTCATCACTCCTCTTCCTGCCACACACTCTCCACTCTCATCACTCCTCTTCCTGCCGCACACTCTCTACTCTCATCACTCCTCTTCCTGCCGCACACTCTCCACTCTCATCACTCCTCTTCCTGCCGCACACTCTCTACTCTCATCACTCCTCTTCCTGCCACACACTCTCTACTCTCATCACTCCTCTTCCTGCCGCACACTCTCCACTCTCATCACTCCTCTTCCTGCCGCACACTCTCCACTCTCATCACTCCTCTTCCTGCCGCACACTCTCCACTCTCATCACTCCTCTTCCTGCCGCACACTCTCCACTCTCATCACTCCTCTTCCTGCCGCACACTCTCTACTCTCATCACTCCTCTTCCTGCCGCACACTCTCCACTCTCATCACTCCTCTTCCTGCCGCACACTCTCTACTCTCATCACTCCTCTTCCTGCCACACACTCTCTACTCTCATCACTCCTCTTCCTGCCGCACACTCTCCACTCTCATCACTCCTCTTCCTGCCGCACACTCTCCACTCTCATCACTAGTCTTCCTGCCGCACACTCTCCACTCTCATCACTCCTCTTCCTGCCGCACACTCTCCACTCTCATCACTCCTCTTCCTGCCGCACACTCTCCACTCTCATCACTAGTCTTCCTGTCACGCACTCTCTACTCTCCTCACTCCTCTTCCTGCCGCACACTCTCCACTCTCATCACTAGTCTTCCTGTCACGCACACTCTCTACTCTCATCACTCCTCTTCCTGCCACACACTCTCTACTCTCATCACTCCTCTTCCTGCCGCACACTCTCCACTCTCATCACTCCTCTTCCTGCCGCACACTCTCCACTCTCATCACTAGTCTTCCTGCCGCACACTCTCCACTCTCATCACTCCTCTTCCTGCCGCACACTCTCCACTCTCATCACTCCTCTTCCTGCCGCACACTCTCCACTCTCATCACTCCTCTTCCTGCCGCACACTCTCCACTCTCATCACTAGTCTTCCTGTCACACACTCTCCACTCTCATCACTCCTCTTCCTGCCACACACTCTCTACTCTCCTCACTCCTCTTCCTGCCGCACACTCTCCACTCTCATCACTAGTCTTCCTGTCACGCACTCTCTACTCTCCTCACTCCTCTTCCTGCCACACACTCTCTACTCTCCTCACTCCTCTTCCTGTCACACACTCTCTACTCTCATCACTCCTCTTCCTGCCGCACACTCTCTACTCTCATCACTCCTCTTCCTGCCGCACACTCTCTACTCTCATCACTCCTCTTCCTGCCGCACACTCCACTCTCATCACTCCTCTTCCTGCCGCACACTCTCCACTCTCATCACTCCTCTTCCTGCCGCACACTCTCTACTCTCCTCACTCCTCTTCCTGCCGCACACTCCACTCTCATCACTCCTCTTCCTGCCGCACACTCCACTCTCATCACTCCTCTTCCTGCCACACACTCTCCACTCTCATCACTCCTCTTCCTGCCGCACACTCTCTACTCTCCTCACTCCTCTTCCTACCGCACACTCTCCACTCTCATCACTCCTCTTCCTGCCACACACTCTCTACTCTCCTCACTCCTCTTCCTGCCACACACTCTCTACTCTCCTCACTCCTCTTCCTGCCGCACACTCCACTCTCATCACTCCTCTTCCTGCCGCACACTCTCATCACTCCTCTTCCTGCCGCACACTCTCATCACTCCTCTTCCTGCCACACACGCTCCACTCTCATCACTCCTCTTCCTGCCACACACTCCACTCTCCTCACTCCTCTTCCTGCCACACACTCCACTCTCATCACTCCTCTTCCTGCCACACACTCTCCACTCTCATCACTCCTCTTCCTGCCACACACTCCACTCTCCTCACTCTCTCCACTCTCATCACTCCTCTCCCTGCCACACACTCCACTCTCATCACTCCTCTTCCTGCCACACACTCCACTCTCATCACTCCTCTTCCTGCCGCACTCTCCACTCTCCTCACTCCTCTTCCTGCCACACACTCTTCACTCTCCTCACTCCTCTTCCTGCCGCACACTCTCTACTCTCATCACTCCTCTTCCTGCCGCACACTCCACTCTCATCACTCCTCTTCCTGCCACACACTCTCCACTCTCATCACTCCTCTTCCTGCCGCACACTCTCTACTCTCATCACTCCTCTTCCTGCCGCACACTCTCTACTCTCCTCACTCCTCTTCCTACCGCACACTCCACTCTCATCACTCCTCTTCCTGCCACACACTCTCCACTCTCATCACTCCTCTTCCTGCCACACACTCTCCACTCTCCTCACTCCTCTTCCTGCCGCACACTCTCATCACTCCTCTTCCTGCCACACACTCTCCACTCTCCTCACTCCTCTTCCTGCCGCACACTCTCCACTCTCCTCACTCCTCTTCCTGCCGCACACTCTCCACTCTCCTCACTCCTCTTCCTGCCACACACTCCACTCTCATCACTCCTCTTCCTGCCACACACTCTCCACTCTCATCACTCCTCTTCCTGCCACACACTCTCCACTCTCATCACTCCTCTTCCTGCCGCACACTCTCTACTCTCATCACTCCTCTTCCTGCCGCACACTCTCCACTCTCATCACTCCTCTTCCTGCCGCACACTCTCTACTCTCATCACTCCTCTTCCTGCCGCACACTCTCCACTCTCCTCACTCCTCTTCCTGCCACACACTCCACTCTCATCACTCCTCTTCCTGCCACACACTCTCCACTCTCATCACTCCTCTTCCTGCCACACACTCTCCACTCTCATCACTCCTCTTCCTGCCACACACTCTCCACTCTCATCACTCCTCTTCCTGCCACACACTCTCCACTCTCATCACTCCTCTTCCTGCCACACACTCTCCACTCTCATCACTCCTCTTCCTGCCGCACTCTCCACTCTCATCACTCCTCTTCCTGCCGCACTCTCCACTCTCCTCACTCCTCTTCCTGCCACACACTCTCCACTCTCCTCACTCCTCTTCCTGCCGCACTCTCCACTCTCATCACTCCTCTTCCTGCCGCACTCTCCACTCTCCTCACTCCTCTTCCTGCCACACACTCCACTCTCATCACTCCTCTTCCTGCCACACACTCTCCACTCTCATCACTCCTCTTCCTGCCGCACACTCTCATCACTCCTCTTCCTGCCACACACTCCACTCTCATCACTCCTCTTCCTGCCACACACTCTCCACTCTCATCACTCCTCTTCCTGCCACACACTCCACTCTCATCACTCCTCTTCCTGCCACACACTCTCCACTCTCATCACTCCTCTTCCTGCCACACACTCTCCACTCTCATCACTCCTCTTCCTGCCACACACTCTCCACTCTCATCACTCCTCTTCCTGCCGCACTCTCCACTCTCATCACTCCTCTTCCTGCCGCACTCTCCACTCTCCTCACTCCTCTTCCTGCCACACACTCTCCACTCTCCTCACTCCTCTTCCTGCCACACACTCTCATCACTCCTCTTCCTGCCGCACTCTCCACTCTCCTCACTCCTCTTCCTGCCACACACTCTCCACTCTCCTCACTCCTCTTCCTGCCACACACTCTCCACTCTCATCACTCCTCTTCCTGCCACACACTCTCCACTCTCATCACTCCTCTTCCTGCCACACACTCCACTCTCATCACTCCTCTTCCTGCCACACACTCTCCACTCTCATCACTCCTCTTCCTGCCACACACTCTCCACTCTCATCACTCCTCTTCCTGCCACACACTCTCCACTCTCATCACTCCTCTTCCTGCCACACACTCTCCACTCTCATCACTCCTCTTCCTGCCACACACTCCACTCTCCTCACTCCTCTTCCTGCCACACACACTCCACTCTCATCACTCCTCTTCCTGCCACACACTCTCCACTCTCATCACTCCTCTTCCTGCCACACACTCTCCACTCTCATCACTCCTCTTCCTGCCACACACTCTCCACTCTCATCACTCCTCTTCCTGCCGCACTCTCCACTCTCATCACTCCTCTTCCTGCCGCACTCTCCACTCTCCTCACTCCTCTTCCTGCCACACACTCTCCACTCTCATCACTCCTCTTCCTGCCACACACTCTCATCACTCCTCTTCCTGCCGCACTCTCCACTCTCCTCACTCCTCTTCCTGCCACACACTCTCCACTCTCCTCACTCCTCTTCCTGCCACACACTCTCCACTCTCATCACTCCTCTTCCTGCCACACACTCTCCACTCTCATCACTCCTCTTCCTGCCGCACTCTCCACTCTCCTCACTCCTCTTCCTGCCGCACACTCTCATCACTCCTCTTCCTGCCGCACTCTCCACTCTCATCACTCCTCTTCCTGCCGCACACTCTCTACTCTCATCACTCCTCTTCCTGCCACACACTCTCCACTCTCATCACTCCTCTTCCTGCCACACACTCTCCACTCTCATCACTCCTCTTCCTGCCGCACTCTCCACTCTCCTCACTCCTCTTCCTGCCGCACACTCTCATCACTCCTCTTCCTGCCGCACACTCTCCACTCTCATCACTCCTCTTCCTGCCGCACACTCTCCACTCTCCTCACTCCTCTTCCTGCCACACACTCTTCACTCTCCTCACTCCTCTTCCTGCCGCACACTCTTCACTCTCCTCACTCCTCTTCCTGCCGCACACTCTCCACTCTCATCACTCCTCTTCCTGCCGCACACTCTCCACTCTCATCACTCCTCTTCCTGCCGCACACTCTCCACTCTCATCACTCCTCTTCCTGCCGCACACTCTTCACTCTCCTCACTCCTCTTCCTGCCGCACACTCTCCACTCTCCTCACTCCTCTTCCTGCCGCACACTCTCCACTCTCATCACTCCTCTTCCTGCCACACACTCTTCACTCTCCTCACTCCTCTTCCTGCCGCACACTCTCCACTCTCCTCACTCCTCTTCCTGCCACACACTCTCTACTCTCATCACTCTTCTTCCTGCCACACACTCTCCACTCTCCTCACTCCTCTTCCTGCCACACACTCTCCACTCTCATCACTCCTCTTCCTGCCGCACACTCTTCACTCTCCTCACTCCTCTTCCTGCCGCACACTCTCCACTCTCATCACTCCTCTTCCTGCCGCACACTCTCCACTCTCATCACTCCTCTTCCTGCCGCACACTCTCCACTCTCATCACTCCTCTTCCTGCCGCACACTCTCCACTCTCCTCACTCCTCTTCCTGCCACACACTCTTCACTCTCCTCACTCCTCTTCCTGCCGCACACTCTTCACTCTCATCACTCCTCTTCCTGCCGCACACTCTCCACTCTCATCACTCCTCTTCCTGCCGCACACTCTCCACTCTCATCACTCCTCTTCCTGCCGCACACTCTTCACTCTCCTCACTCCTCTTCCTGCCACACACTCTCCACTCTCCTCACTCCTCTTCCTGCCGCACACTCTCCACTCTCCTCACTCCTCTTCCTGCCACACACTCTCCACTCTCATCACTCCTCTTCCTGCCGCACACTCTCCACTCTCCTCACTCCTCTTCCTGCCGCACACTCTCCACTCTCATCACTCCTCTTCCTGCCACACACTCTTCACTCTCCTCACTCCTCTTCCTGCCGCACACTCTCCACTCTCCTCACTCCTCTTCCTGCCACACACTCTCTACTCTCATCACTCCTCTTCCTGCCACACACTCTCCACTCTCCTCACTCCTCTTCCTGCCGCACACTCTCCACTCTCATCACTCCTCTTCCTGCCGCACACTCTTCACTCTCCTCACTCCTCTTCCTGCCGCACACTCTCCACTCTCATCACTCCTCTTCCTGCCGCACACTCTCCACTCTCATCACTCCTCTTCCTGCCTAACACTCTCCACTCTCATCACTCCTCTTCCTGCCGCACACTCTCCACTCTCATCACTCCTCTTCCTGCCGCACACTCTCCACTCTCATCACTCCTCTTCCTGCCACACACTCTCCACTCTCATCACTCCTCTTCCTGCCGCACACTCTCCACTCTCATCACTCCTCTTCCTGCCGCACACTCTTCACTCTCCTCACTCCTCTTCCTGCCGCACACTCTCCACTCTCCTCACTCCTCTTCCTGCCGCACACTCTCCACTCTCATCACTCCTCTTCCTGCCGCACACTCTTCACTCTCCTCACTCCTCTTCCTGCCGCACACTCTCCACTCTCCTCACTCCTCTTCCTGCCGCACACTCTCCACTCTCCTCACTCCTCTTCCTGCCGCACTCTCTCCACTCTCATCACTCCTCTTCCTGCCGCACACTCTCCACTCTCATCACTCCTCTTCCTGCCGCACACTCTCCACTCTCCTCACTCCTCTTCCTGCCGCACTCTCTCTACTCTCATCACTCCTCTTCCTGCCGCACACTCTCCACTCTCATCACTCCTCTTCCTGCCGCACTCTCTCCACTCTCATCACTCCTCTTCCTGCCGCACACTCTCCACTCTCATCACTCCTCTTCCTGCCGCACACTCTCCACTCTCATCACTCCTCTTCCTGCCGCACACTCTCCACTCTCATCACTCCTCTTCCTGCCGCACACTCTCTACTCTCATCACTCCTCTTCCTGCCGCACACTCTCTACTCTCCTCACTCCTCTTCCTGCCGCACACTCTCCACTCTCATCACTCCTCTTCCTGCCGCACACTCTCCACTCTCATCACTCCTCTTCCTGCCGCACACTCTCCACTCTCATCACTCCTCTTCCTGCCGCACACTCTCCACTCTCATCACTCCTCTTCCTGCCGCACACTCTCCACTCTCATCACTCCTCTTCCTGCCGCACACTCTCCACTCTCATCACTCCTCTTCCTGCCGCACACTCTCCACTCTCATCACTCCTCTTCCTGCCGCACACTCTCCACTCTCATCACTCCTCTTCCTGCCGCACACTCTCCACTCTCATCACTCCTCACTCCTCTTCCTGCCACACACTCTCTACTCTCATCACTCTTCTTCCTGCCACACACTCTCCACTCTCCTCACTCCTCTTCCTGCCACACACTCTTCACTCTCCTCACTCCTCTTCCTGCCGCACACTCTCCACTCTCCTCACTCCTCTTCCTGCCGCACTCTCTCTACTCTCATCACTCCTCTTCCTGCCGCACACTCTCCACTCTCATCACTCCTCTTCCTGCCGCACACTCTCCACTCTCCTCACTCCTCTTCCTGCCGCACTCTCTCTACTCTCATCACTCCTCTTCCTGCCGCACACTCTCCACTCTCATCACTCCTCTTCCTGCCGCACTCTCTCTACTCTCATCACTCCTCTTCCTGCCGCACACTCTCCACTCTCATCACTCCTCTTCCTGCCGCACACTCTCCACTCTCATCACTCCTCTTCCTGCCGCACACTCTCCACTCTCATCACTCCTCTTCCTGCCGCACACTCTACTCTCATCACTCCTCTTCCTGCCGCACACTCTCTACTCTCCTCACTCCTCTTCCTGCCGCACACTCTCCACTCTCATCACTCCTCTTCCTGCCGCACACTCTCCACTCTCATCACTCCTCTTCCTGCCGCACACTCTCCACTCTCATCACTCCTCTTCCTGCCGCACACTCTCTACTCTCATCACTCCTCTTCCTGCCGCACACTCTCTACTCTCCTCACTCCTCTTCCTGCCGCACACTCTCCACTCTCATCACTCCTCTTCCTGCCGCACACTCTCCACTCTCATCACTCCTCTTCCTGCCGCACACTCTCCACTCTCATCACTCCTCTTCCTGCCACACACTCTCCACTCTCATCACTCCTCTTCCTGCCGCACACTCTCCACTCTCATCACTCCTCTTCCTGCCGCACACTCTCCACTCTCATCACTCCTCTTCCTGCCGCACACTCTCCACTCTCATCACTCCTCTTCCTGCCGCACACTCTCCACTCTCATCACTCCTCTTCCTGCCGCACACTCTCCACTCTCATCACTCCTCTTCCTGCCGCACACTCTCCACTCTCATCACTCCTCTTCCTGCCGCACACTCTCCACTCTCATCACTCCTCTTCCTGCCGCACACTCTCTACTCTCATCACTCCTCTTCCTGCCGCACTCTCTCTACTCTCATCACTCCTCTTCCTGCCGCACTCTCCACTCTCCTCACTCCTCTTCCTGCCACACTCTCTCTACTCTCATCACTCCTCTTCCTGCCACACACTCTCCACTCTCCTCACTCCTCTTCCTGCCGCACACTCTCCACTCTCCTCACTCCTCTTCCTGCCGCACACTCTCCACTCTCCTCACTCCTCTTCCTGCCGCACTCTCTCTACTCTCATCACTCCTCTTCCTGCCGCACACTCTCCACTCTCCTCACTCCTCTTCCTGCCGCACTCTCTCTACTCTCATCACTCCTCTTCCTGCCACACACTCTCCACTCTCCTCACTCCTCTTCCTGCCGCACACTCTCCACTCTCATCACTCCTCTTCCTGCCGCACACTCTCCACTCTCATCACTCCTCTTCCTGCCGCACACTCTCTACTCTCATCACTCCTCTTCCTGCCGCACACTCTCCACTCTCATCACTCCTCTTCCTGCCACACACTCTCCACTCTCCTCACTCCTCTTCCTGCCGCACTCTCTCTACTCTCATCACTCCTCTTCCTGCCGCACACTCTCCACTCTCATCACTCCTCTTCCTGCCGCACACTCTCCACTCTCATCACTCCTCTTCCTGCCGCACACTCTCCACTCTCATCACTCCTCTTCCTGCCGCACACTCTCCACTCTCATCACTCCTCTTCCTGCCGCACACTCTCCACTCTCATCACTCCTCTTCCTGCCGCACACTCTCCACTCTCATCACTCCTCTTCCTGCCGCACACTCTCTACTCTCATCACTCCTCTTCCTGCCGCACACTCTCTACTCTCATCACTCCTCTTCCTGCCGCACTCTCCACTCTCCTCACTCCTCTTCCTGCCGCACACTCTCCACTCTCATCACTCCTCTTCCTGCCGCACACTCTCCACTCTCATCACTCCTCTTCCTGCCGCACACTCTCCACTCTCATCACTCCTCTTCCTGCCGCACACTCTCCACTCTCATCACTCCTCTTCCTGCCGCACACTCTCCACTCTCATCACTCCTCTTCCTGCCGCACACTCTCTACTCTCATCACTCCTCTTCCTGCCGCACTCTCCACTCTCCTCACTCCTCTTCCTGCCACACACTCTCATCACTCCTCTTCCTGCCGCACACTCTCATCACTCCTCTTCCTGCCACACTCTCTCTACTCTCATCACTCCTCTTCCTGCCACACACTCTCCTCACTCCTCTTCCTGCCGCACACTCTCCACTCTCCTCACTCCTCTTCCTGCCGCACACTCTCCACTCTCCTCACTCCTCTTCCTGCCGCACTCTCTCTACTCTCATCACTCCTCTTCCTGCCGCACACTCTCCACTCTCCTCACTCCTCTTCCTGCCGCACTCTCTCTACTCTCATCACTCCTCTTCCTGCCACACACTCTCCACTCTCCTCACTCCTCTTCCTGCCGCACACTCTCCACTCTCCTCACTCCTCTTCCTGCCGCACTCTCTCTACTCTCATCACTCCTCTTCTTGCCACACACTCTCCACTCTCATCACTCCTCTTCCTGCCGCACACTCTCTACTCTCATCACTCCTCTTCCTGCCGCACACTCCACTCTCATCACTCCTCTTCCTGCCACACACTCCACTCTCATCACTCCTCTTCCTGCCGCACACTCTCTACTCTCATCACTCCTCTTCCTGCCGCACTCTCCACTCTCATCACTCCTCTTCCTGCCACACACTCTTCACTCTCATCACTCCTCTTCCTGCCGCACTCTCCACTCTCATCACTCCTCTTCCTGCCACACACTCTCTACTCTCCTCACTCTCTCCACTCTCATCACTCCTCTTCCTGCCGCACTCTCCACTCTCATCACTCCTCTTCCTGCCACACACTCCACTCTCATCACTCCTCTTCCTGCCGCACTCTCCACTCTCATCACTCCTCTTCCTGCCACACACTCTTCACTCTCCTCACTCCTCTTCCTGCCACACACTCTCCACTCTCATCACTCCTCTTCCTGCCGCACACTCTCTACTCTCATCACTCCTCTTCCTGCCGCACACTCTCTACTCTCCTCACTCCTCTTCCTTCCGCACACTCTCCACTCTCATCACTCCTCTTCCTGCCGCACACTCTCCACTCTCATCACTCCTCTTCCTGCCGCACACTCTCCACTCTCATCACTCCTCTTCCTTCCGAACACTCTCCACTCTCATCACTCCTCTTCCTGCCGCACACTCTCCACTCTCATCACTCCTCTTCCTGCCACACACTCTCCACTCTCCTCACTCCTCTTCCTGCCACACACTCCACTCTCATCACTCCTCTTCCTGCCGCACACTCTCTACTCTCATCACTCCTCTTCCTGCCACACACTCTCCACTCTCATCACTCCTCTTCCTGCCACACACTCTCCACTCTCATCACTCCTCTTCCTGCCACACACTCTCCACTCTCATCACTCCTCTTCCTGCCACACACTCTCCACTCTCATCACTCCTCTTCCTGCCACACACTCTCCACTCTCATCACTCCTCTTCCTGCCACACACTCTTCACTCTCATCACTCCTCTTCCTGCCACACACTCTCCACTCTCATCACTCCTCTTCCTGCCACACACTCTCCACTCTCATCACTCCTCTTCCTGCCACACACTCTCCACTCTCATCACTCCTCTTCCTGCCACACACTCTCCACTCTCCTCACTCCTCTTCCCGTCACACACTCTCCAGACACACAATGTTAAATATCAGCTGTAAATCACTTGAGTTCCACCATCATGGACAACCTGCACATATCAGGGCGTTTTAAAATTGTGATAGTTTCTGGAAAATCATGGAAATTTAATTAATGAAAAAAAGCTGTAAATTCTAAATATAGAAAAATAGCTTTTCCTGTCTCTATAATAGTAGAGAGCAGCGCTTGCAACATCAAGGTCATGGGTTCGATCCCCAGGGAAAGCAAGAACTGATTAGAATGTCAATGTGTTTCTTGAATGCAATAATTGCAGGAATGTAAATCTTTTTCCTCAGTTTGTCATGAACTGCTCAATTTGAGAGCATTACTGTTAAAGCCTTTGCTCTGCGTTTGTTTCTCAGGCCTTTAACTGGCTGCTGTGTAACGTCACCCAGACCACCTCCCTCCACGATATCCTGTGGCACTTCGTGGCATCTCTGACTCCGTCTCCTTTTGAGACCGAAGAAGAGGAGGATGAGGAGAACAAAGGGAACAAGGAGAACCTTGAGCAGGTGTGAGCTGATGATGATGATGGTTTATGATTGATTCTCTCGATGTGCGCAGAGGTTCCTGACACAGGGCAGTTGTGCTCTCTCTTGCAGGAGAAGGATTTGGGAGTGTGTGAGCACCCGCTGTCTGACATCCTGATCGCAGGAGAGGCGGCGCACCCGCTGCCACACACCTTCCACCGTCTGCTGCAGACCATCTCTGACCTCATGATGTCCCTGCCCAGCGGCAGCTCTCTGCAGCAGATGGCCCTCAGGTCGCCATTACCACCCGCACGCTGACCTGCTGAACAACTCTGTTCCTCACATCACATCTACTCACCGCTTTCTGTGTCATCAGGTGTTGGAGCCTTAAGTTCAAGCAGTCGGATCATCAGTTCCTGCACCAGAGTAATGTATTTCACCACATCAACAACATCCTGTCCAAATCAGACGATGGAGACAGCGAGGAGAGCTTCAACATCAGTGTGCAGTCGGGCTATGAAGCCATCAGTCAGGTGCGCATCTTCATCCCCCTGTTGCCTTAATGTTCATGCTTTCTGTCTAAATCGGCTCATGTGAGCTTTACGTTTGCCATGTGTTGCAGGAGCTCTGTGTGGTGACCTGTCTGAAGGATCTGACCAGTGTGGTGGACATTAAAACGTCCAGCCGGCCAGCCATGATCGGCAGCCTGACTGACGGCTCCACCGAGACCTTCTGGGAGTCTGGAGATGAAGATAAGAACAAAACGAAGAGCATCACGATCAGCTGTGTGAAGGGCATCAGTGCGTCATACGTCTCTGTGCATGTGGACAACTCTCGTGACATCGGAGTGAGTTCAACTGTGTGTCTGTTCATTCTGTTTACTCTTGATAGTGTTCAAACTACATAAGGGTTATACTGCCTTCAGATAGGACATTTATTTTGATTTAATTTCCTCATGTTAATACATGTGTCCGTTAGAGCTCTTGATTTGTTCAAGCTTTGCTCTGTTTTCTGTCAGAATAAAGTGACGTCGATGATATTCCTCTGCGGGAAGGCTGTGGAAGATCTCTGCAGGATCAAACAGGTGCCGCTTTCACGCTCATATGAGTTTATACTAGAGCAACTGCAGCTCATTCGTTTAATAGGCTGGGTTGTGCCATTTTTACTGTCTGTTATCATTTCCCTGATATTTAAATAGATGTACAGTAATGCCTTGAGATACGAGCGCCCCGACATATGAGTATTCTGAGGTACGAGCAAGCCTTCCAGCACATTCTTGCTTTGAGATAGTAAAGATTTAAGAAACGACTAAATATTAGAGATTAGAGATTATATATAATATTTGATTACAGATGAGCAATCGGAGCAGACGACTTCCGTACGCATCTCCCGCGAGTCTCCCATATTGTGTTTGTCTACGTAACCTACATTATCCCTCCCTCCTCCGCCGCTACTGTATCGTGTGTCTCAAAGCCAAGAACGCTTTATTAAAACAACATTTTATGTATATCACAGGAATCCTTATATACTATAATTGTGTGTGTCTATAGCAATTAAAAACATGTTCATTGTTATTAGCACTAATAAGGGAGTTTTTTAGAGGGCCGGAACAGATTAATTTTTTTCCTGTTATTTCTTATGGGAAAAATGATTTGAGATACGAGCAACTCGAGTTACGAGCTCGTCCTGGAACGGATTACGCTCATATCTCAAGGCATTACTGTACACTATTACACTTGTTTATGTAGATTTAAGAGTGACTTGAGAAAATGAAGAAAGATTATCTAGTTGTTCACCTTTTATTGCACATTGTTTCCAAGCTCTGGTAATTCCCATAACATCCATAATAATTGTGCTTACGGTAGATTTTACTATTGTTAAATATAATGTATATTATTATATTTCAAAATACATTTACAAATGCATTATTTCAGCAGGTATTTTTACTGGGTAATGTATTTAAAATGACTTTTAAAGCATTTTAGGCACAATGTCATATTTTCTTTTAATTAAAATGAAAGATTGTCTATAAATGTTTTTACAATTTGGTAAAGGGCAGACAAATGTCTGCTAACCCAACCTCTGGTCTAAACTTGTGCATGTCACATTCATTAATTGTTGAAAGAGGCGGTTCAGCTGTCCTGAGCTTGAGGAGCTGAATGCTTGTAAAGCGCGTCTGCATGGATGCGTCCGGCTGCTCAGGCTCTCTCTGAATCACTGTTTGTTGACTCAGATGGACCTGGACTCGAGGCACATGGGCTGGGTGACCAGCGAGCTTCCTGGAGGAGACCACCATGTGATCAAGATCGAGCTGAAGGGGCCTGAGAACACGCTTCGGGTTCGGCAGGTCAAAGTGCTCGGCTGGAAGGAGGGCGAGAGCATCAAGATTGCCGGGCAGATTTCAGCCAGTGTTGCCCAGCAGAAGAACTGCGAGGCCGAGACGCTGCGTGTCTTCCGGCTCATCACTTCACAGGTGAGCCCAACCCGTCTCGGTGCAGGTCTCTTTCCTCCTCCGCTTGGGGGTAAACGAAGCTCAATGCGTTCGGAGTGAAACGCTCTGCTCATAGCTTATGCTGAGATGAGTATGTGAATGTGTGCGGCGCGCTTTCCTCTCAGCAACTAAACACACAACACTGTGAAACAGCAAGCTTTTCTCTCATTTTAAAGCATAAGAAAATCATCTGAGCTCTGCAGTTTGTCACTCCAGTAAAGTCACGTCATGTGTATTTATATAGCAGTTTATACGATAGATGTCTTGAAATTAAGCAGCTTTACCGCATTAAACATGAAGAACATCAGTGTCTCATTTCCTCAGAAGCGCATCTTCATTTTCTGCTATAAAGCTTCTCTCCAGCCGTCATGAGATTCACCCGGAGCAACAGTCGTACGTCTCTGGGGAATGTTTGCCTTGGCAAGCGCTTTCAAACTTCATTTTGGCCTGATTTTGCTTGAACTGACAACATGAGTCCGTTCTCTGATTTTGCTTTAAGTACATCAGGCTGTTTTGACACAAACCACAGTGTTAGTGCATAATAAGTGCTGGCACCACCAAACCAGACCCTGACACCAGCAAGCACTTCTGTGTTCAGACCGTTTCAAACCCATTTGCAGGTATTGTTATGAAGAAAGGCAAGTACTGTAATGGTCGTGTTGATGTATTGATGCAGGTGTTTGGCAAACTCATCTGTGGGGATGCAGAACCAACACCTGAGCAAGAGGAGAAGAACCTGCTCTCCTCACCTGAGGGGGAAGACAAGGTCAGTGCCAGCATCCTTACTGCCCTTCCTCAATGCCAACACAACCCTGATCAACCACATCCATTCTCTTATAATGTTTGTTCTTCAGGCTCCGTCGGACGCAGACCTGAAGGAGCACATGGTTGGCATTATATTCAGCAGGAGCAAACTGACCAACCTTCAGAAACAGGTAACGCCGTGAAACCTCTCCAGGCTCAGATGGTGAATATAACTATACCAACAATCCCGAAACATCTCTACAAAAGTTGTTTCAACTAACGGAAAACACAATCCACACAAAACACGCACGTTTGAAAGAAAAGCATAGTAGATTTTCTATGGCTAAGCAATGGAAATAATGATTTCAGTCATAATTATTCATACCTGTCCATTTCAATCACATGGCATTTAAAGATGATCATTTGTTAGTTTGAGGATGTGAGCTTTTCCTTTGCTGAGCTCCTGGGTTTGGGCTGATGTTGTTTGGGAATGATGCCACACTGTTCGTTCTGTGATTGTGCTGTTGGCGTCCGCAGGTGTGTGCCCACATCGTGCAGGCCATCCGTATGGAGGCCACGCGGGTGCGGGAGGAATGGGAGCACGCCATCTCCAGCAAAGAGAACGCCAACTCTCAGCCCAGCGACGACGACGCCTCCTCGGACGCGTACTGCTTCGAGCTGCTGTCGATGGTGCTGGCCTTGAGCGGCTCGAACGTGGGCCGGCAGTATCTGGCGCAGCAGCTCACGCTCCTGCAGGACCTGTTCTCCCTGCTCCACACCGCCTCGCCACGCGTGCAGAGACAGGTCAGTGAGCACTCGTGAGCGCTACTCTTGCCCTTCGGGACGGGATCTGATGTGCTTGTCCTGCAGGTGACGTCTCTGCTCCGGCGCGTTCTCCCCGAGGTCACTCCCATGCGCTTGGCCAGCGTCATTGGCGTGAAGGCGCTTCCGCCCGCAGACATCAGTGACATCATACACTCCACGGAGAAGGGCGACTGGACCAAGCTGGGCATATTAGATATGTTTCTGGGATGCATTGCCAAGGCCCTCACTGTGCAGCTCAAGGCGAAGGGCACCACTATAGGGGGCACAGCTGGCATGGCTGCGGGCAAAGGGGTCACTACAGTCACACTGCCCATGATCTTCAACTCAAGGTCAGCTTGCTTGCTATTAACGGTTTAACATGCTTCAGGGTAGTTCACCCAAAAATGAAGCTTCTGTCGTCTGTTTCCTCGTTCCAAACAGTTCATAAAGAGCTTGGAAAACATCCATATGAATCAAGTCTAATCAAATATGGTAAACAAAGCTTGCGTAACACGCAAACCTCATTGGTTTAGATGAGCTTGAATAATGTTTATATGTGGATCAAACCGGTTCATTATATAAAGCAGAATGCTTGGTTTAGATGTTTATATGGATTGTTTTTATGATGTCTTGATGAACTTGAAGTGTCAGAGTTTTAGGTAACGAACTCTCAGTAGGTTTTAATTTGATCAAAAATATCTTTGTTGTGTCATAAATGTTTCTTGTTTGTCAGTCAATAAAAGCATGTATATTGAATGGCTTTGCATTGGTGTTTGCGCAGCTACATCCGGCGTGGGCTGAGCCACTGGTGGATGAAGGGCTCCACTCCTCCCCAGATCGCTGAGATCATCATTAAACTGGTCAAAGACATGGCTGCTGTGAGTGATCATGGCCGTCTCATCCTGAACATCTTTACATGCAGCAGATTTGCTGTTCAGCTGTGTGTGTGTGTGTGTGTGTGTGTGTGTGTGTGTGTGTGTGTGTGTGTGTGTGTGTGTGTGTGTGTGTGTGTGTGTGTGTGTGTGTGTGTGTGTGTGTGTGTGAGAAGCATATAGTGTGTAATCTTGCGCTGCTTAACTTGATGATCTGCAGATCTGTTTGAATGCTTGTGCAGAAACGGCCCTTCATCATGTGTTTGACTGCAGGGGCATCTGTCAGACGCCTGGTCCCGGGTGACTAAGAACGCTATTGCTGAAACCATCATTGCTCTCACCAAGATGGAAGAGGAGCATCGTTCTCCAGTGCGCTGCATCGCCACCACTCGGGTACGACTGCACTCACTCCCTCTGAACATGTGCCAGCTAGATCAGTTTCACTTGGATCATTACCTTCTAGTTACCTGAAACTGACTAGAGCTCTTCCCTTATTGAGTCTGAATCCCGTCCGGCTAGAGCTCTTCCCGTATTGAGTCTGTATCCCGTCCGGCTAGAGCTCTTCCCGTATTGAGTCTGAATCCCGTCCGGCTAGAGCTCTTCTTGTATTGAGTCTGAATCCCGTCCGGCTAGAGCTCTTCCCGTATTGAGTTTGAATCCCGTCCGGCTAGAGCTCTTCACGTATTGAGTCTGAATCCCGTCCGGCTAGAGCTCTTCCTGTATTGAGTTTGAATCCCGTCCGGCTAGAGCTCTTCTCGTATTGAGTTTGAATCCCGTCCGGCTAGAGCTCTTCTCGTATTGAGTTTGAATCCCGTCCGGCTAGAGCTCTTCTCGTATTGAGTTTGAATCCCGTCCGGCTAGAGCTCTTCCCGTATTGAGTTTGAATCCCGTCCGGCTAGAGCTCTTCTCGTATTGAGTCTGTATCCCGTCCGGCTAGAGCTCTTCCCGTATTGAGTCTGTATCCCGTCCGGCTAGAGCTCTTCCCGTATTGAGTCTGAATCCCGTCCGGCTAGAGCTCTTCCCGTATTGAGTCTGAATCCCGTCCGGCTAGAGCTCTTCTCGTATTGAGTTTGAATCCCGTCCGGCTAGAGCTCTTCCCGTATTGAGTTTGAATCCCGTCCGGCTAGAGCTCTTCACGTATTGAGTCTGAATCCCGTCCGGCTAGAGCTCTTCCTGTATTGAGTTTGAATCCCGTCCGGCTAGAGCTCTTCTCGTATTGAGTTTGAATCCGGTCCGGCTAGAGCTCTTCTCGTATTGAGTTTGAATCCCGTCCGGCTAGAGCTCTTCTCGTATTGAGTTTGAATCCCGTCCGGCTAGAGCTCTTCCCGTATTGAGTTTGAATCCCGTCCGGCTAGAGCTCTTCTCGTATTGAGTCTGTATCCCGTCCGGCTAGAGCTCTTCCCGTATTGAGTCTGTATCCCGTCCGGCTAGAGCTCTTCCCGTATTGAGTCTGAATCCCGTCCGGCTAGAGCTCTTCCCGTATTGAGTTTGAATCCCGTCCGGCTAGAGCTCTTCCCGTATTGAGTCTGAATCCCGTCCGGCTAGAGCTCTTCCCGTATTGAGTCTGAATCCCGTCCGGCTAGAGCTCTTCCCGTATTGAGTTTGAATCCCGTCCGGCTAGAGCTCTTCCCGTATTGAGTCTGTATCCCGTCCGGCTAGAGCTCTTCCCGTATTGAGTTTGAATCCCGTCCGGCTAGAGCTCTTCCCGTATTGAGTTTGAATCCCGTCCGGCTAGAGCTCTTCTCGTATTGAGTCTGAATCCCGTCCGGCTAGAGCTCTTCTCGTATTGAGTTTGAATCCCGTCCGGCTAGAGCTCTTCTCGTATTGAGTTTGAATCCCGTCCGGCTAGAGCTCTTCTCGTATTGAGTCTGAATCCCGTCCGGCTAGAGCTCTTCTCGTATTGAGTTTGAATCCCGTCCGGCTAGAGCTCTTCTCGTATTGAGTTTGAATCCCGTCCGGCTAGAGCTCTTCTCGTATTGAGTCTGAATCCCGTCTGGCTAGAGCTCTTCTCGTATTGAGTCTGAATCCCGTCCGGCTAGAGCTCTTCTCGTATTGAGTCTGAATCCCGTCTGGCTAGAGCTCTTCTCGTATTGAGTCTGAATCCCGTCCGGCTAGAGCTCTTCCCGTATTGAGTTTGAATCCCGTCCGGCTAGAGCTCTTCCCGTATTGAGTCTGTATCCCGTCCGACTAGAGCTCTTCTCGTATTGAGTCTGAATCCCGTCCGGCTAGAGCTCTTCTCGTATTGAGTCTGAATCCCGTCCGGCTAGAGCTCTTCTCGTATTGAGTCTGAATCCCGTCCGGCTAGAGCTCTTCTCGTATTGAGTTTGAATCCCGTCCGGCTAGAGCTCTTCTCGTATTGAGTTTGAATCCCGTCCGGCTAGAGCTCTTCCCGTATTGAGTTTGAATCCCGTCCGGCTAGAGCTCTTCACGTATTGAGTCTGAATCCCGTCCGGCTAGAGCTCTTCTCGTATTGAGTCTGAATCCCGTCCGGCTAGAGCTCTTCTCGTATTGAGTCTGAATCCCGTCCGGCTAGAGCTCTTCTCGTATTGAGTCTGAATCCCGTCCGGCTAGAGCTCTTCTCGTATTGAGTCTGAATCCCGTCCGGCTAGAGCTCTTCTCGTATTGAGTCTGAATCCCGTCCGGCTAGAGCTCTTCTCGTATTGAGTCTGAATCCCGTCCGGCTAGAGCTCTTCCAGTATTGAGTCTGAATCCCGTCCGGCTAGAGCTCTTCCAGTATTGAGTCTGAATCCCGTCCGGCTAGAGCTCTTCTCGTATTGAGTCTGAATCCCGTCCGGCTAGAGCTCTTCTTGTATTGAGTCTGTATCCCGTCCGGCTAGAGCTCTTCTCGTATTGAGTCTGAATCCCGTCCGGCTAGAGCTCTTCTTGTATTGAGTCTGTATCCCGTCCGGCTAGAGCTCTTCTCGTATTGAGTCTGAATCCCGTCCGGCTAGAGGTCTTGTATTGAGTCTGAATCCCGTCTGGCTAGAGCTCTTCTCGTATTGAGTCTGAATCCCGTCCGGCTAGAGGTCTTCTTGTATTGAGTCTGAATCCCGTCCGGCTAGAGCTCTTCCTGTATTGAGTCTGAATCCCGTCTGGCTAGAGCTCTTCTCGTATTGAGTCTGAATCCCGTCCGGCTAGAGGTCTTCTTGTATTGAGTCTGAATCCCGTCCGGCTAGAGCTCTTCTTGTATTGAGTCTGAATCCCGTCCGGCTAGAGGTCTTCTTGTATTGAGTCTGAATCCCGTCTGGCTAGAGTTCTTCCCGTATTGAGTCTGAATCCCGTCTGGCTAGAGGTCTTGTATTGAGTCTGAATCCCGTCTGGCTAGAGCTCTTCTCGTATTGAGTCTGAATCCCGTCCGGCTAGAGGTCTTCTTGTATTGAGTCTGAATCCCGTCCGGCTAGAGCTCTTCCTGTATTGAGTCTGAATCCCGTCCGGCTAGAGCTCTTCCAGTATTGAGTCTGAATCCCGTCTGGCTAGAGCTCTTCCAGTATTGAGTCTGAATCCCGTCTGGCTAGAGGTCTTGTATTGAGTCTGAATCCCGTCTGGCTAGAGCTCTTCTCGTATTGAGTCTGAATCCCGTCCGGCTAGAGGTCTTCTTGTATTGAGTCTGTATCCCGTCCGGCTAGAGCTCTTCTCGTATTGAGTCTGAATCCCGTCCGGCTAGAGCTCTTCCTGTATTGAGTTTGAATCCCGTCCGGTTAGAGCTCTTCTTGTATTGAGTCTGAATCCCGTCCGGCTAGAGCTCTTCCCGTATTGAGTCTGAATCCCGTCTGGCTAGAGTTCTTCCCGTATTGAGTCTGAATCCCGTCCGGCTAGAGCTCTTCTTGTATTGAGTCTGAATCCCGTCCGGCTAGAGCTCTTCTCGTATTGAGTCTGAATCCCGTCTGGCTAGAGTTCTTCCCGTATTGAGTCTGAATCCCGTCCGGCTAGAGCTCTTCCTGTATTGAGTTTGAATCCCGTCCGGCTAGAGCTCTTCTCGTATTGAGTCTGAATCCCGTCCGGCTAGAGCTCTTCCCGTATTGAGTTTGAATCCCGTCCGGCTAGAGCTCTTCCCGTATTGAGTCTGTATCCCGTCCGGCTAGAGCTCTTCTCGTATTGAGTCTGAATCCCGTCCGGCTAGAGCTCTTCTCGTATTGAGTCTGAATCCCGTCCGGCTAGAGCTCTTCTCGTATTGAGTCTGAATCCCGTCCGGCTAGAGCTCTTCTCGTATTGAGTTTGAATCCCGTCCGGCTAGAGCTCTTCTCGTATTGAGTTTGAATCCCGTCCGGCTAGAGCTCTTCCCGTATTGAGTTTGAATCCCGTCCGGCTAGAGCTCTTCACGTATTGAGTCTGAATCCCGTCCGGCTAGAGCTCTTCTCGTATTGAGTCTGAATCCCGTCCGGCTAGAGCTCTTCTCGTATTGAGTCTGAATCCCGTCCGGCTAGAGCTCTTCTCGTATTGAGTCTGAATCCCGTCCGGCTAGAGCTCTTCTCGTATTGAGTCTGAATCCCGTCCGGCTAGAGCTCTTCTCGTATTGAGTCTGAATCCCGTCCGGCTAGAGCTCTTCTCGTATTGAGTCTGAATCCCGTCCGGCTAGAGCTCTTCCAGTATTGAGTCTGAATCCCGTCCGGCTAGAGCTCTTCCAGTATTGAGTCTGAATCCCGTCCGGCTAGAGCTCTTCTCGTATTGAGTCTGAATCCCGTCCGGCTAGAGCTCTTCTTGTATTGAGTCTGTATCCCGTCCGGCTAGAGCTCTTCTCGTATTGAGTCTGAATCCTGTCCGGCTAGAGCTCTTCTTGTATTGAGTCTGTATCCCGTCCGGCTAGAGCTCTTCTCGTATTGAGTCTGAATCCCGTCCGGCTAGAGGTCTTGTATTGAGTCTGAATCCCGTCTGGCTAGAGCTCTTCTCGTATTGAGTCTGAATCCCGTCCGGCTAGAGGTCTTCTTGTATTGAGTCTGAATCCCGTCCGGCTAGAGCTCTTCCTGTATTGAGTCTGAATCCCGTCTGGCTAGAGCTCTTCCCGTATTGAGTCTGAATCCCGTCTGGCTAGAGGTCTTGTATTGAGTCTGAATCCCGTCTGGCTAGAGCTCTTCTCGTATTGAGTCTGAATCCCGTCCGGCTAGAGGTCTTCTTGTATTGAGTCTGAATCCCGTCCGGCTAGAGCTCTTCCTGTATTGAGTCTGAATCCCGTCCGGCTAGAGCTCTTCCAGTATTGAGTCTGAATCCCGTCCGGCTAGAGCTCTTCCAGTATTGAGTCTGAATCCCGTCTGGCTAGAGGTCTTGTATTGAGTCTGAATCCCGTCTGGCTAGAGCTCTTCTCGTATTGAGTCTGAATCCCGTCCGGCTAGAGGTCTTCTTGTATTGAGTCTGTATCCCGTCCGGCTAGAGCTCTTCTCGTATTGAGTCTGAATCCCGTCCGGCTAGAGCTCTTCCTGTATTGAGTTTGAATCCCGTCCGGTTAGAGCTCTTCTTGTATTGAGTCTGAATCCCGTCCGGCTAGAGCTCTTCTCGTATTGAGTCTGAATCCCGTCTGGCTAGAGTTCTTCCCGTATTGAGTCTGAATCCCGTCCGGCTAGAGCTCTTCCTGTATTGAGTTTGAATCCCGTCCGGTTAGAGCTCTTCTTGTATTGAGTCTGAATCCCGTCCGGCTAGAGCTCTTCTTGTATTGAGTCTGAATCCCGTCTGGCTAGAGTTCTTCTTGTATTGAGTCTGAATCCCGTCCGGCTAGAGCTCTTCTTGTATTGAGTCTGAATCCCGTCCGGCTAGAGCTCTTCTTGTATTGAGTCTGAATCCCGTCCGGCTAGAGCTCTTCCCGTATTGTTAGGGCAGTTCCAACACTTCACTTTACCAAACCAATCCATTTTCCATGTCTTCTGGAAGTGCTGAAAGCTGGCCCACTGTAAGCGCTCTGTGTCTCTCTGTGTAGCTGTGGCTGGCGTTGGCATCTCTGTGTGTGCTGGATCAGGACCACGTGGACCGACTGTCTTCAGGGCGCTGGATGGGCAAAGACGGGCAGCAGAAGCAGATGGTATGGCACCTCTGGGATGCTATAAAATACAAATATAAAATAAAATTTGCTGTCCTTCTGTTAATAACAGACTCTTTCCCTCCTCATCCTCCAGCCCATGTGTGATAACCATGACGACGGGGAGACGGCAGCCATCATTCTGTGTAATGCGTGTGGAAACCTGTGCACTGACTGCGACCGCTTCCTCCATCTCCATCGGCGCACTCGTTCCCACCAGAGACAGGTGAACCTGAACACACACACACCTAATGAGTGTCAGTTGGGTTGATTATATCTCAACTACGGTTGAGAATCAAGAACTGTGTGGCTGGTTGTTCAAATTACAACATGTTGTATAAAACATGTGGTACTTCAAAAAATATGGTACCAAAAGTAATATAGAGTGTATAATGGGTGCGCGATCCATACAACAGCGTTTACGGGTGCTTGAGTCAAGTCAAGTCAAGTCACCTTTATTTATATAGCGCTTTTTACAATGTAGATTGTTTCAAAGCAGCTTTACAGGAAAAACAATATAAACAAAGTTTGTTTGGCTGAACAGAAGCCCCAAAAGAGCAGGCGAATCAATACAATTGATGAATTTTAAGTGTTAAGTTTCCCCAACTGAGCAAGCCATAGGCGACAGCGGCAAGGAACCAAAACTCCGGCAGGTGACGTAACGAATGAAGAATAGAATGGAGAAAAAACCTTGGGAGAAACCAGGCTCAGTTGGGGGACCAGTTCTCCTCTGGCCAAAGCCAAACAGTACATGATTATTATATTGACAACAATTCAAGTCCAATATGAAGTCCAATTTGGTCCGGTTGGAGATGGGTTCATGATCGTCACAGGGGAGGGTCCAGTAGAGTCACGGTCTCCGCAGACACTTCAGGGTAGTGCTGTGCTCGTGTCCAGGTCCTTCATCTGATCTGGATACGGCCCGGATCCAGCTGACCACGGTAACCTCGGTCATCAACATGTAAATGTGAATACTTTCAGCAAACGCTCAAACATGTTAGGAAGCTTTGGATGTGTTGCTATGCATCTTGAGTCAGAGACTGAGCAGCTAACCCTGTCTGCAGTAAACGCAACGCTTATTATAAAACCTGCACTTTAATGCCAGTCAACCCAGTCAACAACCCGCCGTACCCAGTCAACAACCCGCCGTACCCAGTCAACAACCCGCCGTACCCAGTCAAAAACCCGCCGTACCCAGTCAAAAACCCGCCGTACCCAGTCAACATCCCACCGTACCCAGTCAAAAACCCGCCATACCCAGTCAACAACCCGCCGTACCCAGTCAAAACCCGCCGTACCCAGTCAACAACCCGCCATACCCAGTCAAAAACCCGCCGTACCCAGTCAAAAACCCGCCGTACCCAGTCAAAAACCCGCCGTACCCAGTCAAAACCCGCCGTACCCAGTCAAAACCCTCCGTACCCAGTCAACATCCCACCGTACCCAGTCAAAAACCCACCGTACCCAGTCAAAACCCACCGTACCCAGTCAAAACCCACCGTACCCAGTCAAAAACCCGCCGTACCCAGTCAAAAACCCGCCGTACCCAGTCAAAAACCCGCCGTACCCAGTCAACAACCCGCCGTACCCAGTCAAAAACCCACCGTACCCAGTCAAAAACCCGCCGTACCCAGTCAAAAACCCGCCGTACCCAGTCAAAAAGTCTCCTTTCAGCACTGGTATATTATGGTGCGGTTATAAGAAGAAAGATAGTATGTTTGGTGTTCTGTGAAAGCACTGGAGGAGTTGTAGGATGAGTTGGAGTGAGGGATGGCATGGGTGACTCAATGGTCTCGTGCAGGTGTTTAAGGAGGAGGAGGAAGCCATTAAAGTGGACCTGCATGAAGGCTGCGGCAGAACCAAGCTCTTCTGGCTGATGGCGTTGGCTGATTCCAAGACCATGAAGGCCATGGTGGAGTTTCGGGAACACACAGGTGACTCTTTACTGCGATGCGTTATTTGACTGGTGGCTTGATTGTGTAAATGGTTCCAGCTAAAGTGCATCACTGTCATGTGCTGCAGGTAAACCCGCATCCAGCAGCTCCGACGCCTGCCGCTTCTGTGGCACCAGGAGCGGCACAGAGCTGTCCGCCGTGGGGAGCGTGTGTTCAGACCAGGACTGTCAGGTACTCAGAAGGATGCGCTTTGTTTGCAGGTTAAATGTTTTGCTGGAACTCGTGATCTTAAACACATTGTGTGCAGGATTATGCAAAGCTGGCTTGCAGTAAGACTCACGCGTGCGGGCATCCGTGTGGAGGAGTGAAGAACGAGGAGCTGTGTCTCCCCTGCCTCCACGGCTGCTTCAAGACCGAGGCCTGTCTGAAGCAGGACGCTGACGACATGTGCATGATCTGCTTCACGGAGGCGCTGTCTGCCGCGCCGGCCATCCAGGTACAGGAGCACAGCCCTGCGTGTGACGGGTGAGAGCGTACATGCGTGTGACATGCGTGTGACTGTCTGCCCTGCTGCTTTTCAGCTGGACTGCAGTCACGTGTTTCATCTTCAGTGCACGAGGAGGGTTCTGGAGAACCGCTGGCTCGGCCCGCGGATAACCTTCGGCTTCATGTCTTGCCCCATCTGCAAGGTAAATCTGCCAGAGTTAAGGACTTTGAAGGAATTTTTGTTTTTGAAGGTTTAATGTTTGAAAATTCAGAGTATAAGACAGAAATATAATATAGAAAACAGCACAGAAAACCTGAAGCTCTTAAAGGATCCAAAACATCTTAGATTTCCTCCCCAAATCTTACATTTACATTCATGCATTTATCAGATGCTTTTATCATCGCAGTCAAGAAACACATTCACATTCTAATCAGTTCTTGCTTTCCCTGGGAATCAAACCCATAACCTTGATGTTGCAAGCGTTGCTCTGTACTGTTAGACACACAGGAAATCTCGTTTAAAGGGATTTTTTAACCAGAAAGTGACAATTGTTAATTGCTCATATCATATATCAAAATTGTATGACTAGTTTTCTTCATAAGTTGGGAATTGTGAAGCATGTTGGTGTAAATGATGATGAGTGAATCTGGATTTGGGGTAATGATTCCTCTCATCGCTGTGGCATCAAAACAAACCAACGCCAGTCTAAAACGGGTCTGATGTGTGTGTTTCAGAACAAAATCAACCACTGTGTGCTGAAGGACCTGCTGGACCCGATCCGCGAGCTGTACGAGGATGTGCGCAGGAAGGCCCTGATGAGGCTGGAGTATGAAGGGCTGCACAAGAGCGAGGCCATCACCACATCCGGCGCTCGCTTCCACAACAACCCCGCAGGATTCGCCATGAACAGATACGCCTACTACGTTTGCTTCAAGTGCAAAAAGGTGAGATCCTCATGGCTCTGCGTGTGTTTTCTGGTAGCACAGTGCTCGCAGCTCTTCAGTGGAGGCTTTGAAGAGTCTTCCTGATATAGAGTGACCAGGGAAATCCAGACAGAAGGATCGGGTTTGAGTGAACCGTCCCTTTAAAGACGCTTACTTGAATCGAAGGGAAAACAGACGGATGAAACGCAGCTCATGAGATCTAGAAGACGACGCGTATCATAATCTGTTTAGATGACATGTTGCAGTGAGGAAGCTGCTGTAAAGCTAAACTCTGATGAAGCTAAACTCTTTACCCATCCAGGCCTACTTTGGAGGAGAAGCTCGCTGCGATGCGGAAGCAGGCCAAGGCGATGATTACGACCCCCGGGAGCTGATCTGTGGAGCCTGTTCAGATGTGTCCCGAGCTCAGGTCTGCGGCTCAACACATCTGCTGTTAACACACACCCCAAACACACACACCCCAAACACACACACATTAGGTTCTTAACTCCTCAAGTCAGTGGGGTTTTGAATGGATGTTTGGTGAAATGCTTGAAACAAGATTCATGGTAAACTTTTCTCATTTTATTCTACGATATAAAATACATCAGTAAAGCATCTTGTGATTGAGTTTGTCAGGGACTGAAGCATGGAAACCCCTCCAGCGTCAGAGCGTTTATTATACTGGTGTTTGTGCTGAAGATTTATCAGACGTTTAGTGGTGCAGGATGAGCTCGTAACTCGAGTTGCTCGTATCTCAAATCATTTTTCCCATAAGAAATAACAGAAGAAAATTAATCCGTTCCGGCTCTCTACAAAACTCCCTTACTAGTGCTAATAACAATGGAAAAACATGTTTTAATTCCAATAGACACACACACACAATTATAGTCTATAAGGATTCCTGTGATATAAAATAAAATGGGGTTTAATTATGAGTTCTTGCCTTCGAGACACACGATACAGTAGCAGCTAATGGTGACGTGAGGAGGAGGGATTATGTAAATAACGCAAACACAATACAGAAGTGTAGTGTTTCTCCCGTGTTGTGTGTTGGATAAACTCAGAAGCTCATATGTATTATTATTGAACACTCATAACTCGTGCTGCTCCCAGCTTAATACTGGTGAATCACTCGTTGCCCCCGGTAACCCCCGCTGTAAAACCAAGCTGCCTCTAGTGGAGATCATATGCAATTACCCATAAATGAGGAGCTTGAGCTGCTGCGAGTGCTGAACACCTCTAGCGTCTGTGAGCTGCTCGTATCTCAAATATTTACTCACATCTCAAAGCAAAAATTTGCTCGAAGGCTTGCTCGTGTCTCAGAATACTCGTATGTCGGGACGCTCGTATCTCAAGGCATTACTGTATTGGTTTTGTCGAGGGAAACAGGGTGATTCCAACACTAATCCCCGCAGAACTCATTGTGTTGCACGTGTTCCACACACAAATGATTTAGGTTTAGAAATGTAAATGTTTGCTTGGGTGATCATGTTTCAGGCCTGTTTTCAATCAACTTGAGGGTTTTCATGGGCGAATCTCGTAAAAAACAGTCAAAAACTGTATTGCGCATTAAAATAATTACATTCAATTGCTATTGTTTTAAATCATAAGTACATTTCTTCCACACTTTTCATCACTATAATGCTTTTCCATGTAATGAAATGGACTTGTAATGGCCAATCACAGCAAACAGAAAGAGAGTTTTCCAGGTTTGTTTGCATGAGTTGTTGTTTGTGTTGCAGATGTGCTCTAAACACGGCACAGATTTCCTGGAGTATAAGTGCCGCTACTGCTGCTCTGTGGCCGTGTTCTTCTGCTTTGGGACGACACACTTCTGCAACGCCTGTCATGATGATTTCCAGAGGATGACCAGTGTCCCCAAAGAAGAGCTGCCCCATTGCCCTGCTGGTAAAATGCCTCTTTTTCTTAAGGATTTAAAGGGATATTTCACCCAAAATGAAGTTTTCTCTTAATTTACTTGCCCTCACACAAGATGTAGTTGTCTTGTTTCCTTCAGTCGAACAGCCGACTTATTTAATGCTTCCATCTTTTTGAGAGTCCAAAAGAACACGAGTTCCCTGAGGACAATCCCTTTAATCAAAACTTCCCAGCACTGTTTGTGGTCTGTGTGGAAGTCGTGTATCAACCTTCTCTTGCTTGATGAAGCCTTTGTTCTGTTTCAAGCTAATGAAAGTGTAGCCAAACGTGAGTGTTTCGCTCGTCTCTCCCTGACAGGCCCGAAAGGAAAGCAGCTGGAAGGCAGCGAGTGTCCCCTGCATGTGGTTCATCCTCCCACCGGAGAGGAGTTTGCCCTGGGCTGCGGTGTGTGTAGAAACGCCCACACCTTCTAAACGCCATGGTCCTGTCTCCATCTCCCTCTCGCTCTATATACACACACACATCCCCTCCTGTGGCGGCTGAGAGCAGACACACACACGTCCCGTACGGAGGGCATGGGACCGGCCGCCGCTCCATCCTCCCTCTCTTTACACACTGAAGAATGGAAGAAAAAAAGAAGAAACCCCAAACGTCGTGACTTGTTTGCATGCGGCCGCTGTAACCCTGCGGCTTGTATAAACCTTGCACTCCTCCTGCCGCTCAAGGCTAACCGCGGAGGATCTCTGGAGGGAAGCGAGAGAGGATTTCAGCTTCTCAAATACAAGTTTAAGATTCTATCGTCGTATGTGAACTGACTCTGTTTTGGTAATCCTGTACAGTATTCCTCACTCTGGATGCATCATGGTTTGACGGCTGAAGATTCAAATGCTATACGAGGACTTGAGAATGTTACGCTGGAGGAAAATAGTGTACGATTTATCTAATCTTGTATATAATGACAGTAACCCTTCATATGTGTATTCCGATGTTGCTATTCTACACTTCAGTTTCCTTTGATATTCTGGGTTATGTTTTGAGCCAGAACTTTTAATGAAGTGCAATACTGGGTGTGCCTCCTCCTCGCAGATGTAAACATATGGAATGTATGTCAATAAAGCCACTGTACGTTTTTCTACAGTGATACACGGGCTGTTGTGTTCCCGGCACTGTCACTTCTGTAGTCAGAATGTTATCGACGGGCTTGTTGTCTGCAGTGTCTGCCCTTTTGTCTCAATGACGTGATAGAAAAGCATTTTCTGTTATTTTAATTCAAAACAAACGGTGAGTATGTTCTGCTTTTGTATTGTGAGAACATCTTTGGGGCCAGTCGTCACACCAAATCCAAGAAACGGGAGGCAAAACCAGATATATTAGAAATTGTGGCTATTTAGTGGTTGTTTTTGAGGCATAGTGGAAAGAAGGGTTGGGATGATGATGAACAGCTGCTGTAAAAGACAAAAAAATGCAACTTGTGAATCTGCTTTGTATTCTTATCTGTGGATGGAGCTGAATGGTAATAATAAACCGGGTTCTCTGTTCAGCAAAGGTACATTACAAAAGGAGTGTGGTGTGCTTTTCTTTCCTCTCATTCATTCATTAAATGTGTAAATGAAAGCCGCTTATCTGAAGAGACACAAATGGGCAGTTGACCCGATCGTCGTTGTGAGCTGTGTCTGTTTATCACCTGAAATATGTGCGAGATTTGTGTATATTTAAATGTCTTAAATACAACGCGTCCGTTTATGTTGTTATGGCTAAAAAACACTTAAAAAAGTCATGTTTGCACAAATAAAAGCCTAATACTTGTACAAAATGTGAACAGATTCCTGCATTTTCATCGAATTTAAAGCAACAATATAACAAATATTGTGACTAATAATAGTAACTTTAACAATGAATACTGTGACAATAGTAATAGTAACTTTGTTTAGTTAAAACTAAACTAGCTAACTCCTGTGAGTAATTTTAGGTCGTGGAGTCACGTCACACTCGGCCGCCATCTTGGAGCGGTCAGCGTGTCATCGCTCACTGTAATGCGCTGCTTCCGGTTACGAAACTCGAGGTTTTTAATTCTCGAACACATTAGATAACCTTTTACAATAATGATGTGTTGGTTTGTGTTTTTATATGTATTAACTCGATGTTTTTACTATGGGACTTTTTGTTTTCGCTTTAACTATGGTAGCTTATTAATTCAGTGTTAGATGACGTCTTCGTCTTATGTTGAGAAACTAAGACTAAACAATAAGTCCATTGCAGAGATAGATATGCACATTCTTGCAGTCGCTTGTTCTCGAATGTTCTCGCTGACCGTTCCAACATGGCAGCCGGCGTCACGTGTGTCAGAGCGCGTGACTCAGACTGACCGTTGCTCTGCGCGCCGCCGCGCGGCCTGGAGGGGAAACGCAGGCGAGGCTCCACAACAACATCAGCGCCATTTTGCTGGTGGGGAGGCGGGACGCTTGAGCAGAAGTGGGTCAAGAGATCGAGATCCCGACGGATCTGCGTCCTGCTCCTCCTGGATCCTCCCGGTTCACATCCAGACCAGTTGTCAAGGGTTTTATCGGTTTCTCACGGTTTGCGAGCGATCTGGACGGAGAGATCATGAGTAACAGGTAATGTGTGGATTGTCTGTAAGGTGTAACTGAACCAGATCAATCACTGACTCTGTCATCAATAAATGTGTGTTTATATCGGGCTGATTAATGATTATTAACACAATTCATGTCGTGTTTGATTGTGATTTCATTAAAACAAGTTGTTTACAGGGAAAGTTCAGAGCCAACGTTTAAACGTTTCATGTATTTGTATTATATAACCACAAACCCATGTCTATCAAAGTTGTGTTTATATATATATATATATATATATGTGTGTGTGTGTGTGTGTGTAGTGCTGTCAAATCTATTAATCACAATTAATTACATTTTGAAAAAAAACATATATATGTGTGTGTGTGTGAGAGACACACACACACATGTGTTATATATGCTATAAAGAAGAGCATCTGGCTCTCTTGAAGTGTGTTTTGACAGGTTTTGTCAGAAACACACACACACAGCAGATCCCGGTCCTAATGCTGGATTTTTGTATTTCTCCTATTATGTCAGCGTTTTTGTAGTGGAACCGCTAAACTCCTTATTTTTCTCAGTATTTTCGATTCGTTAATGTCGCCGAACACTAATATCTCGAGCACAACAGAGGGACAAATTCTCCACTTCACATGGTTATTTCGTGACTAATGTGCATAGCTAGTTCATGCGCATGCGCTGAGTTTGCGTTGCACGTGGATGGCGGTCGCTCACGGTTCACTCCCTGTCACTGATCTCGTCTGAGGAATAACACGCTGCAGCATCCACACGCTTTTTGTGACACTTCCACTATCACTCTGACAGCTGCTCTGATAGGCTGTCTGACCTGTCAATCATGCAAGAAGACGTGATTGGCTGTGCTGCCATGAGGGCGGGCTCTTCTCGTCTGATCAACACAACACTTCTTAAAGGGACGAGTGCAGCAGGAGACTCTGCTTTTTTGTTTTGATTCTGACTTGTGTTTGTGTTTTTATTGTGTGAATTTCGCGCACAAGCACTGTGTACGAGCTGAACAGTTATGATAATTGAAGTCATGCGAGCAACATTTGAAATTCGAAATGTGAACTTACATAAAAAGTTCATCAATCTATGGGTGCGGGTTATGCCGACGATTCTTTACACAAAACACAAAACCAGGGTTCGAATTACACCACGGCAATCACGGCACGTGCCGTGGTTGCCCTCCTTATTTGCCGTAATGCCCTCAGAATAATGCCAATGTGGATGCCCTCCCTCTTTGCATCAGTGCCCTCATTTATTATAAAATAAAATTGCATGTTAACAACGAACACAAGTACCTATTGTTGAATTTTCCCCTTTGTTCATTAATTTAAAGCAAAACTCGGATCATCTCGTCATTTTCTACGAGTATAATTATGTGACAATGTCGCCGCAATATTGACGAACTATCTTCCGAAGCTTGCCGGAGGTTGTCGAGTAAGTACGAATGACAAAGCAAGTGACGAATACCGACACTGCCGCGAAAATTTACCTTGTCACTGGCCACTTGCGCAGTAGAGAAGGGCGCAGTTCTCACTTCGTAAGTTTTACGAGACACGAGGTTCAAAAACGCATCCCATAATAATGTTATTAGCCCCTCCTTCTTCATGCGTTTATTTACCCGCCAACGAATTTATCGGCTATTGTTTCTAACGTGTCCACTCCCACGTCAACACTTTCAACTGCAGTGTAATGACGGGGGGTTCATTTTATGATTGGAACTGCCTTCCGATGTGTACCGATTAATAAGCAGATGATCATCGGTAATCCTCGGCATTTCATTTACTTTGTTCATGCAATCATAAATTTAAACCATGCTATGTTAATGTTAAGTTTTCTGCCTAAAATACATTAGTTCTAAATAAATATAATTTCTGTTATATATGTTGACATTTTTCTTTTATGCCTTTATGGCATAAAAATGGCGGCGCGTGCACACGCAGCGGCTTCTCTCTCTCCCGACAGTTCGGTGTTTTCATGTTTTTTGTCGTGTAAATCACAGTGTTTTTGTACGTCCTTGTCGCATCCACTCGTCGGCAAACACAGCTACAGACGTGAGTTTCTGCTCGAGGTTGGAAAGACTTCAGTTTCCAATCCAAGCTCGGCGCTCGTACAAGAACTGCGGGACCATGGTCTTCTCCGGAGGCCTACTCCATCACCGTCCCCCACTACTGCACCTCCCCCACAGTGGACGCGCCACAAACGGTGCGAGAGGAAACAGAAGAGGGGGAAGCGCGCAGGTATCCGGGTTAGATTAACGGCTAACCCACACAAGCCTACTATCCCCACCATCATCCTGGCTAACGTACGCTCGTTGGATAATAAACTGGACGATCTTCAACTTCTACGCTCTACTCAGAAGACTGTAAGAGACTGTTGTGTTTTTGTGTTTACGGAAACATGGCTCAACAATAGCGTTCCGGACTCCGCCATTCAGCTCGATCGGCTCACATGCCATCGCGCGGACAGAGTGCTCGTCGAGGGAGGTAAGACCCGCGGCGGCGGACTCTGTTTACACCAATGATGCGTGGTGCCGCGATGCTGTTGTAGTCTGCAAACACTGCTCACCCCTGGTGGAGTTAATGATTATTAAGTGTCGGCCTTTTTATCTACCGCGGGAATATACAGCTATTATACTTGTTGCTGTATATATCCCCCCCAGCTCCAACAACAACAACAGGAGTGAGGCACTTAATAATCTTTATAAACACATCAGTGATCAGCAGACAGCCCACCCAGATGCTTTTCTCATCTTGGCTGGGGATTTCAATCATGCTGACTTTAAGAGTGTGTTTCCAAAAATTCATCAGCATATTGACTTCCCGACACGTGGAAATAATACTCTGGACTTAGTGTACACTACTCAGAGAGGAGCTTACAAAGCCCTTCCCCTCCCCCACCTTGGTGCTTCAGATCACATCACTGTATTGTTATTGCCAGCATACAGACCACTCGTGAAAGTCACCAAACCAGTCCAGAAGCAGATTCAAGTCTGGCCTGAAGGGTCATCAGTGGCTCTTCAAGACTGCTTCGACACCACGGACTGGGACATGTTCAAACAGGCTGCAACCTACCATAACACCGTAGACCTCCAGGAGTACTCTGAGACTGTTACTTCTTACATCAACAACTGCATTGAGGATGTAACAGTCACAAAGACCATCACCATCTGGCCCAACCAAAAACCGTGGCTGACAGGGAATGTCTACAGTCTTCTGAAGACGCGTAACGCTGCCTTCAGAGCTGGAGATGAGGTGGGCCTGAGGACAGCAAGGGCCAACCTGTCACGCGGCATCAGGAAGGCTAAGAGACAGTACTCCAGGAGGATAACCCACTGTTTCAGCGACAGCAGAGACACAAGGAGCCTGTGGCAGGGGATTCAGACCCTCACGGACTACAAACCCCCTGCACGGACGTGTGACAGCACCATCCCCCTACTGAATGAGCTGAACACCTTCTTCGCTCGCTTTGAGGCACACAATAGCACCACTGCACAGAAGTCACCACCTCCTCCCGATGACCAGATGTTGTCACTGCCCAGGGACAGCGTGAGTAAATCCCTCAGCAGGGTCAACGCACGCAAAGCTCCGGGTCCTGACAACATTCCTGGTCGTGCATTGAGAGACTGTGCAGAGGAACTCGCTGATGTCTTCACAGACATCTTCAACATCTCACTGAGTCAAGCTGTTGTCCCCACATGCTTCAAAGCAACCACCATCATTCCTGTCCCTAAAAAATCATCTCCATCCTGCTTCAATGACTACCGCCCAGTCGCACTTACCCCCATCCTTATGAAGTGCTTTGAGCGGCTAGTCATGCACCACATTAAATCTGTCCTCCCCCCCTCCCTGGACCCCCACCAATTTGCATACCGGTCAAAACGCTCGACCGATGACGCCATTGCCACTGCTGTCCATTCAGCACTCACACATCTGGACAAAAAAGACACGTATGTCAGAATGCTGTTCATTGATTTTAGTTCAGCTTTCAATACAATCATCCCTCAACAGCTCACCCTAAAACTGTCTCAGCTGGGACTCAGCACTTCGCTGTGCAACTGGCTGCTGGACTTCCTGACGGGAAGACCTCAGGCAGTACGGGTCGGCAGTAACACATCCAGCTCCATCATTATGAACACTGGAGCCCCTCAGGGTTGTGTGTTGAGCCCCCTCCTCTTCACTCTGCTGACCCATGACTGCACACCCATACACAACAGCAATCTCTTCATCAAGTTTGCGGATGACACGACTGTAGTTGGTCTCATCACCAACGGCGATGAGACAAACTTCAGGAGTGAGGTGAGCCACCTGGTCAGGTGGTGCGGCGACAACAATCTCTCTCTGAACGTGGAGAAGACGAAGGAGATTGTTGTTGACTTCAGGAGAATGCACACCCAGCACCCTCCTCTGACCATCAACGGTGCGACCGTGGAAAGAGTGAGGAGCACCAAATTTCTGGGTGTGCATATCACAGAAGACCTCTCCTGGACCATCAACACCACAGCACTGACCAAGAAAGCACAGCAGCGACTCTACTTTCTCCGCAGGCTGAGAAGAGCCGGAGTCCCAGCCCCCATCATGCACACCTTCTACAGAGGCACCATCGAGAGCATTCTGACCAGCTGCATCACTGTGTGGTATGGCGCATGCAACGCATCCTGCCGAAAAGCACTTCAGCGCATAGTGAGAGCAGCTGAGAAGATCGTTGGTGTCTCTCTCCCACCCCTCCAGGATATTTATAACTCCCGCCTCTCCCGCAAAGCCCTCATCATTGCGAGAGACCCCTCCCACCCATCCCAGAGCCTCTTCAGTCTGCTGCCATCAGGGAGGAGACTACGCAGTCTCCAGGCAAGGACCAGCCGACTGAAGAACAGCTTCATTCCCCAAGCTGTCAGGGCATTGAACTCCCTCCCGTCTCTGCCCCTTTTCCTCTCTTTTGCCCCATGCACCTGACCCCCCCCCCCCCACTATTGTTTGCACTGTCTTTACCATCGCGACTTTCTCTTTATTTCCTTAATCTATTTTATTTTATTTTATCTATTATTATTTATTTATTTTTATATATATATTTTTTTTTTTTTTGGTGTTGTTGATATATATATATATATATATTTTGTTGCTGTTGTTACTGTTAATGTAACCTGGTTGCACCTTGGGTCTGAGAGTTACAGAATTTCAATTCTCTTTATGTATGTGCTGTATATATTGCAGAATTGACAATAAAGCTGACTTTGACTTTGACTTTGACTTATGATCTTTAAAGAAAATTTACTGAAATGGGTTGTGGTGCTGCAAGAACAGATTAAGATTACTTTCCACTGTATAAATGCATAATAAATGAAGAGGACATGAAATTACATTAAAACTCGACGATAAACTGAAGTAGCCTTGGTGCCCCTTTTCATAGGGCAATACTTGCCTTGGTGCCCCTCCAACTTGCCTTAATGCCCCCAAAATATTAGCTCTGTCCAAGGCAACACTTGCCTTGCCCTAAAAAAATTGTAATTCTAGCCCTGCAAAACCCGCTGGCTATATGAGCGTGCTGATTATCTGCGTCTGCGGGTTATTTCAGGCCTTGAAATTCGTTGCGAAGAGGGCACTGCCAAGTTGCCTTAGAAATTATAGAAATTTAAAGGGCACAAAGGCAATATTGAAAACGTCACAAGGGCATTAAGGCAATTTACGTTTTATGTACATTAGCGTAATGTTTGCTACTTTTTCATACTCTTAAATGAATTTTCTGTGATATTGATGTTACACCCTATAGAATGCCAAACATAATTGTCTATGATGATTTAACACTTTTCTTGTGATTGGTACAGAGTTGAATAGTTAACATACTACGAGTAATAGCTCTTTATAAAGGAAGATTTGGCATTTAAAGGAAGAACGAAGTACATGCGAAGTTGATTTTTTTTTTTTTTAGTAAAACAGATCTATCTATTGTGCTCATTATCTATTGACAAATCCATGAAGAATTCTTAAGATTGGGTCAAATATTATAGCATACAACTTCTTTTCAGAAGGTCGTACCTGTGCATTTACTTTTAATAAATCCTAGAAAACCTGTTTAAAGTATAGTTTGGTCTTAAATCACTCGACTGGGTCACGTGAAATTACAACAAAACAATATTAATACAATTTAATCGACAGAAAAACCATAAAACGCAATGTGACTGAATCATATCTTTACCTCAGCTCTAGATTGACAGTCACAGGCGTGTGAAAAAATGCTCGCGCGAGCAAAAAACAGCCGTCGAGAGCGGTTGATGTTCGCGCGCGCATATTATATGTCACGCCGCACGAGTGATTAAAAAGAGCTCGCGGGTACCCGTATTTACGTGTAGCTCTGTTTTCCGCTCGCGGATGTAAGTTACACGCGCGCAAACATCAGTTTACAAGGGATAGGGGCAAAAGGCATTTCTGAAAAAGGGCACGGCAATATTGCCGTCGATTTCATAAAAATGATAGGGGCAGTTCGGCAAACATGAAAGACACGACGGCATTTGCCGTCTTGAATTTCAAGGCCTGTTATATGTGGGAAAATATGTTATATGGGTTATCTCGCGAAACGGTTATCTCGATGCTTTTTTGCAAACCCAGAGGCCGTCAACATAACCCAACTCCACTGTATATATTTAAAGGATTCATGTCATGTTCATATATTTTTGAATATGTGAGAAATGAGTCTGAGCTCTCTGTGTGTGTTTGCACTTGCCTGTTTAACTTGTGCTTCTCTCTCTCTCTCTCTCTCTGTCTTCTCTTCTCTCTCTCTCTCTCTCTCTCTCTCTCTCTGTCTTCTCTTCTCTCTCTCTCTCTCTCTCTCTCTCTGTCTGTGTCTCTCTGTCTCTCTCAGGCCGGTGCGGATGAAGAGGAGGATGAGCAGAGAGCGAGAGGACAGCAGCTCGTCCTGTGACGGCTCGACTGTCTCCTGTAAGAGGCTGAGAGAGCCGGATGAGGATGGTGGAGGTCAGGACTGGACTCGGCTGCCGCAGGAGATCCTGCTGCACATCTTCCAGTTCCTGCCGCTGCTGGACCGGGCCTTCGCCTCGCAGGTGTGCCGCGGCTGGAACCAGGCCTTCCACATGCCCGAGCTCTGGAGGTGCTTCGAGTTCGAGCTCAACCAGCCGGCCAGCTCCTACCTGAAGGCCACACACCCCGACCTCATCAAGCAGATCATCAAACGCCACGCCAACCACCTGCAGTACGTCAGCTTCAAGGTGAGACACACACACACACACACACACACATCAGCTTCAAGGTGAGACACAACACAGACACACACACACACATCAGCTTTAAGGTGAGACACACACACACACATCAGCTTTAAGGTGAGACACAACACAGAGACACACACACACATCAGCTTTAAGGTGAGACACACACACACATCAGCTTTAAGGTGAGACACAACATAGAGACACACACACACATCAGCTTTAAGGTGAGACACACACACACACATCAGCTTCAAGGTGAGACACAACACAGACACACACACACACATCAGCTTTAAGGTGAGACACACACACACACATCAGCTTTAAGGTGAGACACAACACAGAGACACACACACACATCAGCTTTAAGGTGAGACACACACACACATCAGCTTTACGGTGAGACACAACACACAGACACACACACACACACACACATCAGCTTCAAGGTGAGACACAACACAGAGACACACACACACATCAGCTTCAAGGTGAGACACAACACAGAGACACACACACACATCAGCTTTAAGGTGAGACACACACACACACATCAGCTTTAAGGTGAGACACACACACACACATCAGCTTTAAGGTGAGACACACACACACACATCAGCTTTAAGGTGAGACACACACACACATCAGCTTTAAGGTGAGACACACACACACATCAGCTTTAAGGTGAGACACACACACACATCAGCTTTACGGTGAGACACAACACACAGACACACACACACACACACACATCAGCTTCAAGGTGAGACACAACACACACATCAGCTTTAAGGTGAGACACACACACACATCAGCTTTACGGTGAGACACAACACACAGACACGCACACACACACACATCAGCTTCAAGGTGAGACACAACACAGAGACACACACACACATCAGCTTTAAGGTGAGACACACACACACATCAGCTTCAAGGTGAGACACAACATAGAGACACACACACACATCAGCTTTAAGGTGAGACACACACACACACACACACACACACACAGAACATCAGCTTCAAGGTGAGACGCAACACACACTACAGCTGTCCACATCCTGTGTGTCGTGTCAAGTCACATTTATTTATCCATTAATACCTGGAGATACGAGCGTCTCTACATACGAGTATTCCAAGATACGAGCAAATATTTGCTTCTAGATACGAGTAAATATTCGAGATACGAGCACGAGTCCTGATGCACTGTCACTTCAGGTGTTCACTGACTTCTGTACGCGTCTCCTCTGTATGCGTGGTGAGTGATCAGAAGCATCAGGAGGAACTGTGGACTGAGTTGATCGAGCTACAGACAATACGCAGGTGTTGCAAGAGCTCAGCATTGAAAAGAAACACCCTGATAAATCATCTACTGGTTGTGCTTCGGTGCTTTTTGACGATGCGTACCTTACTTAATTTTAAAGGGAGACAGAAACAAATCTCAGCGGCAACAAACCAAAACTCCAGCAGGAGACGTAATGAATGAAGAACAGAATGGAGAAAAAACCTTGGGAGAAACCAGGATCAGTCGGGGGACCAGTTCTCCTCTGGCCAACAAAAATTAGCATTACAATAATCTATGCATGAACGTATAAACTAACTTTTCCAAATTTGTCTTTGAGAGCATATGTCGCAATTTAGATATATTTTTGAGATGGAAGAATGCTGTTTTACAGATGCTAGAAACATGGCTTTCAAATGAAAGATTGGTATCAAAGAGCACACCCAGGTTTCTAACTGACGACGAAGACTTGACAGAGCAGCCATCGAGTGTTAGGCAGTAGTCTAGATTATTACGTGCAGAACTTTTTGGTCTAATAATTAGAATCTCTGTTTTTTCAGAATTAAGCAGTAGAAAGTTATTAGTCATCCAATTTTTTATATCGGTTATGCATTCTGTTAATTTAGTGAATTTGTTCGTTTCATCAGGATGAGAAGAAATATAGAGCTGAGTATCATCAGCGTAACAGTGAAAGCTAATGCCATGCTTCCTAATAACTGCACCCAAAGGAAGCATGTACAGGGTGAAAAGCAATGGTCCTAGTACTGAACCTTGAGGAACTCCATACTGAACCCGTGATCGATATGACATCTCCTCATTTACTGCTACAAACTGATAACGGTCAGATAAGTATGATTTGAACCAGGCTAATGCAACTCCACTAATGCCAACATAATTTTCAAGTCTATTCAGAAGGATTTTGTGGTCAATAGTATCAAATGCAGCACTAAGGTCCAGTAACACTAACAGAGAGATACAACCATGATTGGATGATAAGAGCAAATCATTTGTAACTCTAATGAGAGCAGTCTCAGTACTATGATATGGTCTAAATCCTGACTGGAAATCCTCGTAGATGCTGTTTCTTTCTAGAAAGGAACATAGTTGTAAAGATATTGCCTTTTCTAGATTTTTTGACAAAAAAGGTAGATTCGATATCGGCCTGTAATTAACTAATTCTGTAGGATCAAGTTGTGGTTTTTTAATAAGCGGTTTAATTACGGCTAGTTTAAAGGTTTTTGGTATGTATCCTAATGACAAAGATGAATTAATAATATTAAGAAGAGGATCTATGATCTCTGGAAGCATCTCTTTCAGTAGCTTAGTTGGTATTGGGTCTAGCATACATGTTGTTGATTTTGATGATTTAACGAGTTTAGATAATTCTTCCTCCCCAATAGCAATGAAGGAGTGGAATTTTTCTTCAGGGACACTAAAATTTACTGTATTTTGTGATATTGTAGTAGACGGTTGCATGGTTATAATTTTCTCTCTAATATTATGAATTTTGCAAGTAAAGAAGTCCATGAAGTCATTAGTGCTGTGCTGTTTTAAAGCATCTGGGGTTGAGGCTTTATTTCTTGTTAGTTTAGTCACTGTCTCAAATAAATACCTAGGGTTGTATTTGTTTTCTTCTAAGAGGGTGGAAAAGTAAGCAGATCTAGCTGATTTTAAGGCCTTTCTGAATGCAATAGAGCTGTCTTTCCATGAAATGCGAAAAACCTCTAGCTTAGTTTTTTTCCAGCTCCGCTCCATTTTTCTGGCTGCTCTCTTGAGGGCCCGGGTGTGCTCGTTGTACCACGGTGTTGGACTATTTTCTTTAATCTTCTTTAAGAGTAACGGAGCAACAGTGTCTAAAGTGCTGGAAAAGAGAGAGTTAATAGTTTCTGTTGCAACATCAAGTTCATCTAGGCTATCTGGGATGTTAAGTAGATGAAACTGATCAGGAAGATTATTTATAAAGCTATCTTTTGTGTTAGAAGTGATAGTTCTACTATATTTATAACAGGGAGTTTGTTTTTCGACTTTGGCTAAAGGTAATCTACATGCAACTAAGTAATGATCTGAGATGTCATCGCTCTGCTGCAGAATTTGAACAGTATCAACATCGACAATATTAGATCTAAAGTATGATTACGAGAATGAGTGGGTCCTGATTAGGGATGCACCGGATAGCAATTTTTAT
Organism: Rhodeus uyekii; assembly: GCA_037043235.1. Classification (NCBI taxonomy): domain Eukaryota; kingdom Metazoa; phylum Chordata; class Actinopteri; order Cypriniformes; family Acheilognathidae; genus Rhodeus; species Rhodeus uyekii. The sequence goes on along the minus strand of JAWRVZ010000177.1, from coordinate 1,338,481 downwards.
TATCCGTCCGGAACCGGATAGTTCCGGATATCAAATTAACTATCCGGCAGGAACCGGAACCGGATATCAGCGGATATATGGATACTTGTTGCACCACAGCCAATTATTTGTGTGTTTACAGTTTAGACTACAGTGTAAATAAAAATGTGTTATGCCCTGTGTTTGTTGTTGTTTTTGACACACTACATAGCCCGACAGCTAGCAGAGGTAAAAAAAAAATACTTGGTGTACATGACAAAGTAGTTCTTAGTCTTAGTCGACTTTGTTGGGTTTTTCTTTAATAATTAATATTTTTTTTTTAATTACAAATTCAGCTCCCAAAAAAATAATTATACAAGATATTTTTGTTGGGTTCCCCAAATTCCGGTCCTTACTTACGATTTAATCAGTTTAGCATTGAACTTCATGAAGATGCATTATCAGGGAGCAGTCGCGATCGATGTTCAGTAATGATCCCTCTAGCTGAAAATAATCCCAAACAACGCTAAATTTACACAACGACATTGTTGTTTTTGTTTGTATCCAACGTTTAAAATGGCGGCTGAACTAAATTAAACTAATATCCGAAAATGACCGAGCAATATCCGGTACCTGGTACCATTTCGACCGGAACCGGAGCCGGAACTGGATAGAAAAAAAACGCCGGATATCCGGTACATCCCTAGTCCTGATACATGTTGTGTAACTCCAATAGAGTTTAAGATGTCTCTAAATGCCAATCCCAATGCGTCTTTTTCATTATCTACATGGATATTAAAATCTCAGACAATTGTGACTTTATCTGCAGACATTACTAATCCTGAGAGAAAATCAACAAATTCTTTGATAAAGTCTGTATGGTGCCCTGGTGGCCTGTATAGAATAGCCAGCACAAAAGTTAAACAGGAATTATTACTTGCACTAGATAATTTTACATTGAGGACCATCACTTCAAAAGAATTATACAGTGGAGTTCGGTTATGTCGACGGCGTCGGGGGTCGGGAAAAAGCATCGAGATAACCGTTTCGCAAGATAACCCATACATCATATATTACATATATTAACATACAATCCATATACTATATTACCAATTTCCCCACATATCCGTTGTTTTCACGTGACGTCATCGAATCTTGCGCACCGGCATATCCGCCATTTTGATTCCCTGTGCAAGCAACAACAAAGCTTTCAACTTCAAAACTTATGCTCACAAATGCCTATCTGTGGAATTTTTGGATGTTCTAATAGGCCAGGAGTAAGTAAAGATGTAAGCTTTTTTAAACTTCCAAAAGTAATAACTGGACAATGTGAAAGAACACAAATTTTGTCAGAAGAAAGGCGACGTGTATGGAAAGCTGCGATCACAGGGCTGACATTCAGACCGAAGAAAAATGGAATAGAACGATCATATGCTCTAAACATTTTGCAGGGTGTAAGTTTAAATGTATTGACAATATTTAATTTGTTTACAAGCAGCAATGTATAACAAAAGGAAAAATTTGTTACAGTCGACAGACAATAACCCACCCGATGGTATATTCAAACGACACTATACTTGAGTTTCACATCCATCACAGTGATACGACTGATACTGATGAATCAGTTCTTATGGAGAAGAAAACAACTTTAGGAAAATCATGATTTATTGAAAGCACAGCATGATTATTTATATACGGTAATACAATTATAGACTCGTTATGGATTGAGTATCAGTGGATCTGGAGCCTGAGAGATCGAGGGCGGTTTGGCCTGTTACACACCTGCGAAGAAAGTAAACTAGATCATGAGAACAAACACATTTATAAACGTATCAAATCTTTCATCCTAATATATATTACAGACTCAGATCCGACTCACCTGCTTCATTCCTGCTGGATTGTTTTCCGCTGCATCTGCATCTTCATTTGCATGCGTTTTGTTCATATGTGTGTTTTCATGTTTGAGATCGTCCGGTTCATTTTTATGTTTTACTATTAAAATAAATACGTAGACCTAAATAAATAAACATTAACATTAGGTGTGTTTTTAATCTGGACTAATAGACTCAAGAGAAACAAAAGACATGATAACGAATGAAAGAAGTTTAGTTCTGTCATGGGGATTGACCGATAACCCGATCGTCAATAAGATATACGAGTTGACAGTAGGGAATCAAAATGGCGGCGCCCAGTGCCTGGTGGGTAATTGCGTAGATTTTGTGACATCAGTGAAAACAACGGATAACCCTCAGATGCAGATAATCCGCAATTCACGCAATAAGAAAAGAAATACAAGTCAGAATCAGAACAAAAAGAAAAGCAGTCTGTCCCTCTCTCCTCTCTGCGCTGCGCTCGTCCCTTTAAGAGTTCCCGCCCTCATGGCACCACAGCCAATCACGTTTTCTTGCATGATTGACAGGTCAGACAGCCTATCAGCGCAGCTGTCAGAGTGACCGTGGAAGCAGCAGCTGTCAGCAGTCAGAATCCAAATATAACAACCCTCAAGAAAGAAAAATGAAAATTTATTGATGTAAATGAGATTAAATGAGAAAGAGGATGCTCGTGTTTTTTTACACAACAGTGTTGCCGTGATTTATTTGTTTGAAGCGATCGTCTGAAATGTTCTGAGTCTCATCCAGAACTGTGCGTATTTGAGTCTTAAGCCACGAACCCACTTGATCCTGTTTAACCGCAGCGCTCTCTCCACAAATCACTTTGAAGACAATGTTGTGCCTCTTTTTGAAACGATTCAGCCACCCCGGGTTTGCTTTAAAGTCAAATTGTTTGCAGCAGAACGTCCACCTTCTCCATCAGCAAGGGACCATTGACGGGAAGGTTTGTTGCTCGTGTATTTGTGAACCATTGAAACACTGCATCATCCACATCTTTGAGATTGATTGTCCAGTTTTCTCTTAACACCTCCAGACATTTTTAGAAGAAAAAAAAAACACAGAATACCTGCAGTGTGTTTTCCCTCAGATCAACGTGAGTGAACTGTCGCTGAAGTGAGCGCGCGCTCCACCTGCAACGCAAACTCAGCGAACGAGGTACGCTCATGTGTCACGAAATAGCCATGTGAAGTGGATAATTTGTCTCTCATTTATGCTCGAGATACTAGATTTCGGCGACATTAAGGAATCGACATAACCAACAAGAAAATACTGAGATAAATAGGGAGTTTGGCGGTTCCACTTCAAAATCGTCGACATAATAGTATTGGCGAGTTAACCGTGACTCGAGATTAGTGAACTCCACTGTAATTCAAATTAGACCTTTGAGCAGTACTGATCGTGTTACTATAAATTACAGCAACACCTCCTACTTTACCTTTCAGACGAGGCTCATGTTTATAACAGTAATCTTGAGGGGTGGACTCATTTAAATTAATGTAATCGTCTGGTTTTAGCCAAGTTTCTGTCAAACACAGCACATCTAGTTTATGATCTGTTATGATCTGACGTGAGACAGCTAGCAGACGGTCGGTTTAGCCAGTTTGTCTGCTTCCTGACCTGGACCCCAGTTAGTCAAGGTTTAGCTCTAAGACTATATGCCAAATTATTAGAGAGAAGAGCGGCACCATCCCAGGTGGGATGAATACCATCTCTTTTCAACAGGTCAGGTCTGCCCCAAAAACTTTTCCAATTGTCTATAAACCCTATGTTATTCTGCGGGCACCACTTAGACATCCAGCCATTGAGTGAGGATAATCTGCTAAGCATCTCATCACTCCTGCGCATAGGGAGAGGGCCAGAGCAAATTACAGTGCCTGACATCGTACTTGCGAGTTCACACACCTCTTTAATATTAGTTTTAGTGATCTCCGACTGACGAAGTCGCACATCATTAGCGCCGACGTGAATGACAATGTTAGAATATTTACGATTAGCCTTAGCCAGCACTTTTAAATTTGCTTTGACGTCAGGCGCTCTGGCTCCCGGCAAACATGTGACTATGGTGGCTGGAGTCTCTATTTTCACATTCCGGGTAATAGAATCGCCAATCACTAGGGCACTTTCAACAGGTTTCTCAGTGGGTGCGTCACTGAGTGGGGAGAACCTGTTTGATGTTCTGATCGGAATGGAACAGTGGTTTTTTGACCCGCGATTATGCCGTCTCACAGTCACCCAGTTGCCCTGCTGCACGGGCTCTACAGCCGGAACCGAACAATGTACAGGGTTTGCTAAGCTAGTCGCATCCAAAGCAGTATCTAAAGCCCTTGCATTCTTACTATCCTCGATTAAAGTTTGGATGCGTGTCTCTAATTCTGAGATCTTCTCTGTCAGCCTAATTATGTCCCTACATTTATCACATGTGAAGCCGAACAAACTGTACATGAAGCAGGCAGTGCAAGTAACCATTACAGGAGAAGATGACATGACTCACCGCGTGTGTTGATCCAACTCACCAGTTGTTTGATGAGAGAGAGAGAGAACGCTGTGTGCACGGACAGTAGATTAAGATAGCACAATGCTAACGCGTTTAGCGACTTAGATTAAAGCCGACGATGTCAAATTGATAAGATGACAATAACAATTTATTAAGTAGTCTAGTATTGTATTTAGCAATATAAACAAACGTCGAGTTTAAGATCAATAACACGTTTATACAACACTACAAACACAATCCACTCGAGCAAACAGGAAACCGCAGCAGTGCAGCAATCAAAACGGTCCGTCTGGAACAATCAGCCGCACAGTGTGTGTGTGTGTGTTGTGCGTCTGCGGGTGGACAGCACTGATGTGTGTGTGTGTGTGTTGTGCGTCTGCGGGTGGACAGCACTGATGTGTGTGTGTGTGTTGTGCGTCTGCGGGTGGACAGCACTGATGTGTGTGTGTGTGTGTGTGTGTGTGTTGTGCGTCTGCGGGTGGACAGCACTGATGTGTGTGTGTGTGTGTGTGTGTGTTGTGCGTCTGCGGGTGGACAGCACTGATGTGTGTGTGTGTGTGTGTGTTGTGCGTCTGCGGGTGGACAGCACTGATGTGTGTGTTGTGCGTCTGCGGGTGGACAGCACTGATGTGTGTGTGTGTGTTGTGCGTCTGCGGGTGGACAGCACTGATGTGTGTGTGTGTGTGTGTGTGTGTGTGTTGTGCGTCTGCGGGTGGACAGCACTGATGTGTGTGTGTGTGTGTGTGTGTGTGTGTGTTGTGCGTCTGCGGGTGGACAGCACTGATGTGTGTGTGTGTGTGTGTTGTGCGTCTGCGGGTGGACAGCACTGATGTGTGTGTGTGTGTGTGTGTGTTGTGCGTCTGCGGGTGGACAGCACTGATGTGTGTGTGTGTGTTGTGCGTCTGCGGGTGGACAGCACTGATGTGTGTGTGTGTGTGTGTTGTGCGTCTGCGGGTGGACAGCACTGATGTGTGTGTGTGTGTTGTGCGTCTGCGGGTGGACAGCACTGATGTGTGTGTGTGTGTGTTGTGCGTCTGCGGGTGGACAGCACTGATGTGTGTGTGTTGTGCGTCTGCGGGTGGACAGCACTGATGTGTGTGTGTGTGTGTGTTGTGCGTCTGCAGGTGGACAGCACTGATGTGTGTGTGTGTGTGTGTGTGTGTGTGTTGTGCGTCTGCAGGTGGACAGCACTGATGTGTGTGTGTGTGTGTTGTGCGTCTGCAGGTGGACAGCACTGATGTGTGTGTGTGTGTGTTGTGCGTCTGCAGGTGGACAGCACTGATGCGTGTGTGTGTGTGTGTTGTGCGTCTGCAGGTGGACAGCACTGATGCGTGTGTGTGTGTGTTGTGCGTCTGCAGGTGGACAGCACTGATGTGTGTGTGTGTGTGTGTGTGTGTTGTGCGTCTGCAGGTGGACAGCACTGATGTGTGTGTGTGTGTTGTGCGTCTGCGGGTGGACAGCACTGGTGTGTGTGTGTGTTGTGCGTCTGCAGGTGGACAGCACTGATGTGTGTGTGTGTGTTGTGCGTCTGCAGGTGGACAGCACTGATGTGTGTGTGTGTGTTGTGCGTCTGCGGGTGGACAGCACTGATGTGTGTGTGTGTGTGTGTGTGTTGTGCGTCTGCGGGTGGACAGCACTGATGTGTGTGTGTGTGTGTGTGTGTGTTGTGCGTCTGCGGGTGGACAGCACTGATGTGTGTGTGTGTGTGTGTTGTGCGTCTGCGGGTGGACAGCACTGATGTGTGTGTGTGTGTTGTGCGTCTGCGGGTGGACAGCACTGATGTGTGTGTGTGTGTGTGTTGTGCGTCTGCGGGTGGACAGCACTGATGTGTGTGTGTGTGTTGTGCGTCTGCGGGTGGACAGCACTGATGTGTGTGTGTGTGTGTTGTGCGTCTGCGGGTGGACAGCACTGATGTGTGTGTGTTGTGCGTCTGCGGGTGGACAGCACTGATGTGTGTGTGTGTGTGTGTTGTGCGTCTGCAGGTGGACAGCACTGATATGTGTGTGTGTGTGTGTGTGTGTGTTGTGCGTCTGCAGGTGGACAGCACTGATGTGTGTGTGTGTGTGTGTTGTGCGTCTGCAGGTGGACAGCACTGATGTGTGTGTGTGTGTGTTGTGCGTCTGCAGGTGGACAGCACTGATGCGTGTGTGTGTGTGTGTTGTGCGTCTGCAGGTGGACAGCACTGATGCGTGTGTGTGTGTGTTGTGCGTCTGCAGGTGGACAGCACTGATGTGTGTGTGTGTGTGTGTGTGTGTTGTGCGTCTGCAGGTGGACAGCACTGATGTGTGTGTGTGTGTTGTGCGTCTGCGGGTGGACAGCACTGGTGTGTGTGTGTGTTGTGCGTCTGCAGGTGGACAGCACTGATGTGTGTGTGTGTGTTGTGCGTCTGCAGGTGGACAGCACTGATGTGTGTGTGTGTGTGTTGTGCGTCTGCAGGTGGACAGCACTGATGCGTGTGTGTGTGTGTGTTGTGCGTCTGCAGGTGGACAGCACTGATGCGTGTGTGTGTGTGTGTTGTGCGTCTGCAGGTGGACAGCACTGATGTGTGTGTGTGTGTGTGTTGTGCGTCTGCAGGTGGACAGCACTGATGCGTGTGTGTGTGTGTTGTGCGTCTGCAGGTGGACAGCACTGATGCGTGTGTGTGTGTGTTGTGCGTCTGCGGGTGGACAGCACTGATGTGTGTGTTGTGCGTTTGCGGGTGGACAGCACTGATGTGTATGTGTGTGTGTTGTGCGTCTGCAGGTGGACAGCACTGATGTGTGTGTGTGTGTGTGTGTGTTGTGTGTCTGTAGGTGGACAGCACTGGTGTGTGTGTGTGTGTGTGTGTGTGTTGTGCGTCTGCAGGTGGACAGCACTGATGTGTGTGTGTGTGTGTGTGTGTGTGTGTTGTGCGTCTGCGGGTGGACAGCACTGATGTGTGTGTGTGTGTTGTGCGTCTGCGGGTGGACAGCACTGATGTGTGTGTGTGTGTGTGTGTGTTGTGCGTCTGTGGGTGGACAGCAATGATGTGTGTGTGTGTGTGTGTGTGTGTGTGTGTTGTGCGTCTGCAGGTGGACAGCACTGATGTGTGTGTGTGTGTGTTGTGCGTCTGCAGGTGGACAGCATTGATGTGTGTGTGTGTGTGTGTTGTGCGTCTGCGGGTGGACAGCACTGATGTGTGTGTGTGTGTGTTGTGCGTCTGTAGGTGGACAGCACTGGTGTGTGTGTGTGTGTGTGTGTGTGTGTGTTGTGCGTCTGCAGGTGTTCAGCACTGATGTGTGTGTGTGTGTGTGTGTGTGTGTGTGTGTGTGTGTTGTGCGTCTGCAGGTGGACAGCACTGATGTGTGTGTGTGTTGTGCGTCTGCAGGTGGACAGCACTGATGTGTGTGTGTGTGTGTGTGTATTGTGCGTCTGCGGGTGGACAGCACTGATGTGTGTGTGTGTGTGTTGTGCGTCTGCAGGTGGACAGCACTGATGTGTGTGTGTGTGTGTTGTGCGTCTGTAGGTGGACAGCACTGGTGTGTGTGTGTGTGTGTGTGTGTTGTGCGTCTGCAGGTGGACAGCACTGATGTGTGTGTGTGTGTGTGTGTGTGTGTGTTGTGCGTCTGCGGGTGGACAGCACTGATGTGTGTGTGTGTGTGTGTGTGTTGTGCGTCTGCGGGTGGACAGCACTGATGTGTGTGTGTTGTGCGTCTGCAGGTGGACAGCACTGATGTGTGTGTGTGTGTGTGTGTGTGTGTTGTGCGTCTGCGGGTGGACAGCACTGATGTGTGTGTGTGTGTTGTGCGTCTGCGGGTGGACAGCACTGATGTGTGTGTGTGTGTGTGTGTTGTGCGTCTGCGGGTGGACAGCACTGATGTGTGTGTGTGTGTGTGTGTGTGTGTGTTGTGCGTCTGCAGGTGGACAGCACTGATGTGTGTGTGTGTGTGTGTTGTGCGTCTGCAGGTGGACAGCACTGATGTGTGTGTGTGTGTGTGTGTGTGTGTGTGTTGTGCGTCTGCAGGTGGACAGCACTGATGTGTGTGTGTGTGTGTTGTGCGTCTGCAGGTGGACAGCACTGATGCGTGTGTGTGTGTGTTGTGCGTCTGCAGGTGAACAGCACTGATGTGTGTGTGTGTGTGTGTGTGTGTGTGTTGTGCGTCTGCGGGTGGACAGCACTGATGTGTGTGTTGTGCGTCTGCGGGTGGACAGCACTGATGTGTGTGTGTGTGTGTTGTGCGTCTGCGGGTGGACAGCACTGATGTGTGTGTGTGTGTGTGTTGTGCGTCTGCAGGTGGACAGCACTGATGTGTGTGTGTGTGTGTGTGTGTGTTGTGCGTTTGTAGGTGGACAGCACTGGTGTGTGTGTGTGTGTGTGTTGTGCGTCTGCAGGTGGACAGCACTGATGTGTGTGTGTGTGTGTGTGTGTGTTGTGCGTCTGCGGGTGGACAGCACTGATGTGTGTGTGTTGTGCGTCTGCGGGTGGACAGCACTGATGTGTGTGTGTGTGTGTTGTGCGTCTGCAGGTGGACAGCACTGATGTGTGTGTGTGTGTTGTGCGTCTGGACAGCACTGATGTGTGTGTGTGTGTGTTGTGCGTCTGCGGGTGGACAGCACTGATGTGTGTGTGTGTTGTGCGTCTGTAGGTGGACAGCACTGGTGTGTGTGTGTGTGTGTGTTGTGCGTCTGCAGGTGGACAGCACTGATGTGTGTGTGTGTGTGTGTGTGTGTGTTGTGCGTCTGCAGGTGGACAGCACTGATGCGTGTGTGTGTGTGTTGTGCGTCTGCAGGTGAACAGCACTGATGTGTGTGTGTGTGTGTGTGTGTGTGTTGTGCGTCTGCGGGTGGACAGCACTGATGTGTGTGTGTGTGTGTGTGTGTGTGTGTTGTGCATCTGCGGGTGGACAGCACTGATGTGTGTGTGTGTGTTGTGCGTCTGCAGGTGGACAGCACTGATGTGTGTGTGTGTGTGTGTGTTGTGCGTCTGCAGGTGGACAGCACTGATGTGTGTGTGTGTGTGTGTAGTGCGTCTGCAGGTGGACAGCACTGATGTGTGTGTGTTGTGTGTCTGCAGGTGGACAGCACTGATGTGTGTGTGTGTGTTGTGCGTCTGCAGGTGGACAGCACTGATGTGTGTGTGTTGTGCGTCTGCAGGTGGACAGCACTGATGTGTGTGTGTGTGTGTTGTGCGTCTGCAGGTGGACAGCACTGATGTGTGTGTGTGTGTGTTGTGCGTCTGCAGGTGGACAGCACTGATGTGTGTGTGTGTGTGTGTTGTGCGTCTGCAGGTGGACAGCACTGATGTGTGTGTGTGTGTTGTGCGTCTGCAGGTGGACAGCACTGATGTGTGTGTGTTGTGCGTCTGCAGGTGGACAGCACTGATGTGTGTGTGTGTGTGTGTGTTGTGCGTCTGCAGGTGGACAGCACTGATGCGTGTGTGTGTGTTGTGCGTCTGCAGGTGGACAGCACTGATGTGTGTGTGTGTGTTGTGCGTCTGCAGGTGGACAGCACTGATGTGTGTGTGTGTGTTGTGCGTCTGCAGGTGGACAGCACTGATGTGTGTGTGTGTGTGTGTTGTGCGTCTGCAGGTGGGCAGCACTGATGTGTGTGTGTGTGTGTTGTGCGTCTGCAGGTGGACAGCACTGATGTGTGTGTGTGTGTTGTGCGTCTGCAGGTGGACAGCACTGATGTGTGTGTGTTGTGCGTCTGCAGGTGGACAGCACTGGTGTGTGTGTGTGTGTGTTGTGCGTCTGCAGGTGGACAGCACTGATGTGTGTGTGTGTGTGTGTTGTGCGTCTGCAGGTGGACAGCACTGATGTGTGTGTGTTGTGCGTCTGCAGGTGGACAGCACTGATGTGTGTGTGTGTGTTGTGCGTCTGCAGGTGGACAGCACTGATGTGTGTGTGTGTGTTGTGCGTCTGCAGGTGGACAGCATTGATGTGTGTGTGTTGTGCGTCTGCAGGTGGACAGCATTGATGTGTGTGTGTTGTGCGTCTGCAGGTGGACAGCACTGATGTGTGTGTGTTGTGCGTCTGCAGGTGGACAGCACTGATGTGTGTGTGTGTGTGTTGTGCGTCTGCAGGTGGGCAGCACTGATGTGTGTGTGTTGTGCGTCTGCAGGTGGACAGCACTGATGTGTGTGTGTGTGTGTTGTGCGTCTGCAGGTGGACAGCACTGATGTGTGTGTGTGTGTGTTGTGCGTCTGCAGGTGGACAGCACTGATGTGTGTGTGTGTGTGTGTTGTGCGTCTGCAGGTGGACAGCACTGATGTGTGTGTGTGTGTTGTGCGTCTGCAGGTGGACAGCACTGATGTGTGTGTGTGTGTGTGTTGTGCGTCTGCAGGTGGACAGCACTGATGTGTGTGTGTGTGTGTTGTGCGTCTGCAGGTGGACAGCACTGATGTGTGTGTGTGTGTGTTGTGCGTCTGCAGGTGGACAGCACTGATGTGTGTGTGTGTGTGTGTTGTGCGTCTGCAGGTGGACAGCACTGATGTGTGTGTGTGTGTTGTGCGTCTGCAGGTGGACAGCACTGATGTGTGTGTGTTGTGCGTCTGCAGGTGGACAGCACTGATGTGTGTGTGTGTGTGTGTTGTGCGTCTGCAGGTGGACAGCACTGATGCGTGTGTGTGTGTTGTGCGTCTGCAGGTGGACAGCACTGATGTGTGTGTGTGTGTTGTGCGTCTGCAGGTGGACAGCACTGATGTGTGTGTGTTGTGCGTCTGCAGGTGGACAGCACTGATGTATGTGTGTGTGTGTGTTGTGCGTCTGCAGGTGGGCAGCACTGATGTGTGTGTGTGTGGGTTGTGCGTCTGCAGGTGGACAGCACTGATGTGTGTGTGTGTTGTGCGTCTGCAGGTGGACAGCACTGATGTGTGTGTGTTGTGCGTCTGCAGGTGGACAGCACTGGTGTGTGTGTGTGTGTGTTGTGCGTCTGCAGGTGGACAGCACTGATGTGTGTGTGTTGTGCGTCTGCAGGTGGACAGCACTGATGTGTGTGTGTTGTGCGTCTGCAGGTGGACAGCACTGATGTGTGTGTGTGTGTTGTGCGTCTGCAGGTGGACAGCACTGATGTGTGTGTGTGTGTTGTGCGTCTGCAGGTGGACAGCATTGATGTGTGTGTGTTGTGCGTCTGCAGGTGGACAGCACTGATGTGTGTGTGTTGTGCGTCTGCAGGTGGACAGCACTGATGTGTGTGTGTGTGTGTGTTGTGCGTCTGCAGGTGGGCAGCACTGATGTGTGTGTGTGTGTGTTGTGCGTCTGCAGGTGGACAGCACTGATGTGTGTGTGTGTGTGTGTTGTGCGTCTGCAGGTGGACAGCACTGATGTGTGTGTGTGTGTGTTGTGCGTCTGCAGGTGGACAGCACTGATGTGTGTGTGTTGTGCGTCTGCAGGTGGACAGCACTGATGTGTGTGTGTGTGTTGTGCGTCTGCAGGTGGACAGCACTGATGTGTGTGTGTGTTGTGCGTCTGCAGGTGGACAGCACTGATGTGTGTGTGTGTGTGTTGTGCGTCTGCAGGTGGACAGCACTGATGTGTGTGTGTTGTGCGTCTGCAGGTGGACAGCACTGATGTGTGTGTGTTGTGCGTCTGCAGGTGGACAGCACTGATGTGTGTGTGTTGTGCGTCTGCAGGTGGACAGCACTGATGTGTGTGTGTTGTGCGTCTGCAGGTGGGCAGCACTGATGTGTGTGTGTGTGTGTTGTGCGTCTGCAGGTGGACAGCACTGATGTGTGTGTGTGTGTGTTGTGCGTCTGCAGGTGGACAGCACTGATGTGTGTGTGTTGTGCGTCTGCAGGTGGACAGCACTGATGTGTGTGTGTTGTGCGTCTGCAGGTGGACAGCACTGATGTGTGTGTGTTGTGCGTCTGCAGGTGGACAGCACTGATGTGTGTGTGTGTTGTGCGTCTGCAGGTGGACAGCACTGATGTGTGTGTGTGTGTGTGTTGTGCGTCTGCAGGTGGACAGCACTGATGTGTGTGTGTGTGTTGTGCGTCTGCAGGTGGACAGCACTGATGTGTGTGTGTTGTGCGTCTGCAGGTGGACAGCACTGATGCGTGTGTGTGTGTTGTGCGTCTGCAGGTGGACAGCACTGATGTGTGTGTGTGCGTTGTGCGTCTGCAGGTGGACAGCACTGATGTGTGTGTGTTGTGCGTCTGCAGGTGGACAGCACTGATGTGTGTGTGTGTGTGTTGTGCGTCTGCAGGTGGGCAGCACTGATGTGTGTGTGTGTGTGTTGTGCGTCTGCAGGTGGACAGCACTGATGCGTGTGTGTGTGTGTGTGTGTGTGTTGTGCGTCTGCAGGTGGACAGCACTGATGTGTGTGTGTGTGTGTGTTGTGCGTCTGCAGGTGGACAGCACTGATGTGTGTGTGTGTTGTGCGTCTGCAGGTGGACAGCACTGATGTGTGTGTGTGTGTGTTGTGCGTCTGCAGGTGGACAGCACTGATGTGTGTGTGTGTGTGTTGTGCGTCTGCAGGTGGACAGCACTGATGTGTGTGTGTGTGTGTTGTGCGTCTGCAGGTGGACAGCACTGATGTGTGTGTGTGTGTGTGTTGTGCGTCTGCAGGTGGACAGCACTGATGTGTGTGTGTGTGTGTTGTGCGTCTGCAGGTGGACAGCACTGATGTGTGTGTGTGTTGTGCGTCTGCAGGTGGACAGCACTGATGTGTGTGTGTGTGTGTGTGTGTTGTGCGTCTGCAGGTGGGCAGCACTGATGTGTGTGTGTGTGTGTTGTGCGTCTGCAGGTGGACAGCACTGATGTGTGTGTGTGTGTGTGTGTTGTGCGTCTGCAGGTGGGCAGCACTGATGTGTGTGTGTGTGTGTTGTGCGTCTGCAGGTGGACAGCACTGATGTGTGTGTGTGTGTGTGTGTGTTGTGCGTCTGCAGGTGGACAGCACTGATGTGTGTGTGTGTGTGTGTTGTGCGTCTGCAGGTGGACAGCACTGATGTGTGTGTGTGTGTGTGTGTGTGTGTGTGTGTTGTGCGTCTGCAGGTGGGCAGCACTGATGTGTGTGTGTGTGTGTTGTGCGTCTGCAGGTGGACAGCACTGATGTGTGTGTGTGTTGTGCGTCTGCAGGTGGGCAGCACTGATGTGTGTGTGTGTGTGTGTTGTGCGTCTGCAGGTGGACAGCACTGATGTGTGTGTGTGTGTGTGTGTGTGTGTTGTGCGTCTGCAGGTGGGCAGCACTGATGTGTGTGTGTGTGTGTTGTGCGTCTGCAGGTGGACAGCACTGATGTGTGTGTGTGTGTGTGTTGTGCGTCTGCAGGTGGGCAGCACTGATGTGTGTGTGTGTGTGTTGTGCGTCTGCAGGTGGGCAGCACTGATGTGTGTGTGTGTGTGTTGTGCGTCTGCAGGTGGGCAGCACTGATGTGTGTGTGTGTGTGTTGTGCGTCTGCAGGTGGACAGCACTGATGTGTGTGTGTGTGTGTGTTGTGCGTCTGCAGGTGGACAGCACTGATGTGTGTGTGTGTGTGTGTGTGTGTGTGTGTTGTGCGTCTGCAGGTGGGCAGCACTGATGTGTGTGTGTGTGTGTTGTGCGTCTGCAGGTGGACAGCACTGATGTGTGTGTGTGTGTGTTGTGCGTCTGCAGGTGGGCAGCACTGATGTGTGTGTGTGTGTGTTGTGCGTCTGCAGGTGGGCAGCACTGATGTGTGTGTGTGTGTGTGTTGTGCGTCTGCAGGTGGGCAGCACTGATGTGTGTGTGTGTGTGTTGTGCGTCTGCAGGTGGGCAGCACTGATGTGTGTGTGTGTGTGTTGTGCGTCTGCAGGTGGACAGCAGCACGGAGTCGGCGGAGGCTGCGTGTGATATCCTCTCTCAGCTGGTGAACTGCTCTCTGAAGACGCTGGGCTTGATCTCCACGGCGCGGCCGAGCTTCATGGAGCTTCCCAAGGTGTGTGTGTGTGTGTGTGTTACGGCTGAGCTGTCGGCATGATGGTGTGTGTGTCCTGATGTCTTCTGTTTCCTCTGTTCAGTCCCACTTCATCTCTGCGCTCACCGTGGTGTTCGTGAACTCCAAGTCTCTCTCGTCGCTGAAGATCGACGACACTCCGGTGGACGACCCGTCGCTGAAGGTGCTGGTGGCCAACAACAGCGACACACTGAAGCTGCTGAAGATGAGCAGCTGCCCGCACGTGTCTCCCGCAGGTACGGCTCACACACTCCTCGCCTCATATCCTGCTCAATAAACACACGTCATGTTGCGGCATTGTGTAACGCAACTAACACACAAAACAACGCACTAGAGTCGTAAGCTGCTCACGCTCAGAGTTCAGGGAAATGGAGCGTCTGAGACGTCATTCATTCGGCTCACGCTCTTCTGTGTTGCAGGGATCCTGTGTGTGGCGGATCAGTGCCACGGGCTGCGCGAGCTGGCACTGAACTACCACCTGCTGAGCGACGAGCTGCTGCTGGCGCTGTCGTCAGAGAAGCACGTGCACCTGGAGCACCTGCGCATCGACGTGGTGAGCGAGAACCCGGGCCAGCAGTTCCACTCCATCAAGAAGAGCAGCTGGGACGCCATGGTACGCCACTCGCCCAAGTTCAGCCTGGTCATGTACTACTTCCTGTACGAGGACGAGTTCGGGCCCTTCTTCCGCGACGAGGTGCCCGTCACGCACCTGTACTTCGGCCGCTCGGTCAGCAAGGAGGTGCTGGGGCGCGTGGGCATGACGTGCCCGCGGCTGGTGGAGCTGGTGGTGTGTGCCAACGGCCTGCGCCCGCTGGACGAGGAACTGATCCGCATCGCTGACCGCTGCAAACAGCTGTCGGCCATCGGTCTGGGCGAGTGCGAGGTTTCCTGCAGCGCCTTCGTGGAGTTCGTGAAGATGTGCGGCGGCCGGCTCTCGCAGCTGTCCATCATGGAGGAGGTGCTCATCCCGGACCACCAGTACAGCCTGGACGACATCCACTGGGAAGTGTCCAAACACCTGGGCCGCGTCTGGTTCCCCGACATGATGCCCACCTGGTGAAGGGCACAGCTGTGCGTCAAAGACCGTGATTGACTGCAGTCCGCTGGGATTTGGGCTTGTTTGAGCTCTGTACAGTTTTGATCCGAGATGTTAATTCCTTCAGCTGGAGGATATTTCTGTGACTTTTGGGACATAAAGGAAGATATTTTAATAATGGTTTGTTAACCTTTAACTTCAGCTTTGATTTTGACAAAACACACACACACACACACACTCACACGTTTAGACATTTAAAAGATCCATCTAATGTACATTAGTGAGGGGACCGTTTCAGTTTCGTGGCAAATCTGCATTTAAATCAATCGTACAAAATATATTTATTTAAGCCCAAAATTAAAAGGGGAAAAAAAACAGGTTTAGCCCATTTTAGTCATTGTGACCAATGAGAATAATAGAGGAAATGCTTATTTAAATATCAACTCTTGAGTCATTATCATCACAGTAATATGTTTTTCTTTTATTCTGTCGTTTGTTGCTCTGTAATTGTAGGTATTGTGGGTCACGATACAAAAACATGAAGCTTTTAAAAAATCATCTTTTTAACTGAACAGTGTCGCTGTACATGTTATACTGTGTGTGTGTGTGTGTGTGTACACTACATTCCCAGATTAGTTTGCAAAATGTGTGTGTAATTTAGATTCTAGTCATATGTTTGTTCTGGTCTGTTTCTCCGCATCATCCGCTGCCTGCTGTGTTTCACTGGCTGATTGTGCTGTGCTGCCACACCCAAGATGGCGGCTCTCGCTGTCTGCCACACCCAAGATGGCGGCTCTCGCTGTCTGCCACACTCAAGATGGCGGCTCTCGTCACTTCAGTTATCCTGCCATCCCAGGTTTCCCAGATGTTTGTGCAGTCAGTGGCTCATCCTCACGCTCATTCATGTTCTCACTGGGAATCTCCAGCAAACTGTCAGCGAGAGCCGTTTCCTCACCATCAATCTGTGTAATTATGTAGATAAAGAACTGTATTTTTGTGTGATTTAATTATTTTGTATGAATCTGGTGTTCCAGTGGTTTTGTACAGAAGTGTGTGTTAAGTGATGCGCTGGAGAGGAAAGTGCGTCGGATAATAAAGGGAATGTGTTGTTGGGAATGATGGAGGAAGTCAGTCTGCGGAAAGAAAGGATCAGTGTCTGTTTCACAGCACGCGTGTGTCCGCACATTAGAGGAGTTTCAGGGACACAATGAAGCGTTGATTGTTCCCATGGGATGCAGGAGTGAGGAGCAGACTGACCGGGACACTGATGATGGATCACATGCTTCTCGTGCCGTTCATCGTGACTCCAGATGCGTCTGTATATAAAGCACTGCTCTATTACTGCTCGTGTGGATCTGCGTCCTGATGATCGGCTCATTAGTGTTATCTATTGATATGCTTTTCTAATATATTAATCTGCTTGATCTGATAGTTCATCTTGAGTGAGATGCTCCACGCTGATCTTTGTGCACATTATATCATTTATGAACGTCAACAGCATGCAAGTTCTTTCAGCAATCATCCAAAGTAAAGCTTTAGTAAATTACAGCATCTAAAGGAAGAAAGCGAAGACTCCTGTCGTCATTAGAAAGTAAAACCTTTAAAAAGAGCAGAAAAGGGAAGCTCTCACACAGTTTAGTTATTTTAATCATGAAAGTGATCTGGGCTTCAGTCAGAGCAGATCCAACCATTGCTTTCACTCAGACAGCTTTCACTCGACATGAGTGTGTGTGTGTGTGTGTGTGTGTGTGTGAAACATGCTAACGTCTTCAAGCCGAGAGCTGGAGGATCTGAAGAGCAACCGCTGATATTAAGGCATTTTGTGTTGTAAAGACACAATAATAACAGTCTTTAGTTGAAGCAAATAAACATTTGTCCAGACATTGTGTGATCGTTTCAGAGATCGTATAAACACGTGTTCTGCATTAGCAGTGGTCTGGAATGGCAGCAGATCTCAGTGTTTAGGGGAAGGGCATCTCCTCGTAGGTGATGTGCAGGTAGGGGTATTTGATGGGCAGCTTCCAGTACTCAGAGTTGTAGTAGAGATAGAAGGTGTTCTCCAGCACCACCTGCTCAAAGGCGTCCAGCAGACTCTCCATCAGCTCCCTCACGGACTGGTGCGAGCGGAACGAGTGGTAGAAGCGCCGGATGTGCGCCGCCAGCTCGCGGGTGGACGGCTGCTGGAAGATGGCGGCGTCT
Source organism: Rhodeus uyekii (assembly GCA_037043235.1). Taxonomy (NCBI): domain Eukaryota; kingdom Metazoa; phylum Chordata; class Actinopteri; order Cypriniformes; family Acheilognathidae; genus Rhodeus; species Rhodeus uyekii. The sequence continues at coordinate 1,321,037 of JAWRVZ010000177.1, read as the reverse complement.
CCCAGGCGCTGAGGCTCGGCGCTGTACAGGTAGATCTTGGTGTAGCGGGTCGGGGTTCGGCTCTGCAGGCGGGCTCCCAGATCCATCAGCTTCCGATAGGTGCGGTGCACAAACTGAGAGCAGTCGTAGGACTCGAACCATGTGGTGCCGTTGCCGCCGGGCTCCGACTTCACCGTCCAGGTCTCGTAATACACACCCGTCTGATTGTCCTGCTGAACCCACTGAGCCATGGCATTGAACATCTGGCCTGAGGAACACGAGAGAGTGGCACAGGACCCGTGAGACTCAAACACTGCATTCATGCTCATCGCTTCTGCGTTACATCAGATATTACTCCACTGATCAACAGCAATGCTTGATGTCATTTGACAGTAAAACTGATTATGAAGTTTTCATTACAATTCCAGGCTGGGGAAAATTTTATTAAAACTTTTTTTGTTGTTGCTCACATTTAAGAAGCACGTGATTTGGCTGAACTCGGCAACGTACGGAAGCCCTAAAGCAGTGCTTCTCAATTATTTTCTGTCACGCCCCCCTAGGAAATAGTAAATATTTCGCGGTAAATATTTAGCGGTTGATCACGTGACACATGAACACCGGTGTGATCATACACGTCAAAGGTTGAAGGGTTTGTTATCTGAACTTCATATCTGCTGCTCTTGTTCAATGCAAGAAAACCTACTCCCTGGCAATAAAAACATGTTCCCCAGGGTCACTCGCGCCCCACTATTTGAGAACCACTGCCCTAAAGGGACATGATGAAAATCAGTGGGATGGGAGGATTAGTTTCATGATCCGCAGGGATCTGGAGTTCCTCATGAAGCTTTGAATTATAGTTTTTCCCTCAAATCTAATATATTTCCACCATATCCCTTTATGGGCTTCATAACCATATCCAGTAATACCTCAAGATACGAGCGTCTCTACATACGAGTATTCCAAGATACAAGCAAGCCTTCGGGCAGATTTTTGCTTCTAGATACGAGTACATTTTTGAGATACGAGCACGAGTCCTGCTGCCTATGCCGACGCACTGTCACTGACTTCTGTACGCGTCGCCCGCGAGCTGCTGATTTTCTCTCTATTTCGTGCATTATTCTAATAGCGATGAACTCTAAGAAAGTGAGTGTAAGGATGGTAGTGAGAAGAAATGCATGACGATCATAAAAATGAAGCATGAAATTGTGAATAAATATGAGCGCGGTGCCGCGTGAGAGATCCAGCACGCACTTATGATCGCATTACATCCACGATCCTAAAGCAGAAGGATGTTATCAAGAATGTAAATCCTTCCAAGGGCGTGACATTTATATATCGAAGTTACCGTATTTTCCGCACTATAAGGCGCACCTAAAAGACGTAAATTTTCTCAAAAATCGGCCGTGCACCTTATAATCCGGTGTGCCTTAGATTAGACTGTGTCCAAAATCTATAAAATTGTTTTTGTGTGACTTTGGTAAGCGCTCAGCTTGATTGATTGTCGAACCATTTCCTGCCGACACAGGGACGTAATATGTACACTATGTACTCTGGCAGCGATAAACCAATCACAGAGCATTACGTCTTCCGTATAGCACGTATGCTTTCCTCCACCACGCCTCCGGTAGATTTACTGCTGAGGAGAAACCTGAGCGATTGAGCTCAAATCTGACTCCCCGTCGCTACGCACTTCCTGGAGCATATTCCCTTATCAATCCATATTATTTTCACACAGCAAACACCCAGAACGCGCACAAGTTGAGTACACTTAAATTAATACAAAGAAAATGAAATAATGTGTATAAAGGATGTGAGATGGATACATTTCCTGAGCTTCGTCAGGATGAGAGATAAAGACACCAGCAGAACTGTTGATTTCATAACATAATTCCTGACTCACGTCGCGTGCATTCATTAATCCTTGAGCATATCCCCTTATCAATCAAGTTTTTTTTAACACCGTAAACACCCAGAAAGTGCACAGAAGTTTTGAGTACACTTAAATAATGAAATATGTATAAAGGTGCCGTCCAATGAGAACGAGTGCGATGCAGAAGCAGGACTCTGAGAATAAGTTCCAAACGCAAGAGCTTTATTCAAGGAAACACGAAAACCAAAATACCTGAAATACAACAGAAACTGGCACTTCTTAGTGGAAAGAAGGAACATCCACACTCATCACGCAACACGAACCTAGAAACGTTTACATCTGACAAAGACATAGGAGCACAAACAGCTGAGGAGATTTAGGTTCATGATTAGACACAGACACACACACTCTCACACACAGGGGAGCTTAAAGGACCTGGAAGATGCATAAAGGAACCGGGAAAGTACATTTCTGTATCTTTCTTACATTTATGTATCTTCCAGGTGCTGCACATGTGTCAGTCTAATCATGACACCAGGAAAACTTTTTTTTTTTTTTCACATGATGGGTGAGTGTTTGCATGTTCTGGATGTTTGCTGTGTAGAAAAAATATTGATTGATAAGCGAATGTGCTTAAGGGAGCTTGTATTAATGAATGCACACGAGGGGGGAGTCAGATTTCAGTTCAACACCTGCATGTTTGATGGTGAAATTGCCCAGCTGTTCAATTCAGACACAGAAGATGATGACTTTGATGGATTGATTAAAACATAATACGAGTGTATTGTTATATAGTAGAATAAAGTTCAATAAAACTCACTGTTTTGCTCCCATTATCTTTTTTGTAGACCATATGTTTTAGCATTCGCCTTATAATACGGTGCGCCTTATGTATGGATTAATTGCCTAAATAGACCCGTAATTGCGACTGCATCTTATAATCCGGTGCGCTTTATGGTGCGGAAAATACAGTATATTAGAATATAAATGATGAGATGGAGAGGCTTCTGTTGTTGTGGATAAAGGAGAAGCAGATCTCCCTCGATAGACATTTCATTAAAAGCTCTGCGCCAAGTAAAAGTGGGAAAAGCGAAAAATGGTAAGAAAAGTGATCAAAAGTAAAGTGTGTGTGTGTGTGTGTGTGTGTGTGTGTGTGTGTGTGTGTGTGTCTATACCAATAAAAAAAATTTTTTTTCCATTGTTACGGATCTGGAACGGATTAATTTGTTTTCTATTATTTCTTATGGGAAAACATGATTCGAGTTATGAGCAATTTGAGTTACGAGCTCTGCCCTGGAACGGATTATGCTCGTAGCTAGAGGTATTACTGTATTGCTCAGTCCTGAAATACAAATAGTTATTAATTAAAAGTCTCTTCTGCTCTCCAAGGCTGCATTTATGTAATCCATAATGTAGTAAGATGTACTACACATACATGTACAGTAATACCTCGAGCATAATCCGCTCCAGGATGAGCGGATCAATTTGCTCGTATCTCAAATAATTTTTCCCCATAAGAAATAACCTCTAAAAAACTCCCTTATTAGTGCTAATAACAATGTAAAAACATGTTTTTAATTGCTATAGACACACCACACACAATTATAGTATATGGGCAGTTGACAAATAAGGGTGAAACAGCATTTTTTCAAAAAAAGTTCTAAATTGCTTGAGAATTGTATACATTTGTAAAGTTCAAATACTGTTGTTTTTGAAACTGTTAGAGGTTAGCAGATTTTTTTCCTCATTATGTAATTTATTAAGCTTTTTTCACAGCACCAGGCAAATTATGTCCTGCGGTGTGACATGACATTACTATAAAATTCAAATATTATGCATTTCAAATACAAATCAGGTATACTTTAAGTTTAACAAGTATACTTGAAGAATGATCATTAAAATTCTGCATACGTTTTTTTTTTTTCCACAGCTGTTTTTTGATTATATTCTTTGCGTGTGCCATCTTTTACCACTCACTCCAGTGGAAATATTGTGTAAAATGAAATAATATTTGAAAATGTTTATATCTTTTTTTTTATAGTTATATTATGCAATGTTTTCAAATGCATAGAATTATTTAAGCTAGTTAAGATAGTAAAAGTCATTTAATTGTGTTTGAAGTGATGTCACACCACAGGACGAAATGAGACACTGTATGAACATTTATGGTGAAATTTATTGAATACTTTTGTAACAAACAAATTAATTAGCATATCTAGTTGAACATTAATGAAAATGCAACATATCCATACAATCTTATTACTTAGTGTATGAATTTGAACTAAAAACATAGTGAACAAGACATACTGAATAATTAACATTTTGGAGGCGTCAAATCAGACCCAGTCATAAAGACCATTCATTTCTATTTTTAACTTAAAAGACTAAACAAATATCTTGTTTCTCAGGAGAAAGTCATTACAATCATGCTGAAATAATTAAAAGCATGCTAAATCATCAATTCAGCTCTTTAAACAAAGATTCCAGTGAAGAGACATTTGATATTCTGTAGTGTCACTAACAAAAGATAAGACCATAAACATGACTGTCAGGGTTCTGCCGCATTCAGTCTAGTAATTTCTTGGTTTTGTGGCAGAGCTCTGACACTACCGTAATGTCTCGTATTTGATGTGTGTGTGTGCACGGCTTCGAGGATTTGGGCCGTGCGCACGGTTGTTTGTGTAATGTGTTATGTGTGGGTTATGATGTCCGATCCCGAGGCTTGTCTTGTCTAGTTTCGGTTTGTGTAGAGATTCGGACATTCATGACCCGTGTGTTCGTTCTTGTCATGAGCGTGCGAGCCGAGGATTTCCTCGTTCTCGTGCAGTCTATGTTCTGTGATTGGGCGTGGTTCAAGCTCTGCTCGACCCGCTTTCTCTCGGGTCCGTGTGCAGTGTTGTGAGCACGTGGTTCATGTTTTCATCAGCCGCATGCTTTCATGTTGTGTTTTCATGTTGCAGCTTTGTTTAATGTGCACACGCTTTCGCATTGACTGCGTGTTCATGTCTCGTCTATGTGTAACCCTCCAACCTTATTTCCCTGCTTAACTTTGATTTGTCCCAGCTGTGTTCTCATCAATTACCCTTCCTCCTGTGTGTATTTAATGTCCTCATGTTTGCTGTCCTGTGTCGCTTCATTGTCATTGATTCGTGTCGTTATTCTATGTCGTTCCAGTTTCATGTCCTGCCTTGCCTTGTCTTGCCTAGTCTAGTTTCTAGTTTTTTCCCCCCTGGGAAGGTTTGTTTGATTTTGTTAATAAAGTTCATCCTTTTTGCATCCATGAGTCCTCGCTCTCCTAAAACCTGACACATGACAACCTGTTAGAGCCAACATTTTAAACAAAAAAATCACTTTAAAAACAATGATCAGTGACTGTTAACATACAACAAACAAATGAAGACAGATATATATTTATGTTTAATATAGGTATATAACATATAATATTGACAATATTTGTTTATATATATATATATATATATATATATAGACAGATATATATTTATATTTATGTTTAAATATAGCAAACATAACAGACGAAAATCTGACTTTATTATGTCATACTACAGGACGAGGTGTCACACCACAGGACTTTTTTACTTTGGCAGCCATTTTGAGTCATTGCTATACAAGACTGAGCTTGGACATTACAGTAACCGAATAAGTTCATTGTTTTAAACCTGAATATGATTTTTTTTTTTTCAAACTAGATCAGTCACACCACAGGACTATCAAAAATGGACATGTTCATGGCCTGACAGAAATGATTAAATTTATCAAATTAATAAGAGATTAACAGTCACCTTTTAACCTCTACAGCACACCCAAACATCTGGGGGATTTCCTGGTAGGGGGGTTGACTAAAAGACCCCTATGGTTGTCCATGTAACTGCCAGTACAAAAATCGAATATCCTATGTCACACTGCAGGACAGCATTTGTGTTACAAAACTAAATGTACTGTAAATATTATTTTAGTACTTTTTAGCATTTTGAAAACTTAAGTTAATTAAGCAAAGACATACAAAATAATGCCAAGGCATTTATTAGCCTCTCCAGACATATCTGCTTTATTTGACTAACATTTACTTTTGAGGAGTCATCAATGTTACAGTCACACCGCAGGACATTTTGCTATTCATCTTGAAATATGAACACCACCAAATACATTTTACATTCCAAAATGATAATGTTGAAATAAAATTATGTTCTATGCCCCACTGGCATGTGTTGTTTTAGTTGAGAAATGCAGTTCAGTAAACATTTACATTTAATTACAGAAAAAACAGGCGTCACATCATCTGCCCATTTAAGGATTCCTGTGATATAAAATAAAATATATGGCATATATGGCTCGCGAGCCATAGGTTCCCGACCCCTGCCTTAGTGAATCACTCGTTGCCCCTGGTAACCCTGCTGTAAAACCAAGCTGCCTCTAGTGGAGATCATATGCAATTACCCATAAATGAGGAGCTTGAGCTGCTGCGAGTGCTGAACACCTCTAGCGTCTGTAAGCTGCTCGTATCTCAAATATTTACTCGTAACTCAAAACACAAATGTGCTGGAAGCCTTGCTTGTGTCTTAGAATACTCATATGTCGGGACGCTCGTATCTCAAGGCATTACTGTAGTTGTGCGAGTACACACACACACACACACACACACACACGTAGCTACATTATAAGCGTTATAAAAGCACCTGAAATCTCTGCAATCTTCTCCAGAGTGCCGTTCTGCTCCCAGTGCGCGTCGTCGATCCCCTCGTAGAAGCATGCGGCTCCCTGGTTGCACCAGAACGGCGCGCTCACACCCTCCCGCTCGTGAGGAAAGGTGCAGTTCCCCAGCTGGAACAGCTCGTACCACTCCATGGTGAAGTTCCTCCCGGTCTTTGCGCTTGCGAAGCCGATGGCGTCGTGCATGATGTGCTGCGGAGCAGAACTCTGGATCAGACTCTGGATCAGACCCGTTAAGAGAAGAGACTGCGGTTCACTTACAAACGCTCCCAACACGTCTCCGTACTTGAACTCCCACACGGGAGTCTGCAGTCGGAACACCGAGATGATGTCGCTGTCTGCCATCACGGGCATCCGGCCCTCGGGGTCTCCGGTGGGGCAGAACGGGTACAGAGCCTGGCAGTACGGGTCAACATCCGGACGGCTGTCGAGTCGCCTACAGATTAAATCACACTGCTTTACATCTGCTTTCAGAAAACAGTGGATGTCAAATAATGCAATTAATATATTCATCATGAGCATACAATTGACACTGAACTGACTTCAGTTGAAATAAACTCTTTTTGCATCATTGATTCATTTCCCTGCTTTCACTGTAGAGTTGCTTTGAAATTATACTATATACAGTGGAGTTGGGTTATGTCGACGGCCTCAGGGTTTGCAAAAAAGCATTGAGATAACCGTTTCGCGAGATAACCCATATATCATATATTACATATATTATACATATATTTTCCCACATATAACCCGCAGACGCAGATAATCCGCACACTCATATAGCCAGCGGGTTTTGGGTTTTGGGTAAAGAATCGTTGGCATAACCCGCACCTTTATATAACCCGCACCCATAGATTGATGAACTTTTTTGTGTAAGATAACATTTCGAATGTCAAATGTTGCTCGCATGCCGTCAATCATCCATAACTGTTCAGCTCGTACACAGTGCTTGTGCGCGAAATTCACACAATAAAAACACAAACACAAGTCAGAATCAGAAGAAAAAGAAAAGTCAGCTGTCAGAGCGCCAAAGACAACAACCCTCAATACAGAAAAAGGAACAAACAAAACCAAAACCACCACAATAAAAAACACCTTTGATTCTTGATACAAACCTTTAAATATATTCTCCAACAATGCAAACACAAAGATTGCTCACAAAATCTCAAAAAGCGTGCGGATGCTACAGCGTGTTATTCCTCAGACGAGATCAACGACAGGGAGTGAACCGTGAGCGGACCGCCATCCACGTGCAACGCAAACTCAGCGCATGCGCATGAACTAGCTACGATATTAGTCACAAAATAACCATGTGAAGTGCAGAATTTGTCCCTTTTTGTGCTCGAGATATTAAATTTCGGCGACATTAAAAAATTGACATAAAAAAAAAAAATATCGAAAATACTGAGATAAATAGGGAGTTTGGCGGTTCCACTTTAAAAACGTCGACATAATAGTGTTGGCGAGTTAACCGAGACTCGAGATAAGTGAACTCCACTGTAAATAATATCTATGTTGCAGAAAGCTATATAAATAAAGGTGCACTGATTAAGAAATCTTTAGTTAAACATTCAGCTATCGTGACGAATGTTTATTTGTATTATTTGTATATTAATATTGAAGTGTTCATATTAACTGAAGTTCACACTGCCATATGACGTAATGTAATATAATCATTTATATAATTATTATCTGCCTCTAAAATTATTCATTTCACTTTCATTTGCACATAACAGTTCACAGCACATCTCTTTATAGTATTCCGTCTATTATGTATTTGCTATATTACTGTATGTCCTGTTTTATTACTGCGATAATAGACAATCAAAGTGAGTGTGAGAGAGAGAGTGAGTGAGTGACAACATTTAAGTTAACTCTGATGCTGAAGCCATGAAACAGTATCGTGCGCAGCTAAAGTAGTGTTTAGAGATGCACCTCACCTGTACGGCACCGGCCACACCTG
>JAWRVZ010000177.1:1282500-1307500 GCA_037043235.1 Rhodeus uyekii | reverse complement strand
CAGCATTTTCTACTGAAATTCTCATTACCGCAATGCGTCCGACTATGACTGAACGTATGTTATGTTGTAATTCAAACAAATTAAACAAAAAATATTCAGAAAAAAATTAATGGATGCTTTACTTGAATATTTCAGATAATAGAAAAATTATTTACTGAGTATTCATGTATAATACTAATAATGAAAAAAGTAGAAAATGATGTGTCAATGACTGGTGTTCTCATCCTCCGCAACATTTTTTAAGGACTGTTAAAATACACATATAGAATTTAAATAAAGTTTGATTATGAATGAAGGAGAACTTCAAGGTCAGTTCTTTCAAGATGGCTACCAGTCAAGTAAAATATTCTCTTGTTAAAACCTGTACACGGCATTTTGATTATCATTACCGAACAATTTTTTATCCAAATGTACTTCATTAATTTCTAATAATATACATAAGTCAAAATTAGCAAAATCATCATGGTTTCTCTATTGTTAGCAAAACAAACTAAGCTACCTCATCTTCCGCAACACCATTCTCATACTTATATGAGAAACACAGGAAAGGCAATTGAGAGAAACACAGCTGGAATAAAATCAAACTAATGACAATGAAACAAGACGGGCGGGGTAACAGACAAGACATGAACATGAAGCCAATTAAACAAAGACGGTCACAGCTGGTGACAACCACTGCGCGTGACAAAACACAAGCACGCGGCCGATAGAAAGCGAACGCATGCCAAACATAAACACACGGACGAGAGGAGGCGCGGCTCGCGCAGCGCTTGAAACCACAAATGACATAGAGCTTGCAAGAACGAGTGTAAACACCTGTTCTCATGAGCCCACGACAAGGACGAACAAACGAGTTATGAATGCCCGAATCCCGATCCAAAACCGAAACTGAAACTAGACAAGACCAGTCTCGGGATCAGACATCATAACCCGCACATAAGACGTTACACAGACAAGCGCGCGCACGGCTCGAATACTCGAAGCCGTGCGCACACACATCAAACACGAGACATTACGGTAGTGTCAGAGCTCTGCCACAAAACCAAGAAATGACTAGACCGAACGTGGCAGAACCCTGACAGTTTGCACTACAAAATTAAACGCATTTAAACTTGAGTCCATGACTATGTTCTAAATAAAATTTTATGATTTTAACAAAACCTTAGATGCTTATTATCATTACCAAGATAATCAACCTCATTTCCAAAACCTATGTATCATTACTGAAACAGTTCTATAAATGCTAATTTAATTAAAATAATTTTTTTTGTTTACTTTTCAACACTTGTGCAGACTCTACACATTATGATCCTTCAGATTTGTCACATAATTTAAGAAATTGGTCAGGTTTCATTGAAATATTCTAAAAATAGGTTGTAAATTGTGGAAGGTGTTGCGGTAATGAGAAAAACCATTCAAAACAAAAACCCTGTTAATTTAAAAATAAACATTTCAGAATTTCTAATTACTGTGCATGATTCTTAATAATCCAATTTTAAAAATGTTAAAACGTATTAGCTTTTCTAACAACATTGATGTTTTCAGGCTGTTGCGGTAATGAGAATTTTTAGGACTTGTTTTGGAAATTATGTTCAAAAAAGTTAATGTTTTTAAAATAATGTGCACAAATAATTCAGACTTTGGTTCAAATGTCTGAAATAATATTTTTGTTAATTCAAGCACTTTTTTTTATTTTCATGTTTGACATTTTTAAAACCATGTTTTCGTGAGAATCACCCACATCTATATATATATATATATATATAAATAAATAAATAAATATAAATGTTAGTGCTGTCAAACTGACCGCAATTATTCATTTAAATATATTTGCGCACCGTGATTAAATATATATATATATCTATATATGAATGATTAATCCCGGTCAATTTGACAGCACTAATATTTATTACAAATTGTAAGCAGTGTGAAATGTAACTGTTGTCGTAACTCTCCCGCCGTGAGTCTGAGTTGTTGTTCCGGATGTGGTTGCTGTTCCTCAGGGAGTTGGGTGGAGGACCAGCGGCAGGGTCACGGCGTCTACACCTATCCCAACGGAGACACGTATGATGGGGAATGGATCCTCCATCAAAGGTGCTTCTCTCTTTCACTCATCTATTCCACTAACGGTCAAATCTATTCATATTAGTAACAGAATTCATAACGTCTTCAGTTTAGCTAAAAAAGAATGACAGAACATGCTTATTAATAAATGTGAGTGCCTGACGGTGTGTGTCTGTTCGTCTTAGACATGGGCAGGGGACATACACTCATCACGACACAGAGTCCCAGTACGTGGGCACATGGATCATGGGCAGAATGGAGTCCGTCGGGGAGGTGATCCATCTGAACCACAGATACAAGGGCAGCTTCGTCAATAATCATGTAAGTGTGCGCTTCATATGAGGTTCATATATTTAACTGCTAGATAATTGTCCTTCTCTCAAGTCATTGTTGTGTGTGTGTTGCAGCCGTCTGGCGCGGGGAAGTATGTGTTTGAGGTGGGGTGTGAGCAGCATGGAGAGTATCTGCACACAGATCAGGTAACATCTGCTCCTCTCGTGGGCTCAGTCTCACCGGGGGGGAAGAAGAGTGCGTGTTTGTCCTGAATGACAACTTTACCATTCTTCACATTTTTTATATTTAAACACATAACTTTACTTGCAGATTATATGATATTAATGGAATAAGAGACACGTAAGTGACAATGGCAGTGGCTTTCATTGTTGGGCGTGGAGTGAGGGAGGATGATGAAGACACGGAGAGAGGAATAAACTGAAGGAACTTTAATGATAACTCACTATACTTTAGCAACGCTGCATCAAACAGAAAATGAATGACAGTGGGAACACAGAGTCCAACTGATGGAGACGGCAGGGAATAAAAACACGAGGGAAGATAAGACACAAGTGACAGGAGGAACGAGACGAGACACACATGACTGACTCTCTCTCTCTCTCCTGCAGAAGAGCTAAACGTGTGTTCTGTGCAGCATGTCTGCTCTTTATAATGTTGGCAAATTAAAAGTGTTACTTTAAAGTCCATTTTAAATGATTATTACAGTGTCATCTTTCACTAGGTGTGTTTTTTCACTTCTGTTGACGAAACATTTGTCCTTGAGCCAGTAAGGAAGGGGAAGTCTCGTGATCAGATCCTGTGCAGATGAGGCTGTGATTGAACGTTCAGATTGATGGCTGTGATCAGTGCGGTTTGAGAAGTCTTTCCCCTCACACTGTATTCAGTAGGAAAGCTCTTACAGTTTCACCACTTAATATATGAAAGTAAATATAATCTATTTCAATCTTGTCACGAGCAAATGAACCATGTGCAACTGAATAACAAGACACTAGAAACAGTGTTTTGTGTCAGTGAGAGATGACCAGTAAAGCACAACAGGGCAAAAAAACTAAGAGTTTTTATTTTGATTTTTTATTCTTGCCCCAAAATAACAAAAACCGTCACAGTTGTTTCCTGAACACTCGTTAATGTCACGTGACGGTGGTGTGCGATGCGGAGCGAGGAGACAGAAGCAGGATCTGATGCAGAGAACACTTTAATCCACACTCGAAAAACAAAAGACTTGAAATATAAACTCAAAGTGACACTCTCAGTGCAAACACGGGAGGAACAGGCATCCACACACTAACAACACAACGCTACGTTCACAACTGACAAGAGACAAGGAGCACAGGAAGGTATGAAATGACAAACACCGGATAGGAACAGCTGACAGGACTTGGGCAGTGATGAGACACAGACAGGACGTGCAGGACCTGAAAGATACATAAAGGAACCCGGATGTGACAGATGTGACAAGACAAGACTTAACTCTATGCAGTGTAGAATACTTTTAATTTGTGAGGTTACTGCATCCAGTGAATTAGTAAAATTATTTAAAAAATGATTTAAATATTTCACATTTTTTCTAACATGTATGTTCTGTCAACATTTCTTTTTACACAAATTATTTTCTCTGTTGTATATGAATATTATCTCTGTTGTATATGAATAAGCCTGTATTGAATTAACTTGTGTAGATCGTAATGTTAATAGGACAAAGGAGAAGAAGAGGAAGCTGAAGCGGCCATAACCAGTGGCTTGCAGTGGAAACCCACGGTCCTGACGGGGCTTTCTGTGTGAGCAGGTGCGTCCTGATCCTCCTAAACATCCTGAACACACAGCACTGATACCAGACTGCATTTACACAGGCCCATTCAGATCCAGAACGAGAACTATAAAGATAAGTTTAATGAGAACTACACTGACTGGCCACTTTATTAGGTACAGCCGTTAACAGATATCTAATCACCCAATCACATGGCAACAACTCAATGCATGTAGTCATGTAGACAGACTCAAGTGCTCTGCTGAAGCTCAAACTGAGCATCAGAATGGGCAAGAAAGGGGATTTCAGTGACTTTGAACGTGGTGATTTCGGCTGGTCTGATCGGAGACTGCTGATCTACTGGGGCTTTCACACACAAGCAGCTCCAGCTTTCAGAGAACACACAGAAGAAGAGAAAATATCAGCAGCAGTTCTGTGGGCAATCCAGAGGACGGAGGAGAACGGCCAGACTGCTTCCAGCGGATAGAAAGGCAACATTAACTCAAATATCCACCGGCTACAACTGAGGACTGCAGAAGAGTTTTTTTTTATTTAGAATGATTTTTAGAAGTATATCTTTATTGTTATAGTTATCGTCCTTGGTGTGAACGGGCATTTGTCTTCACACTCTCTCACCTTTTAAGGGTTTTTATGTTACTCGCCTATTATATTCACAAATATGTAAGAAATGATACAGAGTAGATAGTCATAAAACGCCTATATACTGCTATTTTACCATTTTAGAGATGTCGAAAATAACCATGAAAGATTGTTAAGTTGAAGTGTGTGTTCACTGCAGATGGAGGCGGGATGGAGGAGTGAGAAACAGACGGATGATCAGAAGAAATAAACCCTCAGTCTGTCACTTCTCATGTTTTAGGGCTCATTATAAATACTGTCACACATTGTGTATCGCTAGTTTTTGTCAGTGAATGCATTAATGAACATTAAAGGGTTAATGAACTGCATTGTTTTATTGTTTATAATGCAATAATGGGGTGCACTTATTACATCATTATGATCTTTACATCAGGAATGGTCGTAAGTTAGAGATAAAACGGCTCTGTTAGTCGTGAGATTGAGCTGTGCATATGAAGGAAGTGCAATCTCTCATGCAATCTCTCCAAAACTTCAACACACCTTTACAATCACAGCTCTGGAGGTTCAAGTGCTGACTACAGCATTATATTATATTATATTATATGCAGACGGTGGCATGAAAGTCTGCCGTGATGAGTGCTGGAATCGATCTCACACACGATGAGATCTCAATGCTTTCTTCACTTCAGCTGAGAGTTCAGAGTTCACTGAAGGGACCTTTTTTAAATAGCTTTCTATATATCATTTGATGGCAGTTTAAATAAGATTATTTTCATGGTAATAAGAGGTTAGATCAGGTTCACAGATCAGCCATTAGAGTGAACACAGATACCTGCATGCTGTTCAAATCCATATCATAAAATTCTGTTTGCGACTTTCTGACTGATTCACTAATATAAATAAATAATGCTGAATGGAGGTCCTGTGGAGGGTGATGAGATCCTCCTGCGATGAGGAGTGAGAGCTGATGTTCTTTACTCACACACTCTTCCACAACCAGCCTCTTTCTCTTCAGCTCAAACTTACAGGATACTCTTATAGTTTGATGAGCTCTTAAATGTCCAAAGCTCATTCATAACCCTGTAACTAATGTTGCATGATGTTATTGAGAAATCAGCGGAACTGAAAGTGCTGCAATGTCATAAACAGCAGAGGGCGCAATAAACCCTCCAAACTTGAGTTTATTCAAAAACAATTCATTAAAACGAACTAAAGCAGTTTAATTTACTAAACGTAATCAGTTTTGAAGACTCGACTCTGAAGATACTTGTGAACAATCCCTTTAAAACCTTCCCAAACTAAAGCATGACTGAAGATGCATGAAAGGTCTGGTGTTTTCATGCCAGAGAATCTGTCAGATAAGCGTCAGTTCTTCATAAAGTCTTGAGGATAAACCCTGAACTCCTTTCCTCAGCGCCTGCGTCGCTCATCTAACTCTTCCCTCACATCATTGCCTCTGTCCCTTTACTTCACTATGTGCTTTTATTACAGATCACTCTATTAAGGCAGAATTGTACTGTATTTGTGAGGTTTCAGTCCACAGATGAAAGACCGTCCAGAGTTTCAGAATGACTTGAGTTTCCTGTAAACAGTGACTGACTACATATAATCTGGATCATGTGATCTGGATCAGATTACAAAAATTAAGTACTGGTCATTAGATTATATTAATACAGTAATACCTCGGTTTACGAGTTTAATTCGTTCCAACCGCGAGCTCGTAACACAAAATGCTCGTACACCAAAACAATTTTCCCCATAAGAATGCACTAAAAATCACTCGATTCGTTCCAGACGACCATAAATGCCCATTTTAAATATTTTTGGGGGTTTTAACCTATTAACTACATTTAAAATTATAACCATTAAAATCTCATATAATACTAATTAATAATTGACAATTAAACTCTAAAAATACTTTTTACTGAACAATTTACTGTAACACGCACTTTATTTTCAATTTACTGTAATGCGCACATTTCGCTGCTGCAGTGATGGAGACGAGAGGAGAGGAGAGATGTGTAAATATATATTTTTTTATTATTATTTTCAGGATAATATGTGTTTTCCTGCTTACATAAGTTATATTAAAATTATTTATTCTTTTTTGTAAAAATGTTATGATTTTTGTGTGTCCTTAAGTTTGACTTACCACCCCGTCACACTAACTTGTTTAATCTATAAATAATGTATATTAAATGACATCACAAAGCTGAAGAGACATCATTTGAGCCTCATTACCACCATGAACAAAAGTTATAATTTAGATTGAATGCATGTATGCTAGATGAGGAATATGAACACATGGGAGATTAGCGGCCAATTTGGGTTGAAATGTCCCACCCCGTCACGTTTAATTCTGATGTGGTGTAAGGGATGTGATGGGGATGTGCTGCTCCCTGTGTGAATGTGAGAGAGTGAAATCAAGAATTTGAATGTGTGACCCTAAATATATCATAAATGTATTATTAGTAGTAATATGCAATGTTAAGGACTTCATTTAGACAAATTTAAAGGAGATTTTCTCAATACTGTCACTGTCCACACCACTGTCACATCAGTTTACCACCCCGTCACAGGGAGATTTTGTTTAAATTCATTTTCTTTTATATTGAATGATGTTCTTGTTTTGTGGACTAATCAAATAAATGTGATTTTTTTTAAGTTAATTTGTTTTTTCAGTACAAACAATGAGGTCATTGAAAGGTCAAATTCATATTTCAAGATTAAAAACCTAAAAATAAAACAATGGATTAAATTATAGAGTGTCTGTTTTTAATTTCCAAAAGAGAGACATTTTACTGTTAGGAAAACATTAGAATTAAAAAGATTATATCTTGTCTTACTACTCTAATGTTTGTGCATATTGTCCGTGACGGGGTGGTATAAGAAAAGCTCCCTTGCATAAATAAAAAGGATAATATTAATAAGACTTTTGTTCCTGAGGTGGGAAAATATGTTATTTGGGAAGATTAAGATATCTATCAAGTTGTAGTTGTTGTTGTTTTAAGTTTGTTCTTCATGAAAATTGTGAAAATTGCAACGTGGAAATGGCACCCGTTTCATAGAATGACTCAACAACCAAACCGAGCGACGCTGAGAGAATGAAGGAGTGAAGGGCTGATAAAGGGGTTGGAACCGCATGACTGTGTTATGAGAGGCTGTTTAGGATATTTCCAGTAAAAATGCGTGTGAAGATGCTGAGCGTAAGGACTTTTACACACAGAAATGCGCGTGGATGAGGGACATTTTTTCCTGTACACCGATACAATGCTCACACACCGATTTACTCGTATACCAAGTCGCTCGTAAACCGAGGTATCTTAAAACAATCATAATCAGACTACAGCTATTTTTTATGAGTACTCCTGATTTATTATTTGAATTATGGCTCAGTAAGTCATTCATCCATGTATTGCTGTCTTTATAAGCCTTTTGTATTTCAAATTATTTTAATTATAATTGTATCTGATTATTATCTTTTCATTAAACAAACACTGTGCAGTTCCCTCGAGAAACCTAGTTTGAGAAATACTGACAAACTGTAATATTTAATGCACTTAATGATCTTTCTGTGTATTTTTATATGATACATTATTGTCTTATTCAGTGTGATGAACAAGTTCGGTCAAAAGTAAACATTATCATTCATTATCAGCTGCTTTTATCATCGCATTCAAGAAACACATTGACATTCTAATCAGTTCTTGCTTTCCCTGGGAATCGAACCCATGACCTTGATGTTGCAAGCGCTGCTCTGCTGTTAGAGAGACAGGTAAACGGAAATCAAAAAGTAGTCAGTTATATTGCCTAAAATGTGGAGCTTAATGGATTACGTTACTAACTATGATTTTGTCATGTAACTGGAATCAGTAGCAGCATCACAGACAGTTTGTCTATTTTACTCTTTATTGCCTCACTTTTTGGGAATTTCTATTATCTTCTGGTGGCGATTGTGCTTTAATGAAAATGGAAATAATAAATGCAACATGAAGGCTTCAGAATGGCGTGTGTCTGTGTGGTTCAGGAGGTCAAAGCTTTGTCAACAGTAATGAATGAAGCTTCCTGACGTCATTGTGGAGCTTCAGAAGGGTTGAGGGCAGCTCTCGCTCCGCTCACACACACTCCTCCCTCCATCGGGCACACACACGTCTGACTGGGACGGGGAGTGGCTTTCAACTGGCTGGACTGGATTTGCCAGGAGCCTGCTTGTGTTGAACAGCAGAGAGATCACACTGGCACACATCTGAGTCCTGCCACTCATCTCACGCCACGGCCAGATAAAGCTTGACCACATCTGGGCAGACTAACATGAGGCAACACTCAACTGTCCAACAAGAGGTAATCTTTCTCTTGATTTGATCCGTTAGAAGAGAGAAACTATATATGTATGTTCGATAAAGTGCAATCTGTGACACTTTCAGACGCGCAATCTCATGTTAACTGTAATTCAATGACAATAGTAGAAATATAAAATGTGTAAATGTTTCATTTAAATGCAATTAGTTGAAGATGAGAGTGTTTTTCGACCCACTTTAGTTTCTTGATTACTGGGATAAATTGTATTGCTGAAAGTACAGACAAGAAAATGTTCTTTATGTCAGTTCTGCTCAAATTGTGCTTGAGGGGAAAAAACATTTTTAAAAGTGTGTGTTAAAAAGCAGTAATGAAAGTGTTCTCTCTTTAGGTATACTTTTTATTTCATTAATATTAAAGATTATTGTAAGTAAATCCCCTGTGTTTGGGACTTGAAGGACAGGGCAAGTACCTTTCACACCATCAGTGGTTGCATATTCAGTATTTTGATGATAGAGGAACTCTGTGCATCTGTGTCTCACATCTACAACTGGGTTGTCTTTTTCTTGGGAAATAAAGGTGGTAATGTGCAATAGTTCAATAAGGCATGTGTCTATACAGAATTTGAATAATAAAGATAAATAAATAAACCAATACCCTGACGAGTATTACTGGAGTAAACAGTCAGTCTTGGTCTCTCATTATATTATACAGAAGGCAGAGGGAGTGTGTCAACAGCTTGCGTAACAAACACACAAACAGACCCTGATAAAAGAATAAAGAGGCACTTTTGATCCAAAACCGCTAATTCAGTAAAACCCTGCTGAGCTGAAGCTGGATCAGAGGATGTTGTGCAATGCAGTGTGTGACTTCCCCAGATTTCCTGCAGAAACAAAGGCCACTCTTGTGTTCATAAGCTCTGGGTGGCTGTTCTCACACACACACACACACGCACACACACGCGCGCGCACACACACACACACACACACACGCGCGCGCACACGCACACACACACACACACACACACACACGCACACACACGCGCGCGCACACACACACACACACACACACACACACACACACGCACACACACGCGCGCGCACACACACACACACGCACGCACGCGCACACGCACACACACACCGGTAAGCGGATAGTCAGTGATTTGGCGAGCTCTAGTTCACTTTCCTCAGGCTGGTTCGGTGTTATGCTCACAGTCCTGCCGCTGGACGCGGGATTAAACACCAGCAGTCATGCATCTTACTTTCATCAAGTGTTTAAGGAAAACTCCAGTGAACGCTAGTGCATGATGTTCTGCAGACATGATCAACCACAGCGATGCTGATGAACACGGCGCAGGTTTTGAATCAAGGCCTTCCTGCGGCTGAAGGCATAATGCATGGAAAAGCATCTGACCGTGACGAGACTTTACTTACCGCAAACATCGTCTGTTTCTGTAACTCAGAGCCGACACATGATCGCACACGAGTGCTGGTATTAACCAAAACTGTTCAAAATCACTTTCGTTAATGGAAATAAAGCTGCAATAAGATAAAATATAGATATTAAATTAAAACATAAAAAACTTTGACGAAAATTATAATTTATAACTGACAATAAAATAAATTATAACTGAAAATATATAATTAGGATTATAACTTCTAAAATGAAAACTTTGAAAGCGAAAATAAATAGAAATATTTTTAAAAAGTGTAACAAAATTACTAAACCTCAAAATTGCAATCAAAGGTGAAAAAAATAACAAGAAAACTGTTTTTTCAAAATAACTATAAATACTGTAATATATAAATAGTGCTAGTACTAATACTAATATCTTAACATTCACACATATAGATATATAATTTCTATACATTTTTATAGTTAACATTTTTTAGAATACAAACATAACAAAATCCATCAAGGAATTCTTGCATTTTTTCTGCCCCTGATGTTGTGTCGCGCCGCAGAGGGAACAAGGTCCTGAAAAAAGTCGAATGTTTTGATTTTATAAAAGTAAATACAAATGTTTTGGTCTGGAACACAAAAGTGCTGTGAGCTCTAAAGTTTTAAAAGGTTTTGTAGATAATACATTGAAATCATGAAGTTTTAAAAATGTGTTGTTGTGTGTTGATCAGTGTGTTAACTCAATAAATAATAGATAATAAATGCCTTGTGTGGTTATTTGCAGGGTATGAGAAGCAGAGGAAACTTGTGCACACATTCAGCACTCAGATCTCAGAGAACATCTGACCCGGTCGCCGTCAAGGTCGTCTGCCTGCCCATCAAGGTCGTCTGCCTGCGCACTCATGAAGGACCGCATGGAGGATCTGCGTCAGCAGATGAAGGCCAGCGATAAGCTGGTGGACAACACCGCCTTCAACACACAGGAGGACACGGACCCGTCCTCCATGATCGGCCTGCAGGCCGTGATCTTTGAGTCGGAGCCTGTCCTGGAGAACTTCCTGAAGGAGGCGCAGAGCATCCGTCACGGCATTGAGGAGCTGAGCTCCGAGGTCAACAAGTTCGGACAGCAGCAGAGAAACTTTATGGCCACCATCAGGCGCCTCAGCATCATGAAGAAGGAGAGCAGCATGACGCGAGACATCAAGCTGCTGGCCGAAAGCCTGAATAAAAAGCTAGATGCTCTTTCCAAGCAGGCCAAGCGAGCCGAGGCTGAGCTGGGGCCGGACAGCGCCGCGTCCCGAATCCAGAAGGCGCAGCGCGCAGCCCTCGTCCGCCACTTCCAGCACGTCATGCGACAACACAACGACGCCATCCTGGGCAAGCAGGAAAAGTGCAAGCAGTTCATCATCCGGCAGCTGGAGGTCTCGGGGCGTGAGGTGTCTGAAGAGGAGGTGGAGAGCATGATGGAGCAGGGCAAGTGGGAGATCTTCAATGAGAACATCATGGTGGATGCGAAGATCACTCGTGCTCAGCTCTCAGAGATAGAGCAACGCCACAAAGAGCTCCTGCACCTGGAGAGCAACATGAAGGACCTGAGAGACCTCTTCCTGGACGTGTTCATGCTGGTGGAAGAGCAAGGGCAGCAGATCGAGAGCATACAAGCCAACGTGGAGAAGACGCAAGACTATGTGTCAGCCTCAAAGGAGAAGTTCAAAACGGCCGCCAGATACAAGCAGAAGAATCCTCTCAGAAGACTGTGCTGTTGCTGCTGCCCGTGGTTCAGGTAGCAGGGCAAGACTGGCACAGTAAACAGGGTGAAGTTTCTCTCACAGAAGAACTGGGGTGCAGATTAAAGGCAAACATTGACCTCTGTCTGATGAAAATGAAACGCAAAGGCACAAAGCACTTTTAGGCAACATTAAAATGCAAAGGATCCGTGGCAATGAAGAATTAGCTTGCAATGCAATACGAGTGCTTATTTAAAGATGTGTTGTTTCACCACATTATGCGAGATGCATTCAAGGGTAAATATATTTTGAAATGTATTATTGTGAAAAAGCCACACAATTTTGGAAGCTGTCGTTTTATTTAACTAACTGAATTTTTATTTAATTTACATTCATCAGACGCTTTTATCATTGCATTCAAGAAACACATTGACATTCTAATCAGTTCTTGCTTTCCCTGGGAATCGAACCCATGACCTTGATGTTGCAAGCGCCGTTCTCTCCTGTTAGACACACAGACACAGATGAACCTGAGCCAGAAAAGCTCATTTGTTCCCTTCAGTATTATTGCTTGTAGGTCATTTGTCTGCTTGAGCTTGATATCTGAGCTAACGTTACAGAGACTATAAGACCAGCAAACATGCCCTATATTCTCCAGGCAATGCTGAAATATCTCTGCATGCCTAAAGAACATCCACATTTGCAGATGTTCAGCAAGATAATTTAAGTCATTCCAATAGGAACATTTTATTTTGAGATGGAAAATAAGAGTAAAATAGAGTTAGGAAATATCAATGAAACGTGATTCCACACACGGTCTAATATTTGCTCTCGTCAACGAGCCGTTACTCTGAGCGGATCAGAATGAAACTGGTTGTGCTCGTGAAACGGGAATGATGCCGTGAGTCAACAGAGCTGGTATCGGGTGGCGGCACTATTTCTAGGATCTGGGTGTGTCTGTATTTTCAGAGGAAAACGTGTTGCACTGAAATTAAAGGAGAAGAATGTTATTTAAAGAATAGAAGCAGAACAATGGCACTGTGTTTATATGAAAAGGTTCACATTCCTTTTGATTAATGAATGCGTCTATTTCTTACCTTTTTTATTATATAGATTTTTTTATTGAATACAGCTATTTCTAGCTAATTAAATATTACAAAACATGTATATATACATTTATATTGATCCCAGAAAAGTTTTTGATGATTGTATATTTGAATATAATACTCTGTTACCGTGACATTTCAAGGACTTTTATTCTATTTTTCCAAGTAAATAAATAAATGTCAATATTACAAAAACATACATCTGAATATTTGAAATGTACTTACTATGAATAAATTATGTAAAAATGTATTATTCATTTAAGTTGAAGTTGCATACAAATAGAATGGTTAAAGGAAGCTAAACGGGATGCAGTCAAAGCAGGACGTCCTTACGGGAACTGAATACGAGGGTAGGCAATGTTTTTCACAAACACTTTTTGTTATACTGGTAGAAAAAATCTTCAGATCCTGAAAGCAATCTTTAATAGAAGTGGTCTAAATAATAGACAGATGCACATATATCTTCAACGGAAGTCTCAGGACCAAAAAATATCTGTCCAGCCATTGCATTCGGCCCTTCCTGCCTGTATCCGCTCCTGCGCGCAGACACACACTCTCAGTGTGTTTCATGAGGCTGTGCAGGACTGATAACAGTCACAGAAAGCAGCAAACAAACACCAGCTGCTCCTGAACCCAAGCAAGCTTCTGCTGTGTTCACGCTGTCACGAATGAGGAGCAGAACGTGTGCAATGCGACCCGAGGATGAACTAGGAAGAAGCTGGATTAACTCAAACTCACTTTTTTAAACAAAACCAAAAGACTTTAAATATAAACAAAAGAAACACACCTGTGCAAAAACAGAACTACACATAACTCAGAACTACACGTAACTCAGAACAAGAATCACAGCAGAAGAACAGGAGACATCCACACACTTGAACATTATTACATTAACAACCAACAAACACAAGGGAAACACAAGAGGGTTAGATACACAAGGGACTGACGAACACCTGGGAAGACTAACGATGAAGGTGATGAACGAGACAAGTGCAGGAAGGGCACAGGAAACACAGAACGTTCCCCTAACTTTCCCATATACTTCCCGTTTGGTTATTTTTGTGTGTGAACCAAATAAGAAAGTTCGAGGAACTTTCTCTGCAGGTTATGTTTTAGTAATGATTTTGTATTAATTCTTATTTTTTTGAACAATAAATAATTTAGAAGACGTAGTTTATGTACCGTATTTATTTGAGAATAACGCACACAAAAAATAATTCAAAGTTAGGGTGCGCGTTATACACGAGGGCTGGGCTGGAGTGGGGTGGGGTTTGTTTTGACGGCCGGTCCTTTGAGGGCGAAAGCGAATTGTGAGCTCGTGCTGCACATTTTACGGGCTGTTTTTCTCTTTCCTCGCCCACACATTACGGTATGCTCATAACACAGTCATGCGATTCCAACCCCTTTATCACCCCTTCACTCATTCATTCTCTCAACTTCGCTTGGTTTGGCTGCATCATTCACCACAGTGATACTTTTATAAGTGATTAAGTGGTTAACATTAATTAATTGTGATCGCTATTGTTCATGTAGTGAAATATACACGTACAGTACCTCTAAGCAGTAACTGTCACAGTTCATGAATTCATTGTCTCCTAGTTCTGCCTGTGTATGTGTGTGTGTGTATGTATGTGTGTGTATGGTCACTGAACACCTGATTCTCATATCATCTGCCTATCACCCCGCTTTCATTCGCGGCTTCCTCAAATTCGTTCGTTCATTCGTTCGAGGCTCCCGCGAATTCGTTCGTTCGTTCGAGGCTCCCGCAAATTAATTCATTCATTCATTCATTCATTCATTCATTTGCGGCTCCCGTGCGTTCATTCGTTCGTTCGTGGCTCCCAGTCTCACGACTTTCACTCTGGATTATCACTTCATTTGTTTTCTGCACTATTATAATAAATTCCCTCATTTGCACTTGAATCCTTGCTTTCCCCGCTCCCCCCTCCTCTCTCCTCTCTGTGCATTACAGTATGCACAGAGTGCATTACAGTAAATTGTCAAGTGTTTTTAGAGTTTAATTGTCAATTATTAATTAGTATTTATATGAGATCTTAATGGTTATAATTTTAACTGCAATTAATAGGGTAAAACCCTAAAAATATTTAAAATGGGCATTTGTGGTGGTGTGGAACGAATAAATAGATTTTTAGTGCATTCCTATGGGGACATTTGTTTTGGTGTACGAGCATTTTGGTTTACGAGCTCGCACTTGGAACGAATTAAACTCGTAAACTGAGGTATTACTGTATATGTTATACAATAAATAAATGTTTTTTATCATGGCTGCACATGTTCAACAACGTTTTTTGTCCATTACAATGCTTGGTGTGAAACAAAATTTTATACAGATTTTTGTCTAAAAATAGGGGTGCGCGTTACACACGTGTGGCCGTTATACTCGAATAAATACGGTACAGGTAGAATGCCTACGGAGAATGTCCCGAGAACGTTCCCCTAACCTAAAGGGAACGTTCTATTTATGTAAAGAAAACTTTATTGGCTGACCTACTGTTAACGTTCAAATGTTTGTTCTTGGAACCAAGATTTGTTAACTGGGTAATTAGTACCAATTGTTTTTGTAATTGGTAATTGTTTTCCCCCCTCGGGGTTGATTTTCTTTTCAGAATCAGAATCAGAAAGAGCTTTATTGCCAAGTGTGCTTACACACACAAGGAATTTGTCTTGGTATTGAAGCTTCCAGTGCACATATACAACACAACATGAGTTTACATAGCAAATAACAATACAACATACACAGTACATGTGGTCACATGCTGGGATTTTTTGTATGGAGTGGGGGTGGATAGATAAGGACAGAATGTCAGCCATAACATCCGTCTGCATTGTTTTTCTTTCCCTGCGCTCTGCCCAACTAAAAGCAGAACAAACAAACAAAGACAAGACAATCACTGAAGAGCAAAAAACCGAGGCTGCCATCCGCGGCGCCATCTTGTTGTTGTTTTTCTTTTCTCTATTAATAAAGTTCCGTCCTATCTATGCTTAAGTCCGCACCTCTCACTCCTAACAGTCCCCCCCCACACTTTAAAGAACATAAAAGAATATAAGATCTAAGTAATATAGTCCTTCAACCAACTAGGCTTCTGAACATCGGGTTCAGGTCTGATGGTGTGCGTGTGTGATAGTGTTCTCAGCCAGAGCTGGGGGTGTGGATGGAGATGCAGTGAGATGGAAAGCATTCCATCATTAAGATTGTATATACTCACCCCCAGTCTTCTGGAGACCATCTACACTTTCTGTGTCCCTTAGGAACATGCAAGGGGTTTCCGTACCCTCACTTCATCCCCTCCTAGGAACAAGGAGTGTGAGCACTTCGCTTTTAATCAGTGTACTTTTTTATTCTGTGTTGCAAATGTTGAACAGCTGCGAGCAGTCAGTTACCATACGTTTCCATGGCTGATGTTTCTGGATGGCCATTTGTACAGTGTGTTTGAGCACATCCTCTGAACCTCTCTGCATCACCATTCGCTGCCTGGCAGTAGAGAGAGAAACGATGGTGACCAATATTTCATCCTTCCAGAAAAGCAGCAGACATAAACTAAACACTGTTATCAGTAACAATACTCAATGGATTGCCATAGCGGCGGAAGACTGATGACAGAAACTAAACCGCAGAATCCATAGTGCCAGTGGAGTAAAGGAGTCCTCAGGCCATTTGCTGTAATAGTCAGTTAATGTTAATACAGCAGTGTCAAATGGTGCGACTATATCCACATCCACTTTCCTCCATGCTTCATCTGGCAGTGGCACCGGCTGAAGAGGAGCGCAGTGGGCTTTATTGCTGATTTCTTTCTTTCCGTCTTGCTGCTGGAACGATCACATTCAGATTCCCTGTCAACAAAGACAGCTGAAACTCGTCTCTTCCATGAGTACATAGCCTAATCTGTCTCTTCACGATGAACCGCTTCTTTTACTTCTCAGTTGTAAGTCTCTTTGAATAAAACTGCCTGCTAAATGAATAAATGTTAATGTTGCAGTAGCAACCAGACAGTTTGCAATGTTAGAGCATCTTATCCACAGCAGAAGCAAGAAAATCAAGGCCGTGAAACAGTACCGCTCTCCATCTTTTGTCCCTGTACTATCAATAACAAGAAGGTAATGTCAAAGATCAGCCATTTAAAGATCAGCAGCCATGTGATAAAAGGGAAAGGCAGGTTAAGCTTCAGCTATCTTTGTGACCAATGATAGCGAGAAAAAATCATTTAATCCTCATTGCAAATTTGTGGTATATTTCTGGAATAATTATACATTAATAGAGCACACGAGAAAGGAGTAGCAATCTTCATCTCCTCTACCTTTTCCCTTGTGTTCTCACACACATTATGTCATACCACTTTAAGATAGCAGTCATGAACACAAGCTCTTTGTGTTTCCAAGTGGAAGGAAACAATGCTTCACTTGCCACGATAACCTGCGGAGTAAAAAATAATGCACAGCAACAGTGTAAAAGTAGCCCAATTAGCATTACTGCGGAGAGGCTAGCGATAGCAAGCTAGCTTTGAAAGCATTCGATCCAACCCTCACTTCAGAGCGTCTCTAACGCCATGCCTCCTGCAAAACACATGAACTCACAGCCAGAGTCTGCAAAGCATCAGAGACGGCGTTGAATAACCTCATGGCCGTTCTCAATTCGTGTTCTTCAGCCATCTTTCATCCTTGTGTTGTCATACTGCTCAGCTAAAATTCAATACTTGATATCAAGGATGCATCGATTGCCAACTTGAAAGAATGGAACCGTTAGCAATCCCAGAAGATGCTGCGGGTGTTCAGTGTGCGGACGCTTTAAACCTCTCAATCTCAGGCCTGGTTCACACTTATAACACGGTTTCGCCTTGAAAAGTGCCAGATGTGGGTTGTTGAAAAAACGCAAGGTCTCGAGACACATATTAAAAGTTGAACTTCTTTTACCTTGAATGCAGTGTTTTTAGAATATTAGAAAGATATATTAAAAAGAATCATAACATTGACAAAGTATGAGATTGGGCTAGTTTTGATAAGCAGTTCATCTTATAATTAACCGCATAATTGCATAATCTTGTGCTGATGGTGATCTTATAATAGTCTCACCTTTATAGCCTTAAAATGCTTTAAACCCTGCTGTGAGTGTTTGTGTAGATGTGTAGAGTATCAGATGTGCTGGAGTTAGCCAGAGTTGTTCTGCAGCACAAGTTCTGCACACATCCTTCATTATAATCAACAGTGTACAGTGGAGTTCAGTTATGTCGACGGGCAAAAAAGCGTAGAGATAACCGATTATTGAGATAACCAACAGTCAATATGGCGATTTGTTTGATGAAGCGATCGCATGCTATAAAAATGTACACAAAATGTAAACAACAAAAGGCATATGTGCAGCAACTAACAGCAGAGATTTACCAGAATACAATAAAAACACCTTCCATTCTCCATACAAACCTTTCATTATATTCTCCAACAGTGAAAACACAATTTCGCTCACAGCGTAAACACAGTCTCACACGTGTAAACACATTCGCTCAAAACATATTCGTGAGGTCATCACGTTGTACTAGATTGATACTTTCTTGCGTTCTGCCTGTTTAATGTGCTTTCTCAACAAATTCGGCTTCTTCCCGTCTTTTAAAAACTGGCTTCTTCAATCTGAGCAGAGCTCACATCAGAATTGCAGAGTTTGTGTGTGTGTGTGTGTGTGTGTGTTCAGTAACCGCTCGTTACCAACCAATGACAAAATATTTGAGAAAACCAATCAAATCAGCGAAGGCGGGCTTTATGTGCACACAGCAGTGAGTGCTTTGGGATGGGGATGGACCCCCCAGCACTGGCTGCTCGTCGAGAAGCGTAAGAATGATCTGTGCTTTCACTTCAGAGAGTCTCCAATAACTCCAGATAAAGTCGTTAGATTTGTCGCTATTATTAGTTCTTCTGCGGCTGCGCGGCACTGAGATTCACGTGTGATCCACGCGTAATGCGAACTCAGCACATGCGGCGTGAACCAGGTACGGTCTTAGTCACGAGATAACCATGTGAAGTGGCGAATATGTCGCTCTTTTTGTGCTCGAGATACTAGGATTCGGCGACATTACAGAATCGGCGTAACCGATGAGAAAATACATAGACAAATAGGGAGTTTGGCGGTTCCACTTCAAAAATGTTGACGTAATAGTATTGGCGAGTTAACCATGACTCCAGATAAGTGACTCCACTGTATAAACACAATGACGATATGATTCATTTTGCATGCAGCAGCTCGACAGACAGTAACATAAACATGACAATGCACAGAACGACAATCTGACACTGTATTGTAAATTAAGGCTTGGATTGCAAATGCAAAATAATAGACCACTTTTACCACTTTTTATGTACTGTTACTTTAAGAAACAGATCCTCTTTTAAAATCTGCCACTCATTGACTTTTTACATTTTAACTTAGGCTACATTTAAATGGTTTGTTAAAGGGCTATGGTCTGTCCTGGCAGTGATTAGGATGTTATGAGCTAATATTACAAAAGGTTTCTTTACATTTTTGTCAGGTTATTGTCAGCACTCGTTCACACGGGTAAGTATGTAGTGTGTGTGACTGTATTTCTCCTCCACCACCAAAGACAAGTTTTGACAATAGTTCAAACATTGCCATCTGTTGACAAATAATTGAAGTACAAGTCAAAATCTGAATATTGGTTGTTATTATTAGATCTGTGAATACACATTTGATGAAGGACATACTGACATCTAGACACAATATGAACTACCCTAAACACAACCCTCTGACTTTTAAGCGGTTTTCCTCATGGAGACTAAAAGTACAAGGACAGAGATTTTAGAAGACCTGGGATTTTACCTGGACCAAACACACACACGCACACACATGCGCACACGCACACACACACGGCCTTGAACAAACAACATCCCATGTGATTCTGTCATTGAAAAAAAATTGTCATCAAAGTCAGGTCTGTTTCAGAGAAGTGTGTGTGTGTGACACGACTGAACAGGTGATGTCACAGAAGTGTGTGTGTGTGACACGACTGAACAGGTGATGTCACAGAAGTGTGTGTGTGTGACACGACTGAACAGGTGATGTCACAGAAGTGTGTGTGTGTGACACGACTGAACAGGTGATGTCACAGAAGTGTGTGTGTGTGACACGACTGAACAGGTGATGTCACAGAAGTGTGTGTGTGTGACACGACTGAACAGGTGATGTCACAGAAGTGAAATCTCCAATGTGTCAAAGACTACAAAGACTTTTAGAAGTAGGCCTGTTTCTCCCAAGTCTGAAATTAAATCTGATATGATTATATGAATATACTAGGTAATATAATAGGTATTAATTAAATAATTGTATTTAGTATTTTTGTACATCAGGGTCTGATTTTGCCAAGGAACCGCTGCTGAACATGTGACCTTCAGAACGCTTGTAGCTAACAAGGTCAAATCACTCAAAGTTGAGCTTTGTTTTCATTACACTGACTATTTATCATCATTCTCATCATCATTATTATTATTATTATATAAGCTTTTAGGTCTGTGTCCCTGCAGGCGATGAACACTAGATGCTGCTGCTGGACAAGAGTTCACATCCACATCACACGAGCAGCAGATCCTTCTGCACAAACACACAAGTCTGTGTTCAGTGTTCTGCAGTGTGTGTGTGTGTGTGTGTGTGTGTGTGTGTGTTTGAGTGCAGAACCAGACAAACCTTCAGCAACAACAGCTGGAATGAACATCTAATCTAATGAACATCTACAGTTTTCATGAGTGTATGAGGGATGTGTGAGATAAATATCAGTGCTTCAGTTCTTCAGGTGGATTACAATCAATCATTTACGTGCTGCAAAAATACAGTAATCAGCTGCTCACTGACAGAAAACACGAGGAAATGCCAAAGGAATATCAAGTTTACTGTTCTCTGCAAAAAA
Source organism: Rhodeus uyekii (assembly GCA_037043235.1). Taxonomy (NCBI): domain Eukaryota; kingdom Metazoa; phylum Chordata; class Actinopteri; order Cypriniformes; family Acheilognathidae; genus Rhodeus; species Rhodeus uyekii. The sequence continues at coordinate 1,286,340 of JAWRVZ010000177.1, read as the reverse complement.
TATACATAATTAATAATGGCACTGATTATTAATATAAATATATTATTTACATTACGTCACTGCCTGATGAAATACATGTGTTTGTAAAAGCTGTTCAAGAGCATTGGGAACTTGAGAGAGAGGGAGAGAGAGAGAGAGAGAGAGAGAGAGAGAGGGATATCTCTCTCTCTCTCTCTCTGATGATATGTGATATTGCTCATATACTATATTATTTTGTCATAGTTGTCAGTCTGATCCTGTTGTGTGAGTTGTGTCATGCTTTCAGCTGCACTCTTTTCACTCAGGTTTAATAAGTTCATCTGGACTGATAGCTGTATAATATGATTAATACAGCGAGATAAAAAGATTACACACTCCAATGGCTATATCATGCTATTTGTGCGATTGAGTAAGTGCTGGGATGTTGTTAGCGCAGTGTGTGGAGAAAACTCAGCAGTTTTATTTTGCTTGCACAATCACAACCCAAATCTTCAGAGAGTTTGTTCTTCGCAAGGATGAAACCACATGCTATTAATTCCTTCAAGAGGACAATAAACACCTCTGTTCCAGAGGTTACTGTTAAACAAACACGCTTAAAAAATGAAAAATGAAAAAAGGACGATTTGCTGGAAAAGATGAATGTGCACAGTTTCATCTGGGCATTTATAACAAAGAGCTAACCCGTACTGCCATGTAAAGTATACATTACTAATACACAATAATATTATCCCGAGGCATTGATATAAAACCAAGTAGGAAGCAGAAAAGGTCAAAAGTAAATTGGCTCATCCTTAACGGTGAATTACATCAGTGATTCAGCTTTAGAGAGATCACATCAGCGGTTTAATAAACTTCCCCGGCCTGACCGCTGCAGCAGGAGTGAATGGAGCTCTTTGTTCGCCGGTCCCGTCTGTAATGTTCTGGCTGGACCGGCGGGTCCGATGAGGGTCATCAGCTGGGCAGACGCTCTGTACCTGCACCCGTCTCTCTCTCTCTCTCTCTCTCCGCTGCTCACACTCTTCTCTGAACCGTGAACATTTGGAGGGCTTTACTCTGCTGCTCATTAGAGGAACGGGGCTCCGGGGACGGATCGAGAGGCTGTGAGTGCTGGATCGCTCGGCTCATGTCACTCAGGTGATGCTTTTCCCACAATGCTGGAAATCTCCTCCAGGAAATAAAACGACCAGTTATGAGAGTTAAAACTCACGTGACGAAGCGTGATGGTTCAGCCTTAATTATGTGGCATGTGTGAGACACATAAAAGTATTTGTAAATAATATTAAATGTATATGTACATGTGTTATGAATGACATCTGAAGAAAATGTGAAGTGACATACATGCATGTATTTAAGTCCTAAGAGGGTCAAAAAGTGCAGCTAGTTTATTTATTATTAATTAAACTTTGCTGCATGTTCATTTAATTGGTGTTAAAATGTGTCCAAAATATATTCAGTTTGCACATGCATATTCATTTTAAGCAAAAAGTCTCTGTAATAAGCAATATCTTTAAAAGTGAGTATGTTTTAACAAAATTCTTATTTCGGAATAAGAAAAACTCAATTTCCATAGAAATCGCTCCATCTGTGCAATAAGGGAGGGTGAAATTAGAGAGAAAGATCCTTCACTGTAATGCATAAAAAAATGAGAGTGAAAAATGCTAATCAGGAAATGTATTCAACCAAAAGCACATGGTGAAGACATTTTATGTACAACACATCATTGATGGCTTTTCTGGAGTTAATGAGATTGAGATGAAGCAGCATTTACACTGTTAGCTGGTCTGGGAGTGAGTCTTGCAGAAACCGGAGGATCGGATCGGTGACAGATTTCCATTACGCCATGAAATGCCTTCAGTGAATAGCAGGAGATTTGAGCCCGAGATCGCTGTCATGCTGACACACTGGGAGGACAGTGGAAATCTTGAATTGACGTCGCAGTTTGACAACTCTCTTCGGTGCGGGAGAGCATCGGGATTTGAAACAGCAGCCAGAAGACTTTGATTGGACTGTCAGAGATCGAGGGACGACTGCCACGTCACAGCCAGACCTTAGAGGTTTGCACTGCTGAAAACCACAAACTTTAGAAATATCCGTGGATAGAGCAGAAGGATAAGGACTATTTGGTTTTAATTTGTTTAATTACAGACTTTGAAAGTGGCACGGCTGCTCCTGGCAGATGAGCTGGTCTGTGTTTCAGAGACTTTCACACACTCCAGCTCTGGGTTTACAGGCAGAGAACACACAGAAGAAGAGAAAGTGAGCAGCCGTTCTGTGCTGAAGCCGGAGGACGGAGGAGAGCGGCCGGACTGCTTCCAGCTGATAGAAAGGCAACATTAACTCAAATAACCACCGGATGTGCAGTTGAAAGATCTGAGTGTGTGAGCGAGTGTGTGACGTACCATAAAAATCTCTGAGGACCTTGTTGAAGCTCTGCCACAAAAGACAATTAGGCCACCTCCACATGATGCCGGCGCGTTCCTTATCCGATCTTTTTTTTCCTTGTTCAAAAAAAAAATCAGCGTCCACACGAGACCACTGAAACCGGCTGAATCCGGTGTAGTTTATATGCCAGACCAGTATGGGGCGCTGTAATTCTGCCACAGATATACACTATACACAGAGAAGAAGTCTTTGAGCATGCGCATTGTTGTTGCTGTTCAGTGTTGCCAGATTGCTATTTACCTTTTTGTCACGTCCGACCGGGAAAAAATGCATTGGGCTGGTTGATAAAATTTGGGCTGGTTTTTGATGCATAAAATTAATTATTTATAAGAGTTTCATTATATTTTTATTTATAAGAGTACGCACTTTGTGCTGGTATTTTTTTAAATGGGAGGGTTTTAAGCTGTAGCTGCGCTAGAATCTTCAGTCCAATCTGGCAACACTGTTGCTGTTACTGTGACGCAGCCGACATGTGATGTGATGACCTCATCGGTTCACCAAAAATATACGGATTGGCCGTCCACAAGAGACCGCAACGGTGTCGGATTCAGATCTATCCACTTTAGGACCTGGTATCAAAAGAGAGCGGATTCAGTCTCCCAAAACGCCGGATCCGTGTGGATGGAACGCCAATCCGATAAGAAATGTGTGCGGATGCAGTGATCCGCGTCTCCGTGTGGACGGGGCCAAAGATTGACATTTTGTTTCAGACGAGTCGCGTTTGACAAACATACATGACATACACACACATATTTTTTCTACTATTTGATAATCTGCAACCAACAAACATCAATTCATAATATATCCCACACAAAGCAATTCTTTCAGACATTCTTTTGTATTAAAAACAAAAACAAAACTTTCATGACTTCTAAATGCATCTGAAGGGCAAGCTTTGATGAGTTTTCCTGGAAGCAGATGGGAAAATCCTCCGTCGGCTGAGATTGCAAGAGAATGGCTTGTTATCAGTGCTACAGAGATCTGATGCACAGGGATGTTATCTCTGTTCCTCCGCTCACACCGGCCCGAGATCTCCGGATCCGCTCCAGCGCCACATCTCTCTCTCAGTCCTGCGGCGCTCGGCGCTGTTCTGTCCGTCCCGGTTTGGAGGAGAGATGGATCCGGCTTCCAGAGTGAAACCGATAGCCGTGAATTCCTCGCTTCGGGCTGAAGACGACATTTTGATGTCACAGCTGCCACAGTTGCACTTCTTGAGTTTCTTGTTTGAGTAGCGCTCATAAATATCGCCAGACACTTTAACATGCCAACAGCTGCTTTTCCACATCAGCCACATTCCTCCCAAATGTTTTAAAGTTTGTACACAGACACAGCTTTCAGGTGCAGATATCTCCAGCTGGGGAGAATAAACACTTCCACAGAACATTTAAACACAGGATATTTAACATGTTTATAATTGTA
>JAWRVZ010000177.1:1082500-1272500 GCA_037043235.1 Rhodeus uyekii | reverse complement strand
GTCTCCAGCGCAGCTTTATTGCGTGGATTCCCTCGCTACACTCGAACTTTACTACGAGCACTTTCTGTTGTCAAAGAGTGCATGAAAAAACAACAACCGATGACCACTATTTTTGAGGAATCGAGTAGTTTTGCCAACATATCATGAAAGAAAGTGTCAGGTGAGAGCAGAGTGAGATTAGCAGAGTCAGGTGAGATGATTGCTTCACCCAGCATGACTCCTGCTCTCCTCCAGCCCGTCCGGCCCGGCTCACGGGTCCACTGCCGTCAGCAGAGCTCCAGCACGCTCCGCCGGACACATCTGCCCCAAAGCCCAACCTCAGCCTGCAAACGGGTGGCGTCCAGGTTGAGAAATGGAAAGAGGGAAAACAATGATTTCCTTCTCATGCAGCAGGACAATGAGGTAAATGTCTGGCGTTGGAGCGTGGAAAACAAGAGCTTCAGTCGGTTTCAGCTGTGAGGAAGATCTTTCCGTGAAGAAACGCTTGCACTTGGCGAGAATCACTGAAGTTTTAAAGATCTCCACAGTTCTTATGATTAAAACATCAAATGCCTCATTTAAGCTTCCAGGTTCAACATTTGGCATGAATTCTCATGTCACAGCTATTAGTAAAAACATAAAGCACTCCAACACATCTGGGTTAATGACCTTTGTTCAAACTATTAATTCATTCATTCATTTATATCTCACACACAAATAAATGTGACTTGATTACACATCTACTGTGATGGAAATATTTCACATTTCTGAAATAGAGAAAGGAAAATATGCACCAAGTTCTACTTAATATGATATGATATTATGATGATATGAAACAAACATAATATTTGTAAAAACATTGGTAATAGTTAACAATAAGGTTTCAGTTGTTTACATTAGTTTTACTAACGTTAAGATGAATAAATACTGTAAAAACATATAGCTCATTATAGTCCATGTTAGCTAATGCATTTACTAATGTGTTATCAACACATCTTACCAATTTTCGTTGATTATTTTAAATTGATGATTGATCTACACTTACATGCATGCAAGTAGTATATGATAATTAATAATGAGATTAACTCTGAGTATATGTCTAGATAGTAATTGTATATGTTTAGATTAACACCACATTTCATGTTGTGGCTTTTACAAAATCACCAACGCCCCAATAATTATATTGCAAAGTCTGTGTGTTTGTGCCGTTGTCAGAGCGTGGCGGGATGTATCGGGCCGGTGGCAGTGCCAGGCCGGTGCCCGCTGCTATGGCATGTGCGATGAACATGCAGCAGATTCCCCTCGCAGGGCCAGAACCGGGTCTCCAGAGGCCGGCCTGAGCGCAGATGCGTTAACTGAAGTCACTTCTGGCCATGCATGAGCGCTCGCGAGGTTAGGAGGTGCTCGGCCCGTCCCGCCGCTGAGAGAGACGGAGCTGCTGACAGGGATGGCACAGCACATGGAGGAGTGGGCCAGCAGACAGACTGACGCTGCGCTCACCAGAAAAAAACGAAGCGTTTTAGTATGTATGCATCCTTTTATAAAGTTTTATGAGAGAATCTGAAGCACTACGGATGAAATAAATGCCCACAAAGCTGTTGGCTCGGACGATATGACCAATTGTTGGACTATCCCTGATTATGCAGTTTTGGTTTTGTGCTTGCAATGTTTTCAGGGGAAAATGCAGCATCATTTAAGACAAATATCTGCAGTTGTTGAGAATGAGGAAAACGTCCAGTGTCAAATATTTCCTGAAACTACTGATTACACAATGCTAATTTACATAGTGTTTTACATAGGAGGAATGAAAATAATGAAAATAAATGAAATCATCACTAAAGTTGAGAATAAAAATAAGTACTCTGGGACTTTCCCATGATCTTTATTCTCTGTGGTATTTTTGTTGCGCAATTATATAACAATGCAACATGAACAAAATAACTACATTGTACGCAACATTTTTTTTTATGGAACATTTTCAGAACATTTGTTCAGCATATAAAATTATGTTTAAAAATATTAAAACTCTAATAAAGAATGTGCAGTCACATCTGCAGCCTCTGTTTTATATAAAACACATTTATGTGATGTGGGATAATCTGAGACATCTGACCACATATAAACTGATAACTGTAACCGATGAAACAGTTCTGCATGCTAAACGTTCTGTCCTGACGCTTCCTGTTCATGAACAGCGTTTGCATGCTTGTTCTCTATTCTCCTTCCTGGTGTTTGAGCTCCACATGCACACTGAGTTTCTGTTCTTGGCCAACAGAGGGCGATCTAACCGCATGAGAGGAACCGCAGATGGTTCTGGATCAGAACAAAATAAAACACAGACCAAGAGCAAGAACACTTATTAAGCTTGATTGAGTTTAATTCATTTTAGATCAGGCACACCAGGGTATTGTTAGAGACTACAAATGACAAATTATTATTATTTTTTAACTGCTTCACATTGAATATTTTCAATGAATTCACATAGAAATCTTTGGGCACTTCATGGCAGCTGTTTGAACGTTTCCCCTTTTGTGTGAAGGAAAATTGTGCTGAAACTCCTTGGTAATGAACACCTTGACATCGTCCCTCCCTCGTTCTGTGCTCCAGCATTGGGCCATATTTTTGTTGAAAGGTCTGCATGTGAAATTAATAATCCTGGGTGAGAAAGAATAAGAATGATATGCATTTTTTCAATGAAATGGCCTTGAGCTCACACCATATCTATTCATTACTGCATCAAAGCGGCTCTCCTCCTCCAGCTAAAGCAAACAGTTGACTGTCTCACCCCTTTGAAAAGAAGAATTGAATAATTTCTCCACTCATCTCTTAGATTTTATTTCTTCTTCTTTAGCCAGCACCAGCACCTCTTACCCTGGTTTTCTCCAACAGTAATAGTGTCATTTTGCTTTTCTGAAATAGATTCGGCAGGGCTCGTGTGTCTAGACTGGATTCTGATGAAGAAATTAATAAGACTTAAGGAATGCGTTTGGTCCCGACCATTCTGATTCAGTCAAATAACCCCTCATTTTCTTTATGGAGATATAATTTTAGATTACCACTTTGAGTGAGCCTACATTAGCAGATCTGATCGAATCCACTGGATAAAATATACTTTTGTTGCAGGAAATACGCGGCCGTCTCTAAGCGAACAGCCGACTGTGTATCACATCTGAATTCATGCTTTCAACAGACATGCGTTCTCACGACTGCTTTCCTCTCTTGGAATCCCTCGCTTTATTTTTCATTTAAAGAAGAGAAGTTGAGCACAGAGCACGTGTCAAAATAGGCTAATTCTGCGGCTTCTTCAGGGATATTTATTGATATGTTATTCTCATTCCCAAGCAATATTGCATGCACAGTAAGATCCACACGCACGTGCAGTGGACAGAAACTGGACGGTTAAGTAGGTCATCACTGGCTGAGTGTGTATAACAAAACCTCCGTCCTGTAGCGTGTGTGAGACGAGACCGCCGACCAACAGCTCTCCTTCTGCTCTTTCTCTGGCAATCACACTGCGGTCTGCAAAATCAATCAATCCGTTTATCAGTAAATAAATAAGTTCTCAGAGCGAGAACATTTTTTCAGGAGCTTTTAGTTTAGGTTTTTACATTTAAGTATCAAACTGGTCTCAGATTTCTATAAGACAATTATAACAGCCACATTTGAGAAAACTGATGAGAATATACACCCAAAACATATACAATATATATATATATATATATATATATACACCCAAAACATATACAATATATATATATATATATATATATATATATATATACACCCAAAACATATACTATATATATATATATATATATATACACCCAAAACATATACAATATATATATATATATATATATATATATATATATATATATATATATATATATATATATATATACAAAAGACTGGGGTCAATAAATTACCTTTTTTGTAAGGTTTTGATTCAGCATCAAAAGTGACAATATAAAAAAGGTCTCACTTTAAATTAGGGTACAATTCTCAATATGCCTCATTAAACTCAATAATTATTGATTAATAAAAGTTAGTACGTTGTTGTTAAGTTTAGGTATGGCGTAGAGTTAAAGGAAGCAGAATATGGTCATGCAGAATAAAGCATTAATATGTACTAATAAACAGACTAAATCCTAGTAATATGCATGTAAATAAACAACTAGTTAAAAGTGATAATTGAACCCTAAACTAAAGTTATACCCCAAAAGACAAGAAATTTATGTTGTCATCAAATTAATAAGTTTTCCCACAATTGTTTTCAACATTGATATAATAAGAAATGTTTCTTGAGCAGAAAGTCATATTAAAATGGTTTCTGAAGACCAGAGTAAATTCAGCTTCACCCCACAGCAATTATATTAGAATATTCCTGTGATGTAATTCACATTTTCATATACTGTATATTTAAATTTAAAACATTTGTTTAGACATCTTTCAAAAACAAAAGAAAAACAAACTTAAAAATCACACTGACCCCAGACTTTTGAACATTGTTGTGTAGTTGTGCAGTTGTGTAGTTGTACAGTTGTGTAGTTGTGCAGTTGTGCAGTTGTGTAGTTGTGCAGTTGTGCAGTTGTGTAGTTGTGCAGTTGTGCAGTTGTGTAGTTGTGAGTGTCATGATTCTGAGAGGGAGGAACCAGACGCAGAATGAGAATAAGAGTGATATTCATGAACAATAACAGATGAGAGGCAAACAGTAGTTAGTTTCCTGTGAGAGCAGCGCTTGCAACATCAAGGTCATGGGTTTGATTCCCAGGGAAAGCAAGAACTGATTAGAATGTCAATGTGATTAGCACAGAAGAGCTGGAGTCAGGAGTCAGCGAGCGGTTCGGACACAGGAAGAAGAGCAGGGCAGGAAAAAACACACAATACAGCAAGAGATGGCAAAAAAAACAAAAAAAAACAAGAGCAAAATAGAAACTGGCAATAGTTAGAGCTAGTAAAAAAAAGAAAAAAATAAATTCTGGAAGAACTGGAACTTGCAAACAAAGAGAAATAAAAGGAAAATGCAACCTTGCAGGGGACTAGAAAAAGAGAAGGAGCACATGGCCAACGCAAACACACACAGAGCCATGTGCGCAAGCTCCAGACCAACAACCAGACCTCTACAACACAGACCAGACCTTACAGTCACATTAATGTGGATGTAAAGCACACCTATTTCGGTTTAGAGGAATGTGATCAATTTAACTTCATGAAATCCTGTCAAATCTGAGGACAGTTGTGATGAGGACGAGCTTCTCTGAAATATAACACAACAAAACACTCCAGTTGTTTGCCACTAAATCATTTTGCTGTCTAGGAGAAAAAACGTAGACAATAAAGATATCTCTGGGATTCTGTTTGATTCTGCTTTCCTGTCGCTCAATCAGTAGAGTATTGGTGCTTGCAACATCAAGATCAAGGGTTCGATCCCAGGGAAAGCAAGAAATGATTCAATGTGTTTCTTGAATGCGATGTAAGTCACTTTAGATAAAAGTGTCTGCCAAACGCATAAATATAAATGTGTCTTTACAGGGAACCTTTTGTGCAAAATTAACTTTTACATGGTGTTTGAACATAGACGTGTGTCAGCAGTCTGTGTACACAACCTCCCTATTACGGTAAAAATCCACCCACACCTTTTTTAATCCCCATAAATCATAAGCAGTGCCTCAAAATAAGCAGTTTCTCAGCAATGTGACGCAACGTTACAGAGACTCTGCCCTGAGAAAACTGCAAATCTGCCATGTTTATGTCACACTTGGTTCTGTCTTTCTGTGTCTTTGTCACTTCCCTGTCACTGAGGTCATGGGGTCACTTCCTGTTGTCACTCTCTGTCTATCGTGACATCACTTCCTGTTCACTTCCGGGGCTTTCTAGAACCTTCCACACCTTTCTAGTGTCAATTACCTCATCAGTGTCTGCAGGTGTTTCCCACGTCTGTCTCTATTTACACCCTCTTGTGTGTCCTGGTCTTTGTTCAGTTGTTGATCCTGTAATGTTGACTTTGTTCCTGTTTCCTGGTGCTGTAAGTGTTGTGTGTGGATGCAATCTCTGAGTTTCTCCAAGTGTTTCCTAGTCTCCTGGGTTTTGCACGACAAGTGCCGTTTTCTGTTTATATTTAAAGTGGTTTTATTTTTGAGTTTAATAAAGTGAGTTTCCGTTTGGAACCTGTTGCTCCTCGTCTTCCCTCTCCGCATCGCACACGTTCCTGCTCTGCAAGTGTTACAGTTTATCTCCTCGCAAGAGCGTTCAAGCTATTATTAAAGCTAAAGTTATTCAGTTTAGAGCAGGGAGGGATTTTCTGTTGTTCTTTTGTTGTTTGATTCACATTAACAGCGTTTACAGCAGCATACCGCTTTCACTTTAATACACTGATCTATTATACACATGCCATTTCTTTACGAGCTGTTTACATTCACAGGTATAACGACTGTGTTTATGTGAACTCTGTGTGTTTCTGACATAATCTTGTCTGTATTTGACAGTTTAAACAATGAGACGTGAAAGAGAACTTATTTCCATTCGGTCTGTGCGTGTGCTTCGGTGTGTGCGCTCACACGTTAGTTAGAGCTATATAGTATACGTCAGAGTTAGACTAATATGAATCATTCAGCTTTCATGATGATGAAGAACTGTAATGTACACATGAGCGAGATGACAATTAAAACCAAACAGATGTTGTAGTTTCTGTCAGTGTATGTGAGGCACAGCCCTCTTCTGGAAACTCATCTGCACAAACAGCACGTGTTTCCTTCCCGTCAGACGGGATCTGTGGCTATTCTGATGAAACTTCAGTCACGGTGTGGGGACACCTGAGACTTATATTACATCATGTAAAAAGGGGCGTAATATGGCCAGCTTTAAATAATCAAAAAAGTTTAAAAGAGAAAAAACACGAGAAAGAAAACAGAAATCAACGATACATGTTTGATCTGTGCATTGAAAGAAAAAGTGAGTCACAATAACAGTTGTTATCTGTGGAATTACAGCAAGTTTTATTATCGCTGTACTGTGTGCAAGCTTTGTCCTCTATCACATAATGTGATAAATACAAACAGCCGTGTGACATTCATGTGGGATTTACAGCGCAGGTATCTCACTCTTAAAGTGTAGCCTGAACTCTCTGGAGGGAAATAGCTCTGACTTGTCTCGTACAATCTTAAGAAAGGTAAGCCTGCGTGACTTTCATTACACCCCCCCGATTAAACCTCTGCTCACATTGGATGAAAGATTAGCCTGGATCCTGTGTAATGTCAGAAATAGACAAATGCGAATGTCAGGATTAAGCTGAATCAAAGGTAGGAAAAAAGGAGAAAAGGAAAAGAAAGCGTGAGGAAGAAAGAGTGCGTCTCTTCTTCAGGTGTGTGTGTTCCTGAGAGCAGAGCCTTGAGAACCCGAGCCGTGGATCACCAGTTCAAGATGCTGAAGCATCAGCGCCACAAACAAAGAGACACTTTACACTTTAAATATAGAGTGTGCAGTAAACACAAGAGCAACAACATGTTCATTATAACAGTATCAATGCTGAAATGTTACTATAATTGGATCCACCTGACTGTCCACCGACTTCTTCATACACTCTTTCGTTCTTTCGTTTCAAATCTATGAATATATTTATTGACATATCGTTTGAGACTTACTGATATACATATTATAATTAAACTTGATTTGGAGTAATCAAGTATTTTACACAATACACATTTCTTAATATTAAGCCTAAAATGTGTTTTAATAACGCTCTAATTTAATATCAATCTCAACCGTATCTCCTGCACTACACTTCCCATGATCCTCCTTGCTTCCCTCCTGCACTACACTTCCCATGATCCTCCTTGCTTCCCACCTGCACTACACTTCCCATGATCCTCCTTGCTTCCCCCCTGCACTACACTTCCCATGATCCTCCTTGCTTCCCCCCTGCACTACACTTCCCATGATCCTCCTTGCTTCCCCCCTGCACTACACTTCCCATGATCCCCCTTGCTTCACCCCTGCACTACACTTCCCATGATCCTCCTTGCTTCCCACCTGCACTACACTTCCCATGATCCTCCTTGCTTCCCTCCTGCACTACACTTCCCATGATCCTCCTTGCTTCCCACCTGCACTACACTTCCCATGATCCTCCTTGCGTCCCACCTGCACTACACTTCCCATGATCCTCCTTGCTTCCCCCTGCACTACACTTCCCATGATCCTCCTTGCTTCCCACCTGCACTACACTTCCCATGATCCTCCTTGCTTCCCACCTGCACTACACTTCCCATGATCCTCCTTGCTTCCCCCCTGCACTACACTTCCCATGATCCTCCTTGCTTCCCACCTGCACTACACTTCCCATGATCCTCCTTGCTTCCCACCTGCACTACACTTCCCATGATCCTCCTTGCTTCCCACCTGCACTACACTTCCCATGATCCTCCTTGCTTCCCACCTGCACTACACTTCCCATGATCCTCCTTGCTTCCCCCCTGCACTACACTTCCCATGATCCTCCTTGCTTCCCACCTGCACTACACTTCCCATGATCCTCCTTGCTTCCCACCAGCACTACACTTCCCATGATCCTCCTTGCTTCCCCCCTGCACTACACTTCCCATGATCCTCCTTGCTTCCCCCCTGCACTACACTTCCCATGATCCTCCTTGCTTCCCACCTGCACTACACTTCCCATGATCCTCCTTGCGTCCCACCTGCACTACACTTCCCATGATCCTCCTTGCTTCCCCCCTGCACTACACTTCCCATGATCCTCCTTGCTTCCCACCTGCACTACACTTCCCATGATCCTCCTTGCTTCGCACCTGCACTACACTTCCCATGATCCTCCTTGCTTCCCACCTGCACTACACTTCCCATGATCCTCCTTGTTTCCCACCTGCACTACACTTCCCATGATCCTCCTTGCTTCCCCCCCTGCACTACACTTCCCATGATCCTCCTTGCTTCCCCCCTGCACTACACTTCCCATGATCCTCCTTGCTTCCCCCCTGCACTACACTTCCCATGATCCTCCTTGCTTCCCCCCTGCACTACACTTCCCATGATCCTCCTTGCGTCCCACCTGCACTACACTTCCCATGATCCTCCTTGCTTCCCACCTGCACTACACTTCCCATGATCCTCCTTGCGTCCCACCTGCACTACACTTCCCATGATCCTCCTTGCTTCCCCCTGCACTACACTTCCCATGATCCTCCTTGCTTCCCACCTGCACTACACTTCCCATGATCCTCCTTGCTTCCCACCTGCACTACACTTCCCATGATCCTCCTTGCTTCCCCCCTGCACTACACTTCCCATGATCCTCCTTGCTTCCCACCTGCACTACATTTCCCATGATCCTCCTTGCTTCCCACCTGCACTACACTTCCCATGATCCTCCTTGCTTCCCACCTGCACTACACTTCCCATGATCCTCCTTGCTTCCCCCCTGCACTACACTTCCCATGATCCTCCTTGCTTCCCACCTGCACTACACTTCCCATGATCCTCCTTGCGTCCCACCTGCACTACACTTCCCATGATCCTCCTTGCTTCCCCCCTGCACTACACTTCCCATGATCCTCCTTGCTTCCCACCTGCACTACACTTCCCATGATCCTCCTTGCTTCGCACCTGCACTACACTTCCCATGATCCTCCTTGCTTCCCACCTGCACTACACTTCCCATGATCCTCCTTGTTTCCCACCTGCACTACACTTCCCATGATCCTCCTTGCTTCCCCCCCTACACTACACTTCCCATGATCCTCCTTGCTTCCCCCCCGCACTACACTTCCCATGATCCTCCTTGCTTCCCCCCCGCACTACACTTCCCATGATCCTCCTTGCTTCGCACCTGCACTACACTTCCCATGATCCTCCTTGCTTCCCACCTGCACTACACTTCCCATGATCCTCCTTGTTTCCCACCTGCACTACACTTCCCATGATCCTCCTTGCTTCCCCCCCTACACTACACTTCCCATGATCCTCCTTGCTTCCCCCCCGCACTACACTTCCCATGATCCTCCTTGCTTCCCCCCCGCACTACACTTCCCATGATCCTCCTTGCTTCCCCCCTGCACTACACTTCCCATGATCCTCCTTGCTTCCCCCCTGCACTACACTTCCCATGATCCTCCTTGCGTCCCACCTGCACTACACTTCCCATGATCCTCCTTGCTTCCCCCCTGCACTACACTTCCCATGATCCTCCTTGCTTCCCCCCTGCACTACACTTCCCATGATCCTCCTTGCTCCCCCCCTGCACTCCTTCCCATGATCCTCCTTGCTTCCCCCCCTGCACTACACTTCCCATGATCCTCCTTGCTTCCCACCTGCACTACACTTCCCATGATCCTCCTTGTTTCCCACCTGCACTACACTTCCCATGATCCTCCTTGCTTCCCCCCCTGCACTACACTTCCCATGATCCTCCTTGCTTCCCCCCTGCACTACACTTCCCATGATCCTCCTTGCTTCCCCCCTGCACTACACTTCCCATGATCCTCCTTGCTTCCCCCCTGCACTACACTTCCCATGATCCTCCTTGCTTCCCCCCTGCACTACACTTCCCATGATCCTCCTTGCGTCCCACCTGCACTACACTTCCCATGATCCTCCTTGCTTCCCACCTGCACTACACTTCCCATGATCCTCCTTGCGTCCCACCTGCACTACACTTCCCATGATCCTCCTTGCTTCCCCCTGCACTACACTTCCCATGATCCTCCTTGCTTCCCACCTGCACTACACTTCCCATGATCCTCCTTGCTTCCCACCTGCACTACACTTCCCATGATCCTCCTTGCTTCCCCCCTGCACTACACTTCCCATGATCCTCCTTGCTTCCCACCTGCACTACACTTCCCATGATCCTCCTTGCGTCCCACCTGCACTACACTTCCCATGATCCTCCTTGCTTCCCCCCTGCACTACACTTCCCATGATCCTCCTTGCTTCCCACCTGCACTACACTTCCCATGATCCTCCTTGCTTCGCACCTGCACTACACTTCCCATGATCCTCCTTGCTTCCCACCTGCACTACACTTCCCATGATCCTCCTTGTTTCCCACCTGCACTACACTTCCCATGATCCTCCTTGCTTCCCCCCCTACACTACACTTCCCATGATCCTCCTTGCTTCCCCCCCGCACTACACTTCCCATGATCCTCCTTGCTTCCCCCCCGCACTACACTTCCCATGATCCTCCTTGCTTCCCCCCTGCACTACACTTCCCATGATCCTCCTTGCTTCCCCCCTGCACTACACTTCCCATGATCCTCCTTGCGTCCCACCTGCACTACACTTCCCATGATCCTCCTTGCTTCCCCCCTGCACTACACTTCCCATGATCCTCCTTGCTTCCCCCCTGCACTACACTTCCCATGATCCTCCTTGCTCCCCCCCTGCACTCCTTCCCATGATCCTCCTTGCTTCCCCCCCTGCACTACACTTCCCATGATCCTCCTTGCTTCCCCCCTGCACTACACTTCCCATGATCCTCCTTGCTCCCCCCCTGCACTCCTTCCCATGATCCTCCTTGCTTCCCCCCTGCACTACACTTCCCATGATCCTCCTTGCGTCCCACCTGCACTACACTTCCCATGATCCTCCTTGCTTCCCCCCTGCACTACACTTCCCATGATCCTCCTTGCTTCCCACCTGCACTACACTTCCCATGATCCTCCTTGCTTCCCCCCTGCACTACACTTCCCATGATCCTCCTTGCTTCCCACCTGCATTACACTTCCCATGATCCTCCTTGCTTCCCCCCTGCACTCCTTCCCATGATCCTCCTTGTTTCCCACCTGCACTACACTTCCCATGATCCTCCTTGCTTCCCCCCCTGCACTACACTTCCCATGATCCTCCTTGCTTCCCCCCTGCACTACACTTCCCATGATCCTCCTTGCTTCCCCCCTGCACTACACTTCCCATGATCCTCCTTGCTTCCCACCTGCACTACACTTCCCATGATCCTCCTTGCTTCCCCCCCTGCACTACACTTCCCATGATCCTCCTTGCTTCCCACCTGCACTACACTTCCCATGATCCTCCTTGCTTCCCCCCTGCACTACACTTCCCATGATCCTCCTTGCTTCCCACCTGCATTACACTTCCCATGATCCTCCTTGCTTCCCCCCTGCACTCCTTCCCATGATCCTCCTTGCTTCCCCCCCTGCACTACACTTCCCATGATCCTCCTTGCTTCCCACCTGCACTCCTTCCCGATCATCTGCAGCTGCCAGCCATCAGCATCTCTCCTCCAGAAGCTCTCTGCTCATCTCCTCATCTCCTCATCTTTAAGTGTATTGATTTAGTATACAAAAAAGTGCAATTGCAGGGTTTTCTGTTGAGTACATAAATGTTGATGTTTTTGTAGTATACGTGGCATAAAATAAATGTATTTCAAACACATTTTGGTATATTTATTTTTGACGAGGTTAATCCGATAGGTCTGAGTGTGAATGACCCAGCCACAGCACTCTTCCCGCCTGTGCTGAGAGAAGAAGGACATCTCTATGCCAAGCATGATTACATCTCCATGCGCTGCCTGTGTTCACAACACACTTAATGGCCTCCTTTCCTGACTAATGAGCAGAGCTGTCTGATGAGCATGGACATTAAGATGCTGTAATTTTGGAGATAATTAGTTTTCTTGTCAGTTTTATGTCCTGTACCTCTGTGGCATCTGGACATGTCCTCCGAGCTTTGCTTTGTTGTTAAGCATGGGGGGAATTTAGACGCTTATTTAATTAACAAAATCTATTCTTTCAGTTTGACCAGTAGCCATTACTTTACATGTCTGTGACGGTTTGTTTTTTGGCGCAGTCTTTCCAAGTTTAATTTGATTTACAGAAGGAAAAAAGTGATTTATGTTGAATTAAACATGACGTGGCTAAATTCATGTTCAATGGCTGTCCAGCAACCATTAGCAAAAATGCTCTGGACATTTAAAAGTGACCAAAACCTAACAATATATAAAGAATGATCCACGTTACATATCAGGAATATAAAAAATACTCTGCACTGCATAGATCTAGGATATCTGCTTTCTGTCATATCATGTAAATGTGTTTTTTCCCTTCACAAAATCTTTTTGTATGTCAATTTTACATATTTTATAAACAAGAATTTTAAAGCTATAGTTGAAGTATAGTGACTGATTGTGTCATACCACACTTTAGAGAGAGAACAGAAAATGCCCTGAAAACAAAGCAAACAACTTGACATTCCTATTGTACTCCAATAAGAGTTCACAGTGCGTGCTGTTCACGGCAGACGAGACACACGGGTGATCACTGGGACTGCATAATCCATCCCAACACGAGTCTTCCTGCCGCAGCAGCGGTCACAGTGGCGGTCCGCAAGCTTTAGTTTGCTTTTCAAAACAGTACTGTTCAATTACATTGACAGTCCATTATGCATTTGAGTATTACATTGGTAAATAAAGTTCTGAGGGGTTCCTTAAAACGGTGTGCGTCTTTTACTCGCAGTGCATCAACACCAGCCTCAGAGTCTCAATGTAACCGGGCAGTCGCTATTCCTCTGACGTTCTCACTGAAAGTCTGCGTGAGACTCGTGTTTGACTGCGAAGCACTGGTCAGTTTGCAGTAGAAGGACAGATGTGCTCGCTGATGAGCGATGCATTTGAAATCATTTAATGGCTCGCTTTAGTAAGCAGGAAAAAAGCTGTTAGAAAATACTGAAATGTCTTCAAACTTAGCAAAAATAGTTTCTGTGGTATGCTATATAAAAATCTTTTTAATTCACAGTTCATATGAATCTATAGGAAATAAGCATTTTAAATACATGTTTTTTTTTCTTTTACATAAAGGATGGATACATGCATAAATAAAGGAACTGCTTCCATCAAAAGCAGCCATGTGAAAATACATTTAAATGTCACTTCTTGAAAACATTTGTAATCAGCGGTGTCTGCCTGAGTCTCAGCACACTTGAAGCGACTGCTGGACGCACGGACTGGACTGAGCCCAAGGGGTTTCTTCGTCCCAACCACCCAAGGTCTCACCGACCGGTTCTGAGCCAAGAAAACCACTGTGATGAAGGTGCTCACCTTTCTGCGTCCTCTCTGTCCTTTACAACATATGGCAGAACTTGGAGTTCAAGGACAGCAGTTTCACAGATAATGGCTGATTCATTACCAGCACTGACATCAATCTTTCAGCGGCCCCTCACTACACCCCCCCCCCCCCCCCATCAACCCCCCCAGGACCAGAGGAGACTCCTCTCCACCATAATCCTCTCTTAAATTTACTATCTGTGTGAAAAGTGCTTCAGTATGGCGCTCCAATTATTCCTAAAAATGCAGTCAGTGTTGTTCTTGCATTGAGATTTAAACACACAGACATGTATTTGAACTGTGTCTTATATCTTTTGAATGGGTGTCTGGGATATGGTAAAATGTTTTGTTTTAATGGAGACCAGTCCTCCCTTCCTCTTTATCTTTTTAACTGTCCTGCTTCCAGACCACCCGACTAGAACAAGGGAGGCAAAGATACAGTTAGTAATTGCGAATGATAAGTGTGACGTCCATTCATCCAGAAACTGCAGGGAAACCAGGAAATGCTTTATTTCATCATCTGTAACCGTCATAAACATTTATCTGCTACAGATTCTTTCTTTGAACAAAGATTATTTCAAAATCCACTAACTGCACCTACAGTGTATCAGTGTGTAAAACACAAGACGTCGACTTACACTATTAGTAACAGGCTAGAGTTTGCAGTTGAATTCCTCCTCCTGTCCTCACTGTAAAAAAAAAAAATAAAACATTCAAAGCTGGAAATAGCATTGAATTATTACGTAATGTACTTGTAATTATTATATGTAATTAATAATGGAATTATTTCATTATTACATGAAAAAAATCATTTTTATTTAAATTAAAAATGAAAAAGTCATTTTTTTTTAGTTCTTTGAAGTTAAATGTACTTGTTTCCTTTTGTATCTCTCGGTTTTCATATTTCCGTTGAGGCTGTCAGTCTGTGCATTGGATACGATTTTTCCATGACTTCTGCATCATTCTGGTAGATAACAGATCAAACTTGAATAATTGAATAATTCACTCAACCACTTTGTCAAAATGCACTGATTTAATTTAGGAATGCTCATTCTGCTTAATTTTTAAAGTTTTATTTATTACATAATTTCTTATCTTTACAGAGTTTAGCAGCTTCTGTCACCTCCGGAGAGTGGCTGCAGTTTCCTCTCTAGAGCCCATTTCTACATATAAGTGATTAAACATGTGGTCAAAGTCCATCCACACAGCACCGACAGATGCTGACCAATGCAGACAATCACTAGATTACCGTATTTCACTTCTCAGACACTCCACAACCTGACAAACACAAGGGCAAACTAATGCCAACAGACACTAGAGCGGTAACACATGAAGTGTGAGTGGCCGCTGGTCAGCATCAGTTGGTGCCGTGTGATCAGTGCCATTAGACTTTACTCTGAAACTCTGGAGTAAGACAAAGACTGGCCGCTTTGGGATTTGGGTCACTGCATTCCAGGGCTGATTAAACACTCCTACTGAAAGGGCTTCAAATTTGATGGTTTTTTTTTGACATTTTATACCATGCTTTCCCAAAAACGACCTTCTCCCTTGAGAAACATAATTAACCTATGTCTATTTGTTTGCCTCAAGACATAACCGATACGCAGCCAGGGAGATGGCGGAGATTTGGGGGAGGAGTGCATCTACAGCATAATATCAAACTCCAAAGGAATATGTTTCTTTTGAAAGCAGTCTGTTGGCTACAGGCAGCGAGTGGTCAACTGATGGAGAACATCAAACCATCCGCTGAGAGCCTTTCCTTCTCGTCCCATGCTCTGTAAGGTGAATGAACCGTTTAACCTCATCAAGTTGTGTGCTATTTATGTAAAATCACTCTATAATGCAGTGACTGTGATGGTTATGGGATGTTATTAAATGGTGCTGTAGGATCGCACTTTATCTTAGTCAAACAAATCAGTGCGCTGGGGCATAGAAGCCTTTTTGTTTTCCGTTATTTGTCAAAGGACACAGTGTCCCCAGTCTAGGATGTTTGTAGAAGAAGACACACTCACCTTATCAGCATCCCATTCACATGAACTGGCCGACTATCTGTTTAGTAGAATAATACATTCAAAGTAACATCAACAATGAGCCTGTGAGTGATGAGCTGTACACGGATGGCTGGAAGGTGAATGGGATGTCACATTATTACTTTTTCTTTCTCTCTCACTCTCTTTCTGGCTCTCAACTCTGTCTTTGTCTTCTTCACACTCTGTCTGAGGCCATCTGGACTCTGGTGGTGTCTGCTCACTCAAGGTGAAGTAAACTACGGCCTGCTCCATCAGGACACATGTATCATCAAGGCTGCTGCCTCAAATAGAACAGAGAGAAAACAAAACAATAGAAGGAATGAATGGATTATGTTTTATCTTGACAAACAAAAGAGACAAAATTATTTGTATAATTTTGAAATTATACTATTATGGCAATATTTTAGTAATTAATTGTTAATATACAGTCGCCACCCAAGTGTATTTGGACTAACACTCTAGCATTACAATATTAAAACAAGTGGAATCTGCAAAAAAAAAAATATTGACACATTTAAAGCAAACATTTAGAACTAACGTGATTTCTTTGGAATTCCATACATTTGTAACAAAGTGTGTAAATCTTTTTAATAGTGTATGCATTTACTTATTTAATAATGTATTGGTCTTTTCTTTAGAGATATGACCAACAAACCAGAGAAAAACACAAAGAATCTCCTCCTTTCTCCAAAACACACTAAGACAGGCAAACTCCTGCAGAGGTGTAAATAGGCTGTAGGTGTTGTTTCTCAGATGGATGATGAGAAAATGGCTTATTTTGTCTTGGGGGCACCATCTGTTTTTCATTTTTTTTTTCATTTTTAATGTTTAGCTAAACAAAACATGCTCAAACAAGTGCAAGTGGCAATTTGTTGGACAAAACATTTCTAAGATGTATAAGATGTATAAGAGATCCATCTAAGCAAACAACTGATCCATGTACACCGAGTTCTGATCTCCGCTATACTTAAATATCTACAATAATAATAATTATAATAATAATTTAAAATTACATTAATAATACAACTTTATGTAATTTCTAGGAAAATTCATTTGACTATTTTTACTACAATTGACAGTTTTTATAATTGACTTATAATCCAATAAGCGAAGGGTGTGCACATGAAATCAGGTACCCATGTAACCAGCGCTCATCAGTGGCACCGCCAGGAAATCTTTAGGTTCACGCCACACAGACAAACACCTACAAACAATTTAGCCTTTGGATTTAGAATAAAAAAAACTGTCATGTTCACGTTGTAATTGTAATTTCAAAGATCTATTTCTACTTTATCTAGTCCACATGCTTCTGATGAGATCATTTGTCAGGTTGATTGACCAGATTAAATGAAATTTTTAACTTGTATGAAACCAGTTAACTCAAACGCTGCCACATAACCCTGTGGCACGTAACCCTTTTTCGCCTTTGGGGATTGGCACTTGGATAAAATCCCCTGGCTCTGAGCCACAACTGAAGTGATCTCGTATGCAGAAGGCCCATAGGTGTCACAGGAGACGCAGCTGCCATAAGACTGAGAATCCTTTGAAAATTACAGTGTAATCTCCTGACTTAGCCTGAAATTGCTCAGGGTTTTTAAGAAGGACTCGACACGTGCAGGGAAACAACCGTGCCTGCATGGTGACGGAGTCCAATACTTCCCCCCAAATACATTGTTCTCTAGGCCGGACAGATACCGGTTTTCTTGGTGATGAGGTGATGAGAAAAATTTGAAGATGAAGCTAGGATGATATGTCAGTGTCATAGCGTAAGCTCTTGAGACTGAGCCAGTATCATCTATTTATTTTAAAAGCCAGCACTGCATGCGGCTGAATGGAAGAACCCGAGGTTGGTAAGCTTCACTGTCAGGCGTCTATCACTTCGGTTTGGGTTTCTAGTGTTTGGTTGACAGAGCTCTTCATGTCACGCACTCTCTTGTCTGTGTGCTTTCATGTCGTTTGTGTTGCGCGTAGTTTGTGTGCTTACTAACTCCGCACTGTCTCGTCAAGTTCATGTGAACACGCTGCAATGTGCATCTGAATTTGCTGTGTGTTCATGTCTTGTTATTGTGTAACCCCACCAATCTTGTTCCCTTGTTTCCCTTGATTGTTCTCTGCTGTTTTCTGCTCATTACCTTGTTTAGAGACAGTCTGGCCACATATCAGAGAGCACTGAAGGATGCTAAAGGACAATACCTCTCCTATCTCATCAACAGCAATAGCCACCGTCCTGGAATTTTATTTAACACTATTAATTCTGTTATTAATCCGGTGTCTGTTGTCTTGAATGATGTTTCTGAAAATACATGTAATGCATTTAAGCAATATTTTGTGGACAAGGTTTTGGCTGTCAGACAAACCATTACTCAACACTCTACTGTTGTCATGCCGTCTCGTGTGGCACAATGTGTGCTAGAGAACTTTGAGGCAGTTACTCTTGTGGACCTCAAAAAAGCTGTCCTCGAGTTGAAGCTACCTCCTGCCCTTCAGATGCTGTTCCTGCAAGGATTCTGAAGGAGGCTGTTGACATCATTGGTCCCTGCCTTGTCTCCTTCATAAACAGCTGTCTTATTTTGGGTACTGTTCCTACTGCTCTCAAACATGCCATTATTAGACCGTTGCTTAAGAAACCCAACCTTGATCCCTCCATTATATCAAACTTCCGCCCTATCTCTCATCTATCATTTCTGTCAAAGCTGATGGAGAAGCTTGTTTACGCTCAGCTCCAGGCTCATCTCCAACTGAACAGCATTGGTGACACATTCCAGTCTGGTTTCAGGACCAGGCACAGCACTGAATCTGCATTACTGAGGGTGCATAATGACATTCTTGAAGCACTGGACAGAAAAAGCTCTTATTGTTCTGGTTTTACTGGACCTTACCGCTGCATTTGACACCGTGGATCATGCTATTCTCATCTCTCGTCTTCAGCATGTTGCTGGTCTGCAGAAAGCGGTGCTGAAGTGGTTCTCCTCATACCTCACTAATAGAACCTTTTCAGTAATGCTCAATGACTTCTCCTCCTCAGTTGCCCCTTTGTCATCTGGAGTGCCACAGGGTTCCATTCTTGGTCCTATTTTGTTTTCGCTCTACATGTTGCCACTTGGTCAACTCATCTCCAGACACGTTCATTTTCATTTCTCTGCCGACGACCTCCAGATCTACCTTCCTGTGATTCTGAGTAATCGTTCGGCACTGGATCCTCTCCATTATTGTCTTCAGGACATCAAACAGTGGCTTTCCCAGAATTTCCTTCATTTAAATGAAAATAAGACTGAGTACATCCTGTTCAGCCCGGATTCACGCAACAGTGCTTTTAGCTTTGGTCCCATGACACCTCAGTTTGCTCCGTCTGTGCGTAACCTGGGTGTTATTTTGGACAGAAACTTGAAGTTTGATAAACAGATTGGTGCAGTAGTGAAGGCGAGTTTTTACCAGTTAAGACTTCTTAGTAAGGTCAAATATGTTTTGTCAAGAGCCGACCTTGAAAAAGCAATTCATGCATTCATCAGTTCAAGGATCGACTACTGTAATGTCCTCTACACTGGACTAAACACATCACTCATCAGCCTTCAACTGGTGCAAAACGCAGCCGCACGTCTTCTCTCTAACACATCGAAAGGTCACACATTACCCCTGTCCTCCGCTCGCTTCACTGGCTCCCAGTGCAGTTTAGGGTGGAGTATAAAGTCCTGTTGTTTGTGTTATAGGCCATTCATTGTTTGGCCCCAGTGTACCTCACTGACTTAGTAAAAGTCTATCAGCCAGCCAGAACACTCCGCTCCTCTGATCACATTTCTCTGGTGACTCCAACATACAGATATAAAAAGTTTGGAGGCCGGTCATTTAGTGTTCAGGGACCAAAGTTGTGGAATGCACTCCCTGTGCACCTCCAAAGCACACCTGAAAACCCATTTTTTTAATCAAGTTTTTAACACATAGCATTGGACTTGATTCTGATCTCATTTCTTAACTTTGTTTTCTTTATGTTGTCGTTTGAAGGTTTTTTGGGGGGGAAAGCGGAAAACTTGTGCACCTTTTGGCTGTTGTAAGGCGCTATATAAATAAATTTGATTGATTGATTGATTGAGAGTTGATGAATAGGCAGGAAAGCAATATAGGGTAAATCAAGGAGAAATACCTTCTCTTTCTCCTTGATGCCAGTGAGGTTGAGCCACAAATATCTCTCTGTGGTAACCACAGCACCCATGGCACGGGCCGTTTGCTTGGCCATGCTCAAGACAGGTCTGTGGCTCACTGCAGCTCAGTGAACACTTCATCAAAAGCATTTCCCCTGCTCGTGCTCAGTTTTTTTAAGCAAGTCAGCCTGGTACTCCTGGAACAATGCCATGGTGTACGGGTCAGCACCAGCCTCACCTGCCGCCTGAAAAGCTTTCCTCCTGGTCTAGAAGGAAGCGCAGGCTTTTTTAGTGATCAACCTAGGGCATCATTGTATAAACCCGTGCAATGATATGGGAGGAATATGATTTACTCCATGACTTTGATATTGAACCTCTCAAAGACACCTCTGAACATTGGTACGTTTTTGTACCTTGTTGTTTGTACCTCCAAAAGATAAAAGATATTTAATGTACTCCTACTGATCAATATGTATGTTTATCTTATGGTATGGTTTAAAATTACACATTGGTATTTCCCTGAGCATTTCACTGATGTCCTGCAGGACATTAGTGAAATGCTCTGGGAAGATACCAGGAATTTAAACCATTTGATGGTTTAAAACATGACAGACAGCACTTTGATGGGAAATGACTCTCAGTGCTCACACTCTGCATCCTTGAGGGCTGAAATAGAGTGCTTTTCCCCAAGACAATCAATACAAAAGTCATGCGGATCATTCTCCGAGATGGCCGTGAGCAGGATGGGATGCATCTCTTCATGGAATCTCTCAACATGATTCTCTCTTTTTTTCAACTCTTTTCCTGTTGTTTCATAGAAAGAGAAATAGAGTGAGAAAGGCTGCATCCTTCCCTGAAAAAAATAACTTCTAGCAAAAGGGATAGTTTGAGAGGAATTATAAGTAGCACACAATGCTGTTCAGAAGATAAAGGAACCTGAGAGCGCTCCTGTCTCACATCTATTTATAGCCTCTAACTTACACAGTCTAATGATGTTGTCATCATCAGTGGTTGATGGCTACAATTTCTCATTAATGTAATTATCTAATAAACCAATCACATGGCAGCTGCTTCACTGCATTTAGGGATTGTTCCTGGTCAAGATAATCTCCTGAACTCCAAACTGAATGTCAGAATGGGAAAGAAAGGTGATTTAAGCAATTTTGAGCGTGGCATGATTATTGATGCCAGACGGGCCGGAGTGAGTATTTCACAATCTGCTCACTTACTGGGATTTTCACGCACAACCATTTCTAGGGTTTACAAAGAATGGTATGAAAAGGGAAAAGCATCCAGTTTGCGGCAGTCCTGTGGGAGAAAATACCTTGTTGATGCTAGAGGTCAGAGGTCATGGGCGACTGATTCAAGCTGATAGAAGAGCAACTTTGACTGAAATAACCACTTGTTACAACTGAGGTCTGCCGCAAAGCATTTGTGAAGCCACAACACACACAACCTTGAGGCGGATGGGCTACAACAGCAGAAGACCCACCGGGGTCCCCCACAGGACTCTCTGCGTCGCCGTCTCCGAAGCACTCTCCTGGGGTTAGCTAACTCACTCGAGACCGTTGCTTCGTGGTCCTCGGGGTAGTTTCGGCAGTGACTCTGTGGGCAAAAAATGAGTTGCAGCTCCGGCGGAAAAGAACTACTAAAATCAAAGTTTCACGAGTTGGTGATGTCCAGTAATGCCTGTCTGTTGTATGTTAGCAGTGTATGGCATTTGTGCACAGCAGAAAAAACGAAAAACACACAAAAAATAAGAAAGACATTTAAGTGTGGAGCGAGCAAACACGTCTGCAGCGGTGGGCGCCATCTTGCCATCAAAGAAGGATGGGGAGCTCTTAATATGGTCACTCAGTAATGCAGTAAGTTCAAAATGTTAATTTTGCGCTTTCCCACAGCATCAATCGACGCAGCATCTTGCAGTCGTAACTAGGCCTTTTTGTTGTTAAATTCCCTTTGGTACTATTTTCAAAGTACGGTGTACTTTTTAAAATCTCAAAAATCCATCTTACATTATCTAACATAACAGAAAATCTGTATTGTTTGTAATAGTATCTATTCAGTATGTTATCAAAAGGTGTGATGAAGTATGACACGACCATGAGGTTTTGTGCTAGAACAGAGCATGCTGCCAATATAGTAAATGTTCTCACTGTGAACACAAAGTAAATGCTCACACCATATGACTGAATCTATAATGTGTCTTTACCATGGTAATCTGGTTACAGTACTACACTGCATGCTGTGATGTAAAATGCTTTATTTGATGCCATCTGTCTCCCTTCATCCAATGCATCTCTGATAATATATCATTGATTGTTTCCTTTCCATTGTAAATCTTGCTTTGTGCTCACAAAATGCAAATCTCTGTCTCACACACACACACACACACACACACACACACACACACACACACACACACACACACACACACACACACACACACACACACCATAGTTATCTAAGATAAATTGCTTATTATATAAAAATAAATCCTTACAATTTGTTATTGGAAATGGCAATCAAGTAGAAACTATTCTCGATAGAAAACTATAGATGTACCAAAGGACTAATCGATGAACCATTAAGATCAGTTGGATTAAGTAATGGACAAATGTATTAAAATGAACGAGAAGAGATGTTGAAGCTGAGAAATCAAAAGACTAACACCTGTCTATGTGTTTAGTCACTTTTAATTTCTTTGATATTATTTGATTTTTTAGATTCAAAATATATTATTACTGAGTTTTTGAAAAGTGACCCAAGCATTGTAAAAACAACTGTACTAAATTGTTTTGAATGTATTTTGCAACTTCAATATTTTAATGTAAATTAAATTTACATTATTGTGCAAATAATGTTTTTCATCATGGAAAAGTAATAGAACATTATCCAAATATTAATATTATTATTAATAATACTTACTTTAGCAATTTTAATTTTTATCCCCATTAAAATGCCTCTGAAGCTGTCTGTGAAGCTTAAATAATCACATTGAACTCAGGTTCTCTACTAAGTAAACCCATACCAACAAGCTCTCCATGCAGAGAAAACATGGCATAGATATTTAAGGTGTCTGATAGATGTTCCCTGAGAGGAACAATCAGTATTATAATCCATTACTGTCAGCCATCTATAGAAGTTTATTATCTCTGTGCTGTCACTTAGACATGAACAACATTCAGAACAACATTCGGGCAACATGATAGGTGTTTTTGAAGAGACTGTACAAATGTTTTCAAAGTTCCCCACTCTGTTGTGGACACACACACACACACACACACACACACACACACACACACACACACACACACACACACACACACACACACACACACACACACACACACACACACACACACACACACACACACACACACACACACACACACACACACACACACACACACTCTCTGTGATCATAAAAATCAAGTTTGTAAGTGTTAAAAGCTATACATTTCAATGTAAAATACCACTGAAATGATTGACTGATATCCACAGGAATGTATCGCACAATGTGGCGAAAGCAGGTTATGTGTGTTAAATATCAGCAGTTTTTCCATCAAGTCGATAAAACATTAAAATTCTGATTATATATTTACATAATTACATTGGAAATAGAGGGTCAGATCAAGTGCATTGCATTGTGGGATACAGTACTCTGTCGACCGTACCTTGTGAACAAGATGCTTAATTGTATTGAATGCATATGTGTAGTGTACTTCAAATCTTAAAAGTACATAAAAAACTACTTATACTTCATGACTTTTTTGTAGTCTTTGTTATAATGTAAAACTAAAGTACATTTTATGTCATTATATTGTAATTTATGATGCTTTAAAGAAGTACTTATTTTAAAGTGTTGACTAAAATACCAAAGCACATGTAAAGTACTTAATTTTAATTTTAACCAGTGTATTACAAGTATAGTTTTTCTGTAAGAAGTGCTTGAACTCTCAGCCTTCAGTATACGCACTACATATTGCAGTTTTAGCATGAATGTCATTGTAGTGGGCACTATTAAACTTACCCTGAATCCATACTGTTCATCATAAATAGTATGTGAGATCAGAATAAGTGTGTCCCAAAGCAGAGTATTTTCAAAAAAAGAGTTTGCCAAAACTCCCTCGATGGTCTACTATTTAAGGCTGATTTTCGTAGTGTGGATTCATGAAAACCATAGGGGCTAGGATTGCCCACAATCCAACGTGCTTTGGAGGATGATTCGGTTCACAACAACAAACTCAAGTAAAAAGTGTTAAAAACTACAAAACACGGCAGATATGCATGTGGCTTAGATAAAGCTTTGAGTGACTAATAATCACTTTAAGCTGCTTTAAAACACCTCAAGTTACATATGTAACCATTGTTCCCTGAAGAGGGAACTTGAGCTGCGTCGAAACGCTAGGAGAATGTCTTGGGATGTAGTCTCGTGAAGCACTGTGAAATCGATTGAACGATTGTGTGAATGATCGTCGCAGGTTGATGACATCATGAACTAGGTTCTTAAAAGGGCACCGGAAACTGGGATTGGCAGCTTAGATGAGTGTCTGGAGCAAGCCTGGAGGCGCAAGCAGCTGAGGCTGATAATGCAGCGTCTCGTTCCCTGCCACATCAGTAACATAGGCGGGGAAACTCCTGCCAGAAGAGCCTGAAAGGCAGCCACGCTCCTCGTGGAGTGGGCATTGACCACCATAGGGCGGTCTGGCCGCCTCGAAAGTCAGGGGGATTTGGAGCATGGATGAACCTTCGTCGTCTCCAGCAGGATTGGTGGTGTCTTTTCCACAGACCTTGGGCGGAGTGATCCCTCAGGATAGCTCACTGCGTCGGCAGTGCCTCGTGACCTTGATAATGCGGAAGGGTTTGCCCCTTGGGGAGAGCCCTCTGGTTCTGAGCCTCAAGTACAGCAACCCGAGTGGGACGACACTGGAAGCTGCTGTCCTGAGACCCAGCACTCTGAGACTGCTTGCAGTGAGTGCCTGGCCTATTTTCTATCCTCTTGACAGCTGGGAGGATGGGATTGATGCGCACAAGGGAAGCCGTGCTGACATTGACACTGAATCCCAAAATGCCAAGGAAGTTGGTCCTCTGAGAAGAGAGAGCATACTCTTCTTGCATTCAGCCTCAACCCCGACTCTTTCATGCGTGCAAGAACGACATCTGGATGTCGAACCGCTAACTATGATGACTCAGGAGAATAGCCAGTCGTTGGAAAGATGTTCTTTTTTTTCAACTCATATGCGTCCAACCACTGGTGGAAGTGCTGCTTCCGGTTTCCTGCACCCTTTTATGATCTAACAACCTTGATTCTAACAACCTTGAGCTCAACACACTCAAAACGGTGGAGATGATAGTGGACTTCAGGAGGAACAGCCCTGCTCTGCCTCCACTCACCATCATGAACAGCACAGTGGCAGCAGTGGAGTCATTCAGGTTCCTGGGCACCACCATCTCTCAGGACCTGAAGTGGAACAATCACATTGACTCCATTGTAAAAAAGGCCCAGCAGAGACTGTACTTCCTTCGTCAGCTGAGGAAGCTCAACCTCCCAAAGGAGCTGCTGATACAGTTCTACTCGGCCGTCATTGAGTCTGTTTTGTGCACCTCCATCACTGTCTGGTTTGGTTCAGCTACCAAATCTGACATCGGGAGACTACATCGCACAATCCGGATTGCAGAGAGGATTATTGGTGCTTCCCTGCGAGCCCTCCAGGACCTGTACTCTTCCAGAGTGAAGAAGAGAGCAGGTAAAATCATCACAGACTCTGCTCACCCTGGAAACACCCTGTTTGAACTGTTACCGTCAGGACGGCGACTACGATCACTGGCCACTAGAACATCTAGGCACAGGAACAGTTTCTTTCCACAGGCCATTTCCCTCTTGAACAGTTGAATTAATAAGAGATAAAATGCTGAGCAGAGCGGAGGGTAAGAAAAAACAATGCAGACGGATGTTATGGCTGACAATCTATCCCCTCTCCCACTCCATACAAAAAAATCCCAGCATGTGACCACATGTAATGTGTATGTTATGTATTGTTATTGTTATTTGCTATGTAAACTCGTGTTGTGTTATATATGTGCACTGGAAGCTTCAATACCAAGTCAAATTCCTTGTGTGTGCAAGCACACTTGGCAATAAAGCTCTTTCTGATTCTGATTCTGATTCTGATTCTGATTCTGATTCTGATTCTGATTCTGATCCTGGATCATGACGTCACGACCTGTAACGATCATTCCACAGTCATGCATCTGATGAAGGGGAGATGCCTGTGAGAATCACAGTTTTCTTGTGTGGACAGGCTGTGACAATGTCACTGCTTTTCAACTTCTTCCGTGAAAGAGGTGTGTTGCAGTGCAATTGAAAAAAACAGGTTTTATCTTGCAGGTTCATGCGGTTCCACTTTTAGCCTGGTGGATGCTCTTTGATGCATTTACATTTAAAAATCACGATTTCACAGTGCTTCACGAGACTACATGCCAAGGCATTCCCCTAGCGTTTCAACGTAGCTCGAGTTCCCATGGAAGGGAAATGAAGTTTTCAGTGTTATACTTCATCTGCAATAACATTGTGAACTTTTATAAAGTTCCGTTTGGCCATTAACTTGTTAATGCATCATTATGAGGAGTTCTGTTTTGTTACACATACAAAGGTATGTACTTTTTCTTTAAAAAGAACAGAACGCACTTTTAGGGTATAGTATTAGTAGGCGAAATGGGATGCAGCAATAGCCTTTATCATCTTTCATTAGCTTCACATTTAAAATCAGCCCATGTTTCTTACAAGCAACAAAAGCCCGAGCAGGACACATTAGCAAATCAATGTTATTAAAATAGTACTATAACGCTGTCCTTGTGCCCTACTGAGGAGTATAACCCTACTCAGTAGCCCTTCACATGCAATTAAGCTGTTTGTTTTACATGCATTTGTGGGTTCTGGAGGTCTGACAGACACAGGGCAGACCCTGCTCCCTATTGAGAACCATCTGCCGTACAGTCAATTAATATTCAGTAGGCCTTCTGGTAGAGCTTATATTCACATAACCTGCTCTGAGAGCATCTGATGAAGGGGAGATGCCTGTGAGAATCACAGTTTTCTTGTGTGGACAGGCTGTGACAATGTCACTGCTTTTCAACTTCTTCCGTGAAAGAGGTGTGTTGCAGTGCAATTGAAAAAAACAGGTTTTATCTTGCAGGTTCATGCGGTTCCACTTTTAGCCTGGTGGATGCTCTTTGATGCATTTACATTTAAAAATCTTTAGCCCCTTTCTGACTTTTTAATGGTAGAAAAGGATCAATTAGAATCCATTGGCTGATTCTTAAATGCATGAAATGGACCCTTCCTGCTGCTTTGGACGTTTCCATGAGCATGTCAGCGCTCCATGTGGAAATAAATATAGATCTCCTTATGGAAAAGAGGCTTTCGAATACCTCTGTTATCACATATTAAATAGATATGAATGCCAGGAAGTATACACAGACAATAACTCATTCAAAAACTATTATGCAGAAATTAATTTATGACATGCCCCCCTCTGTTTTTATCAATCTCACTTTATTTTTATAATACCTAACATTAAACACTTGGTATTAAGCAAATCAAAGTGTATTATATTTAATCAATCATTTTAAGGATGTCGTATATATTTTCATAATGCATGCCTCTGTAATGAAAAAGAGAGCCATATTAGGTGTGCTTTGAAACGAGTGAGTTAAAGCACAAAAAAGAGCAACGTAACACAGGCTCCTCTAAGCTTCTTCTCGCTTGACTGACCCTGAATGAAGCCTCTGATGAGAAGAAAAGCTATTTTCACTTACCTCACCATGGAGACGTGCCAGTCCTGAGGCCCGTGATCTCCTCTGTTCAGCTGTGCTGTTTTCACCTGCCTCTATTTTCCAGAGGATCTGTAGCCATAAAACACTCTTCAATTAATGCTGTGCCTTCACATTCACACCCAGGCCATGTGTTGTATTAGACAGCTGATATTACAGCAGGCATGGTGGTACTTAAGCAACGGTGTGAAAAAAGGTGTGAGAATGGCGCTTTTACTGTAGCAATAGAGTTTGATTTGAGTTTATTATTCACAATACAGTGAGGCTCAAGTCTGCTGATTTTGAAACTGTGAGTTAGCTGTCAAGAACCGGAAGAGACAGGATTCAAGTGCGAATGCTTTATTGCAAACAATGAGCGAAAATAAAGAAATGTCCAGGAAATGGCGGCGCAGAGACTCAATGGGCTTGCAGGTGATGGCGTGAAGGGGTGAATTCCAAGTGCGCGAAAAATCAAAAATGCGTGATAAGGCATCGGGTTTGATGTTTTTGGACCCCGGCCTGTAAGATAACAAAAAGTCAAAACGTCCAAAAAAAGGACCCACCGCGCCTGCCTGGAGTTGAGTCTTTTGGCGGTTCTAATGTACTCTAAGTTCTTGTGATCGGTCCAAACTAGAAAGAGCACCCCTGACCCCTCTAACCAGTGATGCCACTCCTCCAACGCTAGCTTGACTGCTAAACAACTCTTGGTTACCAATGTCATAATTGCGTTCGACTGGGGACAGACGGTGGTAAAAAAACGCGCAAGGGTGCATCTTATCGTCCAAGGGAGAGCGCTGGGAGAGAACCGCACCTACCCCCACCTCTGAAGCGTCGACCTCCACCACAAACTGACGTGAGGGATGAGGGGCAATCAGAATGGGAGCCGAAACGAAGCGGCTCTTAAGTTTGGAGAGCGCCGCTCCGGCGGCGTTGCACCACCTGAACGTAGTTCTGGGGGAGGTCAAGGCTGTCAGAGGTGCAGCTAGTTGGCTGAAGTTGCGGATGAAACGTCGGTAGAAGTTGGCGAACCCCAGGAACCTCAACAGGGCCTTGCGAGAGTCCGGGGTTGGCCACTCCACCACAGCCTTAACCTTGTCGGGATCCATGCACACTCCCTCCGACGAGATGATATAACCTAGGAAAGGAACAGACTGTGCATGAAAACGCATTTCTCCGCCTTGACAAAAAGCCCATTCTGCAGTAACCGTTGGAGCACTCGCCGGACGTGTTGAACATGTTCCTGGAGAGACGAGGAAAATATCAGTATGTCATCCAGGTAAACATACGTGAACTGGTCTATCATGTCTCCCAACACGTCATTGACGAGTGCTTGGAAGACAGCTGGGGAGTTGGACAGCCCAAACGGCATGACCAAGTATTCAAAGTGGCCCCTGGGGGTATTAAATGCTGTCTTCCATTCATCCCCCTCTCTTATGCGGACCAAATGATAAGCATTCCTTAAATCCAATTTCGCGAAGATAGATGCTCCCTGCAACCTCTCGAAGGCTGAAGACATCAACGGTAGAGGATAGGTGTTCTTTACCGTGATGTTGTTCAACCCTCGGTAGTCAATGCAAGGTTGCAGAGACCCATCCTTCTTCCCCACAAAAAAGAATCCCGCCCCCGCTGGAGAAGAAGAGGGGCGGATGAACCCGGTAGCCAAAGAATCAGAAATATTTTTCTCCATGGCCTCCCTTTCAGGAATGGAAAGCGAGTATAACTTGCCCTTAAGCGGAGACATACCTGGCAGAATATCTATAGCACAGTCATAGGGACGGTGCGGAGGGAGAGAAGCAGCCCGAGACTTACTGAACACTTCCTTCAGGTCGAGGTACTCCGGGGGCACGTTAGACAAATTCATCAGCTCCTCCTGCAACACAGAACTAGACACAGACGAACGTGCAGACACAAGACAAGAGGCATGGCACTGATTACTCCAGTTGAGAATGTTATTGTGTCCCCAGTCAACCCTGGGGTTATGCTTGATTAACCAGGGATGACCGAGGACGATGGGAACCGAGGGATAGTCCGTGATAAAAAAGTCTATGGTCTCTCTGTGGTTACCTGCTGTGATGAGTGTGAGAGGAATGGTTTTGAGTGCAATGTCCGGTAGGCTTTGGCCGCCCAGGGCGTTGACGGCAATGGAATGGGTGAGGTGCTCAGTGGTGATCTTGAGTTGACGTGCAAAATAATAATCCATGAGATTGCCCTCAGCCCCAGAGTCCAGTAGTGCACGACAGTGATGAGAGTTGTTGGCCCATTGAAGTCTTACTGGGAGGAGAGTCGATGAGGAGGTCCGGTCTATGGTGACTGCGCCTGTCAGTAGCCCCCTCTTTACTGGCGGGCACTACTGGACTATGCGTGTGCTTTTACCGGACACTGGAGGATGAAATGCCCTTCGCCACCATAGGAGATACATAACCCCAGGGCTCTGCGACGTTCTCTCTCCTCCCGGGAAAGCCGAGCTCGACCAACCTGCATGGGCTCATGATCGGACGAGGGGCTGACCGTGCCAGGATGTTGTGGTGAAAATACCGTAGGGGACCCTGGATGTACCGCTCGTGTGGAGCGAAACTTGCTGCGCTCCAGGCGGCCGTCCACTCGAAGAGCCAGCTCGATTAAACCATTGAGTTGTGGGGGTAGATCCAGGGTGTATATTTCTCGTTGGACACGGTCAGACAGCCCATGCAGGAACCTGTCCCACTGCGCCTCCTCGTTCCATTTGCAATCGGCCGCGAGCGTACGAAACTCAATGGAGTAATCGGAGAACGACCGGTCTCCCTGTTTGAGATCGGATCGGCTGCCTCGTGGTCGACTGCTGACCGGTCGAAAACTCTCATCTCCTCCGCGAAGGCCTGGAACGAGGAGCAGCACGGGTCTTGGTTCTCCCACACCGCCGCCCCCTATTTAGCTGCCCGCCCCGAGAGCAGTGTAATGACTAGGGCAACTTTGGCTTGCTCAGTGGAATATGTTTGTGGTTGTAATGAGAAGAATACCGAACATTTTGTGAGGAAAGGTCTGCAAAAGTCCGGCTCCCCGGCGTATCATTCAGGTGGTGGTAGGTGTGGTTCAGACTGCCCTGCGGGGGGGCTGATGGTGGGAGGGGCCGGCGGTGGGGCTGGCGCAGCTGGAACAGCCAGCTGTTGGAATCTGCTGGTGAGCTCGGACATCTGCGCCGCCAACGTTTGAAATGAATGCCGCCATATTGTTGGAAATGAATTCTTGCCTGTTGGGAGCATTCGCTGAATCCATAGTGAGAAGGTCGAGTCGTTCTGTCAAGAACCGGAAGAGACAGGATTCAAGTGCGAATGGTTTATTGCAAACAATGAACGAAAATAAAGAAATATCCAGGAAATGGCGGCGCAGAGACTCAGTGGGCTTGCAGGTGATGGCGTGAAGGGGTGAATTCCAAGTGCGCGGCGTGGAGGTGAAACATGGAACATGGGAACCAGGACACACAACGACACACTGACGGCAGACACTGGAACAGGAAGACGCAGACACCGGAAGCAGGAACCAGCCAACTCGAGGGGTAACACTCTGCAGAGCAACGACTCGACACAATGGTGAGGGGGAAGGTGGACTATATAGGCAGAGAGAGATGGGAATCAGGTGTGTGTGATGATGGTGGCGGTGATCAGTGACCACGCCTCCCACATTCATCTCACAAGCATACACAGTCAATCCTAAGAGACAATGAATTTGCGAACCGTGACAGTTAGCAATCATGTTAGTAGAGCAAAACTGGTTAAATCCCTTTAACCTGACATACACATAATATATTATCAATTTCTATAATTCATATCAATTAAATGATTGTTAGGCTGCATAAATTAGGTCAACCAGAAACAGGAAAATTTTCTATAACACTCGATGTACTTGTTACTTATTACTTATTAGTCTGTCTCGTCCACATCCCGAGGTTACCCTAGTCAGCCGGATCCTGTCCATGTCCAGATCAGCTGGTGGATCTGCACCTGAACACCACCAAAACAGCCCTGAATGCCAGCAGAGATATGTCTACTAGACCTATGAAAGCCTTGTCGAAACGACAAAATGCACAGATCCTCAGCAAAGACCCTGTGACCAACATTGGGTCTGTACAGGTGTATGTACAGGTGTATGAATCAATCTTCAAGCAAAAGAAACTGGTTGAATAATTGAATGATCTCCTTATCTGAATCATGTGACGATGTTATAATTTTAACTGCTTTATGGATGAAATGAACAAATGTAATAATTGATGATCTTTAAAGCATGCATCATTTTCCTGTTATCACTGTAAAAATGCAACAATTGAAACTATGTATTGTGCTATAGAAATAAAAGTGATTTGACTTGTTGCAAAGCGGAGAAGTTTGGCATCACCTTGAAGGGGTTTATTTTATAATTTTTATATACACATTATTTGGATTATTACATAGATAGCTGCAAATTAGATAGATGGCAAATGTTGATTTGAGTTATGAGAAAAGGCAGATGCAAGCAACATGACACTAACACAGCCATTGTATGTTAAAACGCAGCCTACAATAGGTTCACTGCATAACATGGCTCTCCCAAAAATGTTTGGAAAAAAACACACCACTTACAATTCACTGCATTTTCCAGATTAAATGAGCACTAGTGACAGTGAAACAGCAACAACGTTTATTCTTTTTCACAGAATATTGGCAGATTATTGATTAATAAAGACTTTTTCATTACCTTTTTTCGCACTTGCTATTCCTTGCACATAACTGTTGTCATGATGGTGTCAGGGTTCTGCCACTTTCGGTCTAGTCATTTCTTGGTTTTGTGGCAGAGCTCTGACACTACTGTGTTTTCTGTGTTTTTTCTTGTTTGTGTAGCGTCTTGTGTGCGGGTTATGATATCCGATCCCGAGACTGGTCTTGTCTGGTTTTGGCTTTGTGTTGGGGTTCGGACATTCATGACCCGTGTGTTCGTCCTTTTTGTGAGCGCACGGGAACATGTGTTTGCTTGTTCTCGTGCGCTCTATGTCTTGTGAGTGGGTGCGGTTTTGAGCTTTGCTTGAACCACAAGCTCTCGGGTCTTTGTGCAGTGTTGTAAAGACGCGGTTTGTGTTTACTTCGGCCCAGTGGCGTAGCCACTTTTTTTCAATTGTTTAAAATCGTGACTGTGAAAACTAAAGTGAAAACACATATCGCCCGCCGCACAAGACGATCGCAACGCACCCCCAAAGTCAAGAATAGCGCGCTGCGCATCATACCAGAACCAGTCTTGGCTGAGAGGTTAAGGCGATGGACTAGAGATCCATTGGTGTTTCCCCATGCAGGTTTGAAACCAGCTGACTACGTTATGCGCAGGCCCCCTCATTTTAAGCTGGGCCCCCTCAAAAATTAATTTCTGGCTACGCCCCTGCTTCGGCCGCATGCTTTCATGTTGTGTTTTCGTGTCATGCGCAGTTTGGTTTTCACCAGCTCAATGGAGAGTCTTGGAGATCTTGGAGAACACAGAAGGAGTCTTTCTCCGATGGACCATACGGAGAAGTTCTAGGAGACAGTCCAGCCGTGCGGAGATGAGACCAGACCATGGTTGCAGTGTGACT
The DNA here is from genome assembly GCA_037043235.1 of Rhodeus uyekii. NCBI lineage: Eukaryota > Metazoa > Chordata > Actinopteri > Cypriniformes > Acheilognathidae > Rhodeus > Rhodeus uyekii. The sequence continues at coordinate 1,238,897 of JAWRVZ010000177.1, read as the reverse complement.
GGGGACAGGTGGCGGTGATCAGGTGACTGGGATTGAGTGTGAGGAGTGTAAGAGTCTGGAGCAAGGAGTCTGTGACAACTGTGTTATTATCTCCTCAAAACACTTTTACCATAATACATGCAAACATCAAACTGTATCACATAAGTACTACATACTAAAGCCACCATCAAATCAAAATTGAAAGCTCTTATTTTTTATGGAATATTATATGTTTTATATTATATATATATATATATATATATATATATTATATTTATGTGCACATCATATATATATATATATATATATATATATATATATATATATATATATATATATTTTTTTTTTTTTTTTTTACATGTGCACTCGTGATATTTAATCAATAACTTCCCCCTCCCTCTTGCGGCAACATCTCTTCTCTTCGGTGCAAGGTCAGGACAAGCTGAGATTACAGCAATAGCAAACAACAATGATCCAACCATCCAATTCCCCGTGGACAAAATCAAGCCTGCACTTTTCTTGCTTAAGAAGCCGTTAAAACGTCCATTTCATGCCGGGTTTAAACTCGCCGGGTAGATCATCTGGAAAAGCATCACAGTGACGAGTCGTGTGAAACATAAGTCATGAAGAAAGAGATGAAAGACTAGTAGGAGCAAGCTAACATTTGCTTGATTTTGTAAACACTATCGGTTAGGTTTATGGATGGGTTTAGGGTTTAAGCACCATTTAATCTCCAAACTGTCGACATATGTGAAACAACAAACATAATAAAACATTGGCATATTCATGTTTCAGATAAAAATGAACATGCCAATGATTTTACTTTGAAAGTGTATTGAAGTTGAAGAAACAAGGCAACATTATTTGGTCACTATAGACACATTTTCCCAATAAGCCTGTTTTCAGAAAACTATTCTATTTGTAGACAATTCAGAAAACAATTCTTTGATTGTAGAAAGCTTCAACTGTCCAATCAGATTCCTATTATCTAGAAAACTAAATGAAATGCATTTATTGTGCTCACATTATGCTTCTGTAACATACACTTTTATTTATGTCTTTTCCCTAGTGTTCAAATAAACTTCTTAATAAAGAAAATTACCAAGGAAATCAAAAATGACTTATTTCTGTTTTAAAAATAAGAGTGAATCTCTGAAATGGGAATATTCATACTTGATGGAAAAAGAGGTGAAGCAGAAACATCTTTTTTGGAAGAGTTCAAGATCCTTGACTTGCCTCTTGCAAATACTTTTGAGATGTGTAGTTCCAGCAATAAAACGGATTGTGAAAAGAGAAAGTTGTAAAACAGCGCAATGGGTCGTGTTTCAGAGAGGATGTTGATGTACAAAGTGTACCTCCCAGTGTCCTAGTCTTTAGTCTGCCGGCTATTTACAACCTTTCGGCCAGATCCATCACATAATTTTTGCAGCATTTCGGGGCCCTCATCCCTGCAGGCCCAACCTTTGAACCTCTGGGTCCCTCCCTCCCTCTTCCGACCGCCCCATTGTTGCCGTCTTGGAAAACCATCAGCTGACAGATTTACTGGTGTGAGCATTAGCTGAACTCAGGAGAGGGTACAGCCTCATAGAGTTACAGTCCAAGATGGCTCACCTCCTCTTTGGAGGCTCAGTAATTTACTGTACGGGCATCTCTGTGAACGCAGCAGTAAATGTACTGTTACTGTTAGAGGAGATATGCATCGGACAGCTGCTCTGCACAGATTCATTGCAGCACACTCACCCTAATGACTCGGTTTGATGATATATGACAATGACAGATTGAACTGCTGCTTTTAAGACATCCTGAGAACTGAATTTTTTCTCTTGCCCTAATCAGGATGGGTCTGTGAAAACCATCTTGTCCTTTATCTCTCTCTTCTTTGCTTTTCAGATATTGCATTTTATACATTGATCAGGAATGTTGGGATTACATTTATCTAATATTTCTGGAGTAATACATAAATTGTCATAATTCACTTATAGAGTAATAAATTGAGCCTCATATTAATGGTCTGAGCATTTACATTCTCTGTCAGTCATTTTCTGTATCATCTAATAATCTTTAAACAATGTGAAACATTAATTTTAATTGGTTTCATTAGATTTGCCATGCACTGTTAAAGTGAGGCTGACTAAAAATACTGATAAAAAGTGATAAAAAAAGAAAAAGGACTACTAAGAAATGCTACAGGTTCAAAATTAATGTGAATAATGCATATTGTGTAATTCATTATAAAGCATAGTTCATTGCAACCTACTAGTAATGACTTGGGCATAACCAAATCCTTCAGAAGAAATCATTAATTATTTAGAACAGTATTCTAAAGTGAATAGCATGATGACTCTCTAGTAGAGACTGAAGTCAATATAAACTGAATTGGTTACACTTTATTTTAAGGTGACGTAGTTACATCGCGCTTACTCAAATAAGTGTACTTATTGTGTTTTTGGTTTAGGGTTTGTTACTTGTAATTATGCATAATTTACTTCTATTACTATAATAAGTATATTTAGTAACGTGCAACCTTGAAATTAAGTGCTACCGATTTCTTTTTCAAAATAAATGCTGGTTTTCTGAACATTATAATATCAAAGAGTCCTTCAACGTTTCACAGTTTCCAAAAAATATTAAGCAGCAAAACACTGACAATAATAAGAAATGTTTCTCGAGCAGAAAATCAGCATATTAGTGTCCTGAGCTCAGCAGATCCCTCATCTCCACCCCTCTCAACCACCAAACTTTCCTGTTGCATCTGGAATCCCTCAATCATCTTCCTCTGCTCTGCCTACCTGGTAAATTCAAAGACTGTTTCTATTAAGTGCTGCAACTCTCTCTACTACTTTGCTTACGCTCCTCTCTACCCCGTCCTGTGTTGCACTTATCCTCTGTGTCTGTTCCTCATTCTGCATGAAAATTAGAATGATTTCTGAAGGATCATGTAACACTGAAGATTGGAGGAATGGCTGTTGAAAATTACATTCACAAGAATAAATTACATTTTAAAATATGTTAAAATAGAACATTTTAAATTGCAATAACATTTCAGAATATTACTGTTCACTGTATTTAAAAAATATATATATTAAAAAATTCAACATCTTTTGAATGGTAATTTGCATATATACATAGAAAAACCTGGTGCTTTGAAGTTGGGTCAATTAAGCCTCTAATGTGAAAAGGTAACAGACAGTATTTAGCAGGGAGATTTTAACTAACAGTCATTTTTTTTCAGTAAATCAACAATGTTGCTTCATGAAGAAACCATCTAATTTTTGGTCCAACCTCCTGTTCAGCTAAATCATAAATAAAATGCATTACGCAAAAGCCTGGATTACAGCATTGAGAGCTTTGATTAAAATTCATAGGAGTTTGATTTTCCAATTCAAATCTTTGAGGGAATAATGAGAAATTAATGTTTAATCCTATTAAGATAAGGATGTGTTCTTGGACGTGTCTCTTTCTGCATCTCCACCGCGACCATCCACAATAAATTGAATTCCTTCAATGACTGCAGAAGTCTCTGGCTTCCCTCAAGTCATTACTAAACCCATGGCCAACTCAAAACATATAATATTGTTATGATAGGGTGCTTATCTGATTTCCAAATGGAAATCATGTGTGAACTAAATCACCCTGAATAACAGCTCTGACGGTATTAAAGGGATTTTGCCTGACACTGATAAGTAAAAGCAGAAATGTGTTTAGATTACATGACTGCCCTTGGTGATATCATCCACATTACATCAAAACAGCTTCTATGAATCTGAAAAGGGAATTTTCACAGATTAAGGCGGGACATGTTCACATAAGTAGATGAACAGAGAGAAGTTGTTTTGTCAGTCCTTTGGCCTCAGAAGTTGAAAATGTAAATAACATTTCATTAAAATGACCAAAAATAAAGATAGATTTACATGGGTTAGGTGTGTGATTCTTGTTCATAGAAAAGTAGTTATGTGTCACATTTATAAGCTTGGTCTCAGTTATTTGATCAACAAAAAATAGTTTCCCTTTCAGGGAACTCGAGCTGCGTCTGACGTCATAGCCTGACGTCAGTCACGTGAAGATCTGTGCAACCAATGAGAGACGAACGCGTGTGAATGCGTCACCGCCGCCACGTGCCGGTGACGTCATGATAGAGCATAAAGGCGCGCCCGAAACCCGGAAGCGACAGCTCTGAGTGTCTTCAGCGTGCTGTGTCTGTGTGAGAGTGATTTAGAAAGAATCTAGTTTAAAAATCAGGGAATTGTGTGTGTGAAAGAATGGCTGATGAACAGACATTTAGACCTTGTGTTTTTCCCTGTCCGCGTTTTATAACGGACAGGGATACACATGTAATGTGCGTTGTCTGTCTGGGGGCGGAGCACGTGCGGTCGGCGCTTGAGAACGCCGGCTGTAAGGACTGTGAGAGGTTCTCATTGTGTAGGCTCCGCTCCCGCCTGGCGGTCTGTAAGGAGGTCGCTCAGGCTAGTGTTCCCCAAGGTTCGGGACCTGCAGCAGCCGAGGCTTTGCGGCGCTCGCAGTCATGGGGATCACAAATGGATCTCGCTGAGGGAGCTGGGATGGGTCCTTCCTTATCTCAGATGAGGCGGGTCCCAGTCACGAGCGTGCCGTGGGCACGGTTTCCCCAAGAGACGATCGTGCTGGGGCTCCGGCACTGACTTTATACAGTTCTGATGAGATGGATTTAGCTAGTGTCGACCCGGTCGGGGAGGATTTGCCACCCTCCTCGCCGGCGTTTGAGGAGTTAGTTGAGGTTGTGGCTCGAGCGGTCTTGCGTCTGGGTATTGATTGGCCGGCGGAGACCAGGAGCACTCGTCCTAGAAAGAGTATATTGGACGAGCGCTACCTGCCTGCTCGAGTCACTCCCCCGCGCCGGGCTATGCCTTTCCTTCCTGATCTCCATGCTGAGCTATCCGAAAGAGTGCATACACCGCATAGTGCTATGCATGTGACTCTCGTCGGGGCTCAGCACTATGGTTCTGGAGGGATGCAGAAAGTGGACGAGGCTCTTGCAGGATACCTCGTTCCCCAGTCTGCATCCTCTATCAAAGCTCCGGCGCTCCCCACCAAACCGATGCACGTCACGTCGTCTTTGGTGGGGAAAGCTTACTCTGCTTCTAGCCAGGCTGCTGCGTGCCTGCATACTACGGCACTGCTGCAGGCCTATCAAGCAGAGTTGCTAGGGGACCTCAACGAGGACGGTGGTATCGGTCCGGAGGCAGTGGCAGAGCTGCGCCGGACCGTGGATTTGTCTCTTCGGGCCACTAGGGAGACGGCCTACTCTGTCGGCCGCTCCATGGCAGCTCTGGTGGCCAAGGAGAGACATTTATGGCTCAATCTATCGGCCATGAAAGACAAGGATAAATTTGTGCTACTGGATGCCCCTCTGTCCCCTTCGGGCTTATTCGGCGATGCCGTAAAAAGTGCCGTCGACAAGTTCCAGGAGGCTGCACGACAGCAGGCGGCATTCAGTAAGGCCCTTCCCCGCCGCCGTCCACGTGAGACCGCCGGTCAAGCGCGGTCTCAAAGCTCCTCGTACAGGGCCGCTCAAAAGGAGAGTGTCGCTACCCGACTTCCTCCGGTGAACACTGGAAGGTCGGGCCGACTAGTTCAAGTTCAGCCTTCAGGCAAAAGAGGTGATTTGAGGGTTGTCCTTAACGCTAAGAAGGCTAAGACTAAGCGGTCCTGACGCTAAGCCGCAACAAGGTGATGTCTCCCGTGTGCAGCTTCAGAGGGAGCCCGCCACGGGAGAACCACCCCCTCTAAGGAGGGTCCTAGAGCATTACACCCGAGTTTCCGGAAGCCTTGGCTCAGTGGTGAATATGTTCACAGTACCAGAGACCAGCCCCGGGAGGCTGGTTCCCTTAGTAGAGTTCCAGGTGCGTGGTCACGTCTACCGGGTATCTCTCAGTGGGTCCTGCGCACGGTAACCTGCGGGTACGCCATCCCGGTTTTTCGGGGGTCCTACAGTCTCTGGTAGGCCTCCAGCAGGCTCTGGTTACGGAGCAAGAAGTAGACAATCTGCTGTCGTAAGGGGCCATCGAGTATGTACCCTTCGCGAACAACAGGTCCGGGTTCTACAGCCGGTACTTCATAGTTCCAAAGAAGGATGGAGGGTTGCGGCTCATTCTGGATTTGCGTCTCTTAAATCGCACAGTTATGCGTCTAAAATTCAAAATGCTGACGCTCAAGCAGATCATAGTACAGATCAGGTCCTAGGACTGGTTCGGCACGGTCGACCTCAGAGACGCATATTCTCACGTCTCCATCCTTCCGATGAGGAAGTTCCTGAGGTTCGCCTTCGGGGGGGGGGGAAGGTGTACCAGTATCGGGTGCTTCCTTTCGGTCTGGCGCTCTCACCCTGCACGTTCACTAAGGTAGTGGACGCTGCTCTAGCTCCACTGCATTTGCAAGGCATTCGTGTCCTAAACTATGTTGACGACTGGCTTATCCTGGCCCAGTCGCCGCAGTTAGCAGCACAACATTGAGATGCTGTGCCCGCACATGAAGGAGCGGGGGTTAAGGCTGAACACCAAGAAGAGTGTACTTTCTCCCATGCAGAGAACCACTTTCTTGGGGGTCATTTGGGACTCAGTGGCCATGTCTGCTCGGCTCTTCCCCAAGCGCATCCAGGCCTTTCGTTCAGCCGTCAAGAGCATCAAGCCAGCCACTCACGGTAGAAACACTTTAGAGGGTGTCAGGTCTCATGGCAGCGGCATCCAGCATTTTCCCACTGGGCCGGCTGTACATGAGACCCCTGCAGTGGTGGCTAAAAACCCGCTTCGCACAATCAGGGTCATGGGGCAATGCCTACGCACCCTGAGTATGTGGAAGTACTCTTGGTTCCTTTCTTATATGGAGCAGATTTGGGACAGATATGGCAAGGCACAGGTCGACCTGTTTTCCGTAGAGAAAACTCACTGCCCTCTGTGGCTTTCGTTAACACATCCAGCGCCTCTGGGGCGGGATGCCATGGTACAGGCGTGACCGAGACTACGCCTGTACGCCTTTCCCCTGAACACTCTGCTCCTGGGAGTTCTGGCCAAAATTCACTGGGACAAGGTTATCTAAGCCACTGGCGTACCAGAAGATGGCTCTCAGACCTCGTGTTCCTCCTCGACGGAGTCCCCTGGGATTCCGATCAGGAGGGACCTCCTGTCCCAGGCGGAGGGTTGCATTCACCCCCGCCCAGAGCTAATGAAGCTGTGGGTCTGGCCCCTTAGGGGGTCCAGCTCATAGAATCCGGCCTCCCAGCTGAGGTTGTAGAGACCATTTTTCAGTCCAGAGCTCCCTCCACAAGGAAACTCTACGCCTTGAAGTGGAAACTCTTCACGTCCTGGTGTAGTGAGAGGCAGGTGAACCCAGTAACCTGTCAAGTTGGCAAAGTGCTGGAGTTCCTGCAAGAAAGATTTGCGACAGGGCGGTTCCCCCCCCTCTACCTTGAAGGTTTATGTGGCTGCCATAGCGGCTTGCCATGTACCTCTGGGTGGGGTGCCCTTGGGCAGGGTCCCCCTAGTCACTCGTTTCCTCCGTGGCACACTAATGCTGGGGTGTCTGCCTGGGACTGGTCTGTGGTACTCCAAGGCCTGTCCCAGGCACCCTTTGAACCTTTAGAGGAGCTCCCTATCAAGCTCCTCTCTCTTAAGACCCTTCCTTTTCTGGCTATTACCTCGCTTAAGAGGGTCGGGGATCTTCAGACCCTCTCGGTGGCTCCCTCATGCCTCGAGTTCGGCCCGGGATGGAAAAACCTTTCTCCACTCGAGGCCAGGCTATGTCCCCAAGGTTCCCACTAATGTGGCTCGGTCTATCACGCTGCAGGCCTTCTGCCTCCCCCCCGTTTGACGATCATGAGCAGGAGCACAAGAACAAGGTCTGTCCAGTGTGAGCACTGGACGCTTACGTCTCAAGACTGCCACTTGGCATAAGTTGGACCAACTGTTCGTTTGCTTTGGGACCCCTAAGGGGGCTCCAGCTTCCAAGCAAACCCTAAGTGGATAGTCGAGGCTATCTGTCTAGCTTATGAGACGGCCGGACAGGCTTCTCCTTTGAGGGTGCTTTCCTTGTCGAATGTATGTCTGTCTGTCATGCTTTCCTTGTCTGATGTCTGTGCTGCGGCTGGCTGGTCCTCGCCGCACACATTCATGAGGTTTTACCAACTGGACCTCGATTCCGCCCCAGGAACCAGGGTGCTCTCTCAGTGAGTTGGGACACACCCGGATGCCGGCGTCGCTGAGGTGCCGTCGGTATAGCGTTCCCCTAGCGCTTTGACGAAGCTCCAGTTCCCTGAAAGGGAACGTCTTGGGTTACGAATGTAACCCTGGTTCCCTGAGGGGAACGAGAAGCTGCGTCTTTGCCTTAGCTCCTCGCTTCCGGGTTTCGGGCGCGCCTTTATGCTCTCTCATGACGTCACCGGCACGCATTCACACGCGTTCGTCTCTCATTGGTTGCACAGATCTTCACGTGACTGACGTCAGGCTATTTCCCCTAGCGCTTTGACGCAGCGTCTCGTTCCCCTCAGGGAACCAGGGTTGCATTCGTAACACAAGACGTTTTCTACTACCCAATTTTCTAGTGGTTCCCGTATTTTACAGCCTAGTAACTGACAACTGAGCATCCATGAGAAAAGATATAGAAGAAGAAGAAGAAGCCATATAGAAGAAGAAGAATACTAACACATAGCTATTATCGATAAACCTACTTAAAAACGTCTTGTTACATATGTAACCTTAGTTCCCTGAAGAGGGACCGAGACGTTGTGTGGAGCGCTATGGGAACGATCCTGCCTGATTGCGTCATGAAGCACGTGTGTAATCAAACCTATTGAGTGAAAGAACTTCAGAGGTGGGGGACATCATGAACCAGCAATCTATAAAGGCATGCCAACAGCCAGCAGCTTCGAAGGGTCTGAAGTAGACTTTGCTGCCAGGCATGCTGGAGATGTGGCAAAGAGACTCATTCCGTTTCAATTGCATTTCATTCCCTCTTCAGGGAACTAAGGTTACATACATAATTGAGATACGTGCTGTGTCAAGCGCTATGAAAATGACTATGCCCACGCTGTCATAGTGACAAGTGCATGACAGGTGTGATTGCCCTTAGACGAAAACACCGGAGCCTCAGGAGTGAAGTCTAGGTTTAAGTTGTAGAAACTAAAGAAGTGTGCGGAGAGGACCAGCCTGCTGCATCACAAACATATGTGCAGAAACAAACATATGTGAAGAACCAAGATGCTAGCCATACTCCTGGATTGCCAATGGTGTGGATCACTTGGCTGACTCATAAGCTAGTCAAGGTAACCTCAGCTAACCACTCGCTCAATCTCTGCTTGGACATCAGGGACCCCTTATTTGTTTTAGGGGTCCCAAACATACAAACAGCTGTTCAGAACTTCGCCACAGTCTGTGGATGTAGCGTCCAATGTCTGAAGGGCAAGTAGAACTGTCCTCCATGGAGGAAACAAGATACCAATGGGTTTCTCCCCAGAAACTCAACCCAAAGGGATGTGGAAGGCTACCACATACACCTTTAAGGTGAACGGGGATAACCTAGTAGTGAGTCGATCTTGCAAGAACTCCAGAACTGTACCAGGCGGGCAGTTAACAGGGTTCAGCAGCTGATGAGTGGAGAATGGTCTCAATAACCTTGATTGAGAGACCCAAGTTACGAGCTGGGCACCCTCAGGAGCCAAGGCAATTTGTCCACAGTTCCGGTTGGGGCCGTATTTACACGTTTCTGCTATCGGAATTTCCAGAGGAGAGCCGTCGAGGAGGCTCATTTGGCCCGGAAACCACCTCAGCCCAGTAAAGTGGAGTGATCAAGGTGAGAGGGACCCTGTCCTGTAATTTTGCACTATTGGTTCAATTACATACGTGCTTCATGATGCAATCATGCAGGAGAACTGTGGGAGAGAGTCTACAACAATTTCACTTCACTGCCAATAGCACATTTCTGCATGTGTTTTGTGACAGCTGTGTGCAATGACAGCAGTCAATGAACAGAAAAACATCATCATTCCATAGAGGCTTTTATCTCTTCTCACACAACTTCCCGGTCTCATTGTTCAACCGTCAGTTTAATCCATCAAGCTCACGGCTTGGATCTCCTCTGTCTCTTTCTGGAAACTTCTGTTGCAGTATGGTCCATAAAACTCAACAACAATTATTAGCATCTAACAATAGCATGGCTGAAGATGCCACTGTGTAATTAAATAGTGAACGGGGAAATTTATTAGCCCCTTTAGACACAGAATCTTACATGCATAATGAAGCATAGCCCAAAACTAAAGGAGTGTCTGGAATGTTGAGAATGACATAATGAAGGATGACAATGTGTTGTAATTGTGGTATAACAAGGTGAATAATTGCATTGTAGATTTATTCCATTTTCACAGACAAATCCATTTTATATTTATCCTGTTTATATAAAAAATATTTGCATGTGTGCATAAAATGAAAAAAAAAGTGGATTCTTGATTATAGAAGGGACAGGTATAATTTAAATTGATATACATTTTTTGTTGTTGTCTTGTGTAATGAAGCGACCTTATTTACATGTTACACAACTGCAGTAGATCATTACAAAGTCTGAATAATAAACCCCTTTAAAGGGATCTAATAAACAACGTTTTATCCAATATCTGGTTACTTGTCAAAGGCAAAGTAATATAGAAAACATCTCAGGTTACGTTCGTAACACTAGTTCTCCAAAAGGGAGCAAGACGCTGCGTCGACAACGCAATGGGAACTTGCATCACAGGGCCTCAGCTCTTTGGACATCTCAAGTGTCCAGAGCTCACACTGGACTGTAGATCATTTCCTGGTCACGACAGGAGGACAGAGTGCCTTCAATATGAATAGTTGAGGGTTAGTGGCTTAAGATCTCCTAAGATAGGCAAAAAGAGTGAGGGGAGGACCTCACAGGAAAAGGGGGGACCTGGGAAGGCCCTGGAATGCCAGGGATGAGTCCCAAAATGGAACATAATGGAGGCCTCAGCCTCTGAATGCCACGGAGGAAACAAGTAATAAAGGGGTCTCTCCTCAGAGAGGAACCACTTAAATGTACATGGTAAGGAGTTAAGGCAGCAACATAAACCTTTAGTGTGGAAGGGGATAAATCTGCAGCGAATCTGACTTGCAAGGACTCAAGAATGATGCCAAACTGGCAGGTAAATAGGTTCAGTTACTTCTCATTCCACTGAGAAGTGAAGCTCCTGGACATACAGTTTCCTGGTGGACTAAGCTCTGGAGTGGAGAGTAATCTCAACAACCTCGGTTGAGAGACCAGAGTCTATGAGCTGAGCACCTCAGAGGCGAAGCCCATAGTTTCATGTGAGGAAGTATTATCCTGCCTTGGCCTGGGATGAGAGGTCCATGGACCACACTCAGCCCGGCCAATTCCAGAACTCCTGGGAGCAAAGTAATCGGGGGAAAAGTGTACAGGTGCAGCCTCGGCTACATCTGACACAAAGCTTCCAGTCCAAATAGAGCTGGAAAAATGAGGGAGAGCCTAAGTGGACAGTGAGTCTCAAGATGCAAACAGATCCACCAGTGCCCACAGATTTGCTCCATCCATCTGGGTGGAGCGTATTCTCCAGCCCTCAGCCCCTGCCTCAAAACCCCGGGAGGTAATTGCTCAAAGAAGGAGCAGTTTCCCTAGGGTCCAGAGGAGGATCTGTCATGCTGACTTTTCAAGCGGGTGTGAACATGGACCCCCCCCCCCCCTGATTTATGTAGGGGATTACCAATATGTTACCCGTCTTGACAACAGCATAATGTCCCCTAAGGTCTGGGAGAAATGCTTGAGAGCCAACCGGAATACCACCATCTCTAGCAGCTCGAGTGCCAGGAGAGATGGTATCTGCTCTACAGACCTTGTGCCTAAGGATCCCTAAGGATTGCTCCAAACCTGTAAGGGAGGCATCTGTTGACGGCATTATGTGGTGACAGAGCACTCCCAGTACGGGTCTTTGGGACAGAAGCCAAGATTTCTTCCACCTAACTAAAGTGTGTACGCATGCCTCACAGCCTTGATAGTGCGGAAGGGATTGCCCCTCGCGGAAAACCTTCTGGTTCTAATCCACTCCTGGAGGGGCCACATGTACAGACAACCGAGCGGATAACACTGGAAGCTGTTGCCACGAGGCCCAGCAAGACTGCTCAGTGAGTGATTGGTCCAGCTTATGCCATTGACTGCTGAAGGGATGAGCACGGGGGAAAGACTGGGCTGATAATGACACAGAATCCCAACCAACCAACTTCAAGTGAGCGAGAATGACATCTCGATGCCGGACTGCTAACTGCTGTGACTGAGCAAAAGACCAACAAATCGTTGATGAGATTCAGCACGGATATCTTGGAGCTAGGGTAAAGCCAGTGTATCTGAAAAACAGCCCTATGTTCCCTAAGGCCTGGGAAGTATGCTCAAGAGCCAACCAGACTACCACCATCTTTAGCAGCTTGAGGGACAGGAGAGACGGTGTTCGCTCACAGACTTTGATTGTGTGTAAGGGGTTGCCCCTCGGGACTGCTAACCACCATGACTGAACCAAGGATCAACAAACGATTGATGAGATTCAGAGCATGGATATCTTAGAAGCGCAGCCGAAACGGTACTAAGTCCAAGCATTTAGTGAAGATGGGGGGGGGGGGGGGAGGGAGGTGAAAGCTAGACCGAACAGAAGAACCCTAGTCGAAAACCGGAAACTCTGGCTGAGAGGGGTAGATATTCTAGCAGAGTTCACTTCTATTCCACAACTAGAGCCTGCTTGGGGCCTACCACTCTGGGTAAATACCCTGAACATTTTCGCGGGACCCACTGAGAAAAGTCTGGCACCTACCAGAAACTCTAATAAGGGAACCAGCCTCTCGTATTTCTAGAACATCCCCTCCAGGGCCCTGGGGAATCCACTCCAGGGGAAACCTGGAGTGAGTGCTCTAGGACCCTCCTCATAGGGGGAGACCTCCCCAGTGCATCCTGAAGCACGAACGGTGACTAGGAAGGTCAACTGCTCAGTGAGTGACTAGCTGAATCATGCTAGGTTAAGTTGTTGAAGGGTGCTAGCCAGGGAAGCCTCCTCGGAGACTGCCAGGTCAGGGCAGAGCGAGAGCGAGTACAGCATGCTCAAGCGCATTCTACCCCTGTTTTGGGAAAAGAAAGTGGAATGAGGTCGCTCGTAAGAGCCTCACCCAAATAGTGGTATAGTTTGAACATCCACTCCAGGGCTCTACAGGTTCCTGCAGGGGGAGCCTGGAGTGACTGCTCTAGAACCTTCCTCAGAGGGGGCGATTTACCTAGTGCAACCCGCTCAAGGGCAGCAGCTGAGAAATCTCACCTGAGCCCAGTGCGACCTGGCCCCCTCGGGATGCCAGATAACACACGGTGGCCCTCACCAACTATGCACCCATAAACTATAGATTGAAGTGGCGAATGTTCATCTTCAGTCTAGATACTAAAAAAATAATCCTTGGAGCTGGAAAAAGTGCATCCTGCTGGGGTTCAAAACCCAGCCTTCCGCGTGATAAGCAAAGATGGTGTGCAACAGTGGATTGGTATGAAATACCTCTAGGTTGCTAGCCTTCATCATCATCAATGTAAACACTAACAACCTCGGAACTGGAAAGTTACAGCCTCGTATTCTTATCCGCGGCGCACCTTTATACTCCTGGTTCATGATGTCATCTTCCGCGACGTGCATTCATACATGTTGGTTCTATTGTGCTTCACGAGACAATTACGCTAAGGCGTTCCCATTGCGTTGTCGACACAGCGCAAGTTCCCATTTAGTGAACTATTGTCTATACTCTAACAAAAAACAACAAACTAATAAAAAAATTGACATTGTCGCTTTTAAACTTTTTGAAACTGGTGGTAGGTGGCTTACTATACTCTGAAATATGATTAAAAACAGAACTGAGATGTGTGTCAAAATATTTTCATGGTACTCACAGTGAAGGTCAGACTTTTTGAACTCATCTCACCTGTCACACTTTGTCACCAACTAAATTTGAACATAGCAAGAGAAGGAACTAGCCTCACTTTATGGAATACATTAACAACTAGAACGACTGCTAAATGCCACTGGGGCCAAAAATCCACGGTTGCTTGGCGTGACTTATTGAAACGTATTCCAGCATGAAATACCACCCACCATGCATTTCCCCTCAGTGTGGGCCATGTTCGTAGCTACTCTAATTTCCGGCCGCCAATGGCCTATGACTGCTTTCTGAAGTAATTTAGACTAAAACAAAATGGAGAAGGATGCACAATCATGGACACAATAAAAAGTCCCATTGTGTGTTTTTCATATGTATGCTTGAGCTTATGGTTTACTTCTCGTGCCAGAGTTTTGCCACATGACTGTACACTTCCCATGGTACCGATTGCACACTTGTAGTGTAATTCAAATCTTAAAACCATTTTTCTGAAAAAATGCACTTGCAGATAATAATAATAATTAAATAAAAGGACAGCTAAATATATTAAAGACAATACATTTTCTTGAATGTTTGCACTTTATTTTACACTACATCCACTTTCGATGTGCAGTATTTACAGTGTACTTGCCACAAAAGTACTGAGTAGTGTAAGTTAACTACATGGCTTAAGTTAAGGCTTAGGGGTAGGTTGAGGGGTAGTCCAGATTTAGTGTCATTGCTATAGTAAGTACATGGTATGTTCATGCACAGCAGGACTGTAAAATAATGTGCTACCCCCAACATTTAAAAAAACTGAACTTTGTAATGATATCAAATTAAAGGTTTTACTTTACAGTTAATTTTGAAAGCATTATGTTTATTTTGATGTGCTAAATAGCATACTAAAGCGCATGCAAATCAGATGATTATAATTTTAACTGTAGCAGGTTGTTTATTGTTACATTTAAAATGTACTGTCTTTACAGCGCAATAACACAAATAAATGGTGACTAATATTAGTCTTGTCAGCTGTGTCTTGTTCCCTTGTGTATATCTTCCCTGTGTTTCCTTCAGTCATTTTCTGATATCGTCCCTTGTACATTGCGTTTATGTCTATGTAATTTCTAAACACTTTTTAGATGCATTTTTGCACAGTATGTGTCAATTTTGGTTGCATATTGTTTTTTATTTCAGTTTCATTAATTGAGTGGATTACATACCGCAACAACCGTGACAAAAGTTATTTCAGTACTCTTTTTGAAAGCATGCTTTTCTTTCTTCAAGTTTTTCTTGCAGTTAAAACTAAATAAACTATGTGATTTTTTTTCAAAGATGTTCCAAATTTTGAAAGGGATATGCAAGCGCATGAATATCTATAACAGAAGTGATAGATGGTGAGTTAATGCAGGAGGTTTGGATTTCTGTGTCGGGATGAATAGGTTGAAGAATCCATCAGATGACATGCAGCTTTTCAGGCCTTGCTATGTGGGGGAAAGTGGCAGAATCCAGTTGACCTCCCCAGTGGTAGTCTCCTCTTTTGTTTACCCACAACACCCCACCCTTCACAAACCCACAAGCCCACAGTGCTGAGCTGACCCTCTACCACCACTTGACTTCTACCCAATTAAACCAATTTGTGTCAGGGAACCGGGGTGATCTGTCAACATCCTGAATCAAAGTGTTGTGTGAGAACGCCAGCCAGAAGAGAGTGCCCTGGAGCGTGTGAATGCCTTGGGATCATGCTGATGAATGTTAGAGTGTTTGGACTAACTGAAGTGGTTACAGTGGCCTCAGAGCAAGAGTCCATATGGAACATTCCCATAGTACACTGTCAGAACCCTGTGACTGATTTTGGAGTCGTTTCACAGAACGGATTTCTGATTTGCTATGAAATAATAACAAACTATTCTTTAATTGAGTCAACCAATTCTAGTTCATGCACCAGAAGAATGCTTGCTTTCTTTATTTTTTCTTCTTTCTTCTTTTGAGAATACATTAAATAACGTAGTGTTTAGGGAGTGGCATCATTTGAGCCAAAAAACACAGTAACAGGATTTATCCTGTCATCTTCATTGGGGCGTTCCATATTTGCTGTCATCACTTGTGTAAAATCTCAGCATTCTACCTTAAACATTGACATATCAATCCCCTCATTCCAGTGTACTGACCCACTGTGAACTGCTGGGTTGAATTTCAGAGCCCTTTATTATGCAGCCGGTTGTTTGCAGAAAACATCCATAAAAACCGCTGCATAATCCCTGGTTGTTTTTATCTTAAGGGAAACAATCGTTTACAGAAGTACAGCAGTGCTTTGTCTTTGTGATGAATCACTCAGGCGCTGTGTAAATGCTGGGCTTTATAATGGCCCCTGCTGACTGATGAGAGGGCCCACAACTCTATTTTAAATGGCTGGGACTGATCCTTGGCCACTAATGGAAGGAATACTTAGTCATCTCAGCGGAAGAGAAGAGCAAGAGGAGTTGGGTATAAGTGTTACTCAGGTTGGTGCGGTGTGAGTGGGCATCATGGCTACATACTGCCAGGTGATAAAGAGAGTGTAGCGCAGTCATTTTTCATTAAGAGTTGTGGCTTAAAATTAAGAAACAGGCTAGATTACAGTGAAAAATGAATGGGCCAGGCTCGATCTGTATCTAAAGAGTGGAATTCAGCCTTGTCCTGAATCCTTTAGATGATTCCAAATGAAAATAAGACTTAATGTGTTTGGATCGACCTTTGAAATGAATGATTTCCAAAAATCTGGAATATTTTCAAAGTGATTTTTATAAAACTGACAACTCCAAGTATAATATTCAAAGGCATAGGATGTTGATAAACACACACCTGTGACCGCACAGTATATCTGAGCTCAATTGCAATGTTACTAGTCGGTTGCAAACAGTCTACAGCCATTATTGTAGTATATGATTTTAGTATTGAGACTTGAATAAGAATTGCTTATTCTGAATATTTTAATTAATGTATTTAATTACTGCCATTGCGCCACACTTTTATAAAAGCATAAAGCCTGGTGGAGCATTACTTCTAGTGCCAAATTAAGACCTCGTTTCAAGTCATTTATTAGTTCAATCTGCTACTTTCCTGCAACATAAAAAGCCCCTCTAAGATGTGCATTACAATGATTTTAAGGGCGTTCTGCATGGCATATACAGTAAGAACATTCTTTACTTGTGTTATTATTCCAGACACTTCACTGTGCAAGACAGAACACTTTCATGTTTACTGTTTCTTGACACACTAAAAAATGTTTTTGTAATAATAATGTTAACTGTTAAACTAAAAGTTTTAATTCAAAGCACATTTTAATTTTATGTTATAAAATTATTTTGTGATGCTTTAAAGAACAACGGTTATTCTGATGTACTGACGAACATACTAAAGTATCAGGGGTTTGGGTGGAGGGAGCAAGCGAGGACTCTATAGTAGAGAAAAGAACGGCTTTTATTTAATAAAAAATAAAACAAAATTAAAACAACGACCCCGAGAGGGAAACCATGACAAAACTAGACTTGACTAACTAAACTAAACTTGACTCGACTAAGCTTGACTTGATATTACAGCAGTACAGCAACAAACGACAAGGAATGACATGACAATTCGACAACGAACCAGCACAGAACAACAAACACAGAGACATTAAATAGGGAACAAACAGGGCGGGTAATGATGTAGAACAGGTTGGTAAATCAAACCAATAAGGAGGAAACAAGACGGGCGGGGTTACACAATGACAGGACAAAACATGACATGAACACAGCCAATAAGAACTCATAAGCCACATGTCCACAGAAAACAACATTTTATGCTGTCTGACATGACAGTGAAAACTCGAAACTGCGTTCAGTCAGAAAACAGTCTTATGTGCGGGGTGTGGTGTTTGGATCCCAGCACTCCTATCTTGTTCGGTTTTGTGTCGCGATTTGGACATTCATGCTCTGTGTGTTTGATTTCTGTTGTTAGCACACAAGACTCATGCGCTCATGCGCTCACAACAGAATACAAAGACACCGATGCCGAATCCCGATGCAAAACCGAACAAGGCCGAAGTGCTAGGACCAGAACACCATGCCCTGCACATCACAGACAGGAAGACAACAGGGCAGTGTCAGGACTCTCTCACTGAAGTGACAGAACCCTGACACTAAAGCCCATGTAAAGTGCTTAATTATAATTTTAACTGTAAATTCTATATTATATTATACAATTAATATTATAATATAATTATATTATTATTATTATACTACATTATAGTTCATATATTTTATTTTTTACTAAATTGCAGCTTTACCATTGCAAATGTGTAATTACAAATATATTTAAGTACATGACATGCACATTTCATTAGAAATGACATTAATGTCTTATAACGTGTATTTAGACACAGACACAAAGACAAAGGAACTGAAATAATAAGCATGTTTTATACCTACTATCTGGATTCTCTTAAGATATCTCACATACAATGTAACATTTACAAATACGGACAAACACTGAGGATTATACAGGGCTTAAATAACGAGGAGAACTATCAAGATGATGACTGGACAGGTGAACGTGATGGTTAACGTAATGAGGAGAACTATCGAGTTGATGGTTAACGTGACTTGGTTGACAGTGATGAATGGAAATGGGGAAAACTGAAGACAGACTACTCAAATTACAAGAATTGACAAGTATGCTATATTTTTATTTACTATAAATGCTTGTCAGTACCTTCAGCATTAAACTTTCACCATATTTCAAAGGCAATAGAAGTACTTGTGAAATTAGATATAAAGATGCTTAAATCTTACACTCACTTGTGTAAGATTTAAGTATCTTTATATCTAATTTAACAAGTACTAATGTTACACTAATGTTAAACCACTAATGTTCAGCAGATTGCAATTAATATAAATATGACCTATAATATATAGATTTTCATTTTAAATAGTCTTCATATTCTATTTTCATAGTCTTTTATTTTGCGCCGAAGTATATTCTTTCTATTTTATCATTCATTTAGTAAGTAAACTATGTTTAAGTGTATTTATTTTATAATGCTTTTTTTAAATGTCCCTTATTAACAAAGCAGAGATCCAGGCATGGATATATAACTATTTTAAATGTTTTTAAGAGGTGGATAGATGGACAGATCACATAAAGCGCTACTGAAGAGACAGGAGCTGCAGACTGTTTGGCGTGGCTAGTATTTATAGATTTCTGGTTCGTGATGTCACCCGCTTCTGACGTCATCTGCGTCACCCGATTGGTCAGATTTCTAATGGATAGAAATTTTGAATATATGACTGGACCCTTTCCATTAATTTCTTCCTCACAATTTTCAACTCATTTAGGGCTCCTCTAAATGTTTCTGAAACACAATCCAATACTAAAAACATTTCACTTGAAACTAATTGAATTCTAATAGCAAACTTTTCCATCTTGAGAACATTTTTTTAAATGTAAAAACCGAAACAACTTAAGACCCTAATGGTCTCATAATATGATCATATTATATTTTCAGTAGAATACATTGAAATAAAACAAGAAAGATGGTGGTGACAGCAATGCTGTTCTTGTCTTCTTGTATACTGACTGTATTGCTGTTAGATTGCTGCTCAAATAAAGCCACTGATGTTATTAGCTAACTGATGGTGGCTAATGCTGGTTGTCTGATGATGAACAGATTGCAGGGCTGCAGCAGCGCTATAATATAAACCATTGATACTTCTTTTGATGTCAGTACTCTCCCTGTAGACATTAAATTGTACACCGGATTTGTCTGTTCATGAAAGTGTTCGTCCACAAACAAAGCCAACCAGTCTCAGTGTATCAGAAACACCTGTTCCATTTGATGCTGGTGAATGAAAGCTCTGTTCAAGATCTCACGAGTTCAGGTGCAGCTCCACTCTATTGTTCTGACGGACATGAAGGTCAGCTCAGCACAAGCAGCAGATGGCTAAGAGTTCACTCGCTGTTTGTAAGGGAGGAAGTATGATATCAAAGCCAGGTTGCATGCATTAGGGTAGACCAGATAGTGTTGAAACATTTTGCCTCTAACAATTTTTCTTCTTTTCTGAGTAAGTCTCTTAAATTTTGATGTAATATTGTCAATAAAAACATAACACAGAGGCTTTTACTTCAGGTTGCATGGATTAGGGTAGACCAGGGAGCGTTGAAACACATTTCATCTGTAACTGGGAATATGAAACAAATGTATGACATCACCAAGCGACTGCCTGGAAAGTTCAGCAAGTCAGAGCGGCCTGTCAAGGACAAATAGTAAAAGACCATCAAAGAGAGCAAATAGCAGATGAAGAGGTAGACCGAGCACTTCAGAAAACTCTTGAATAGACCAGCTCCACAAAATCAAGACATCAACCCCGCCATCTCAGACCTACCCATCCACTGTAACGAGCCAATCAGAGAGAAAATCAAAAGTCATCAGTCTGGTGAAGAATGCTAAGGGGCTGGAGCTGATGAAGTCCCAGCAGAGGCCCTGAAAGCAGACAGATGCATCGGTGGCAATGGTGCATACTCTCCTGGAGACCATCTGGACAGTGGCACACCTTGTATAAAGACCCCCCTAAAGGGTGACCTCAGCAGTCGTACCAAAATAGGCATCACACGTTTGTCTGTAGCAGGGATCAGATCCTCCAGAAGAAATTAAAGACATTGCTGATTCACAGCTTTGAGATCAAGCAGGTTTTGTTGACTTTACTTAGAAAAAGTAAGGAAACCGATTGCTTTAAAATTTCCATGTAGTGTATTAATTTTTTAATTGGCACAACTTAAAAACGTTTTAATCACATATACTCAAGTACTGTTGACTCAAAGTCATTACTTGTGTTAGCTTCTTATTACTGTTCAAATTACTAAGAAAATATTAGGAAACTGATTGACTTAACATTTTCAACAAAACTGAACTAAAAGAAATAAAAAACAAAAAGCTAAACATGTAAAACATTATTCATTACTCAGCAATTGTCTTGCACAACCATTAACCATTTTTGAATCACAAAAGCACATTGTTATTCTCCTAAAGCAACTCAAATGTGCAGTGCAAGTGTAAATAAAACAACAACCAAAAAAAAAAAGTCTCCTTAGCCTTGGCGTGTGTCGTCAGGCCTCCTCTCACTAAAGAGAGCTACACCTCTTATATCTACACCTACACTCACCTGAGCAGTGCTGAGGACTCCGCCATTGAGCTTGGCTAGCGGATGAGCATTGCTAGGCCTCCTCTCGCTACAGACAGTCAGTTTCATTGAGGCCTCGGCTCTCCTGCGGCCTCATTAGACATGGCGAGCGTTGTCAGGCCTCCTCTTGACAGAGAGTTACACTTAGTTGGTGAAGCCTCCACTCCCTTGAGCTCCTCTCGAATAGCATGTCGAGTTGTGGGCTTCCCTTTTTCGAGCCCCCTTGTAAGTCCTGAGTGCAGAGTGTTGTTAGGCCTCGTCTCAGTTTAGAGAGTTGTTATACTGAGGCCTGTGCTCTCGGAGCACAGAGTAATAAGTTCTTGACTAGTTCTTGCACAGGTGCCTCTTTTAGACCTTCAGTCACACCAGTGATGACGTTGTGTGGCTGCCTGCTCAAGTTCATTGAAGTGATTAGACTAATGTTTCAGACACCTGTCATGCCACAGGTATTCACCATAGTGGCCCCTAGAGGATAAAGCATCTCGTTCCTGTTCTCAGGGAACCATACTTGTATGCGTAACCTGAGGCATTTCCTGTGCACCGTGACTGATTCATTCACTATCAAAGTACAGTTATTGCCTCCATTGTGTCCTGTTAACCTAACAATGAGAAAAATCAATGAAATCAATGAATTTGACACTTAAGTTCTCAATCTTGAAGGGATGAAAATGAAAATTCATATTTACTCACACTAATGTTGTTTTAACCATGTATTACTTTCTCCTGCTGAACGCAAAAGAAGATAGTTTGAAGAATGTTTGGTAACCAGCATTGTTCTGGTAGTGTTAGGGTTCTGTCACTTCAGTGAGAGAGTCCTGACACTGCCCTGTTGTCTTCCTGTCTGTGATGTGTCTTATGTGCGGGGCATGGCGTTCTGATCCTGGCACTTCGGCCTTGTTCGGTTTTGCGTTGGGACTCGGACATTCTTGCTCCGTGTGTTTGAATTCTGTTGTGAGCGAACACTAGTCTTTTGCGCTAACAACAGAAAACAACAGAAATCATGACTTGAATGAACACAAACAACCTGTGTGAAGGCATGGAATTGGCGTAGTTCTGGTTTAGCATCCCTGTTTTATGCAATAATGTTAAAATAGGAGAGCTCTTTTTTCACAGGAAAGAAAACAGTACTTAGATTCCATGTCTCATTTCACGAAACAAGCTCTGCAAATAAAGAAAATAATATTAGCATAAAAAATGCATACTACAGAACTTTGTATTTTTAATTACAAATCATTGTTTTCATTAAACTAAAATATATTACAACAAACAAAGCTAAACTACCATTCAAAAATAAATCATTAAATTAATCAGTCAAGCTTTCCTCAGTCTACATCGTACACACAATAAATGAAACATAAAAACGTTAATTGAAAGCATTCACCCGGCAATTAGTGAATTCCAAATGCTAAACTGCTCATTTTGATTTATACAATTATAACAATGTTGCTGTGTGATGCAAACTTATTGTTACAAGATTTGATTATGTATTCTAAGCAAATCAGCAATAAAAATGTTTCTGCCAGAATAGGAACAAAATTTAAAATCGGCTCTGCCTACTGGTAGAACGGCACATGACCACTCGAGAAGGTCAAAACTGCAGTGAGAGATGGACGTCTGCTGTCACCCTTCCTGTTCCTTTTTGCCAGTGACTGGATTATGAAGGAATCCACGAGAGTGAAAGAACAGAATCCAGGGGACCTCGAGGACCCAGCTTGAGGACCTGGACTTTGCTGAAGACCTTGCACTTCTCTCCCACAACAAACAGCAGATGCAAGAGGAGGCAGAGGCACCTCATCTCAGATTGGCCTCAACACTAACAGAAATAAGATCAAGACCCTCAAGACAAAATCCACAAGATCCTTGTTGCTGTATGGAGAGGGAACCTGGAGGACCACAAAGATGACCATCAGGAAGGACCAAACCTTTATCAACCGCTATCTCAGAAGATTCTCTAGATCCGATGAAACTGACACCATCAGCACTACCAAACTGTGGACTCACCCACTGCCGGCTAAGAAGAACTCAGGAAGAGGAGGGGCTAGAGAGGGGGCACTCTTCGCAAACCAAAGTGGAGAAGAGACCGTACAGGAAACAACTGGTGACGTGACCCAACATCACCAAGATGGGCTGGAACCTGCTGGACAAATTTGGCAAAGATCGAGGAATCTGGAGATCTGCGATTGGCTGCCCATACCCTGGCAAGGGCGAAGTCACTCTTTGGGTCAGGAAAGTGTACTCTCATTTAAATGAACTTTTATTACATTAATATTATATTATAAATAAAGTTAAATATACTTTTAAGAACTAAACTACACTACAAGAGCAATAACGTTTCAAATGAAGTTTAGCTCAATTCTTTTTCACAAGGGAGGATAGAGATTTAACTCCTATAGCTCAATGATTTGGTTTCAGCACTCCATGTTCTCCACTACACAACGCTCCTTTCTGACAGAAAATGCTTCTAACAGATGCAAAAAGATGATTGGACATCCAATAAATGACCAAAAACACAAATCTTCCGAGTACTAAATATTTGAAAGCATTTGTAGTGAGGGCTATAACCTTGTAGGCGCAGAGTGTTTCTTTTTACTTTCAGCAAGGCAATGCTACAGACATGTTGCCCTTTGCTCATGACATTATATTCGGTTACAGTCTGCAATCCGCGATAATCAGTTCTGAACTTTATCCCACTAATTCATCTCTCTGATCGTGAGCCATACACACCCACATGACAGATATTGTTTATACAAGCCTTTTTCCTTAATTTCCACAATCTTTCCACAGTCCTGTAGCATTCGGCTAATTATTGTCATTCCGGCCTACATGTGATTTTAATTCCAGAGTGCATTTGCACAAAGAAACAGGCACAGATTCTTAATTTGTCCAAATGCATTTTGAGGTTACTGACATTTAACCTCCCCAGAGTCAGTTAGCTGTTAAAGCTTGAGAAATTCTCATTCTGGATATTAATGCTCTAAATTTAAGTGTAAGTTAGTTGTTAGACAATCTTAAGGGACGTCTGTTTTCAAACTTGGTAGGAAAGCATAATTCAAGGAGAAAGTTGGAACAGAACCGTTTCCTTATAGGTGTGACCAAAGAAAACAGACCTCGTCCTAATTTGCAGAAAATATTTTCCCAGGTTACAAATAAGCCTCATGCATTATTTCAGTGTTTTTGATTAATTTTATGCAAGTACACGTCCAGAAGCATTCTCTGAACCATTTGGAAACACATGCACCAATGAAAGCCTTCATTGACTTGACTAGAGTTTCTTTTTCCAAGCAAAGTGACTTACCACACTGCAATCAGTCTTTCTGCTAAAAGTAAACTGCAAGTTCCAAAGGTAAAACTGTGCCTACATCAAAGTCAGCTCAGTCTAAATTGAAAAGGCATCTGCGGGCTGATGGCTTAAAAACGATAGGAAAACATCTGTAAGGGGAACAGAATCAAGCTTGCATTTTCGTTTTCTAATTTACTGGTGGTCCAGCAATTTAGCTTCAAGCTCAATTCAAAAGTGATCAGAGACTATAATGATGATGATTGTTTTAAACTGATTATTTGAAAGTAGGCTTTGGGCCACATTATTACTCTGGTAATTCTTTGAAGAACTGCTCCGTTGGTCAGGTGCTTGCGATCAACCCCGTGTTTTTCACTCTGAAATAAATGAGCGCTTCAGGCATGAGATCAGCTTTTACAGTGTCAGTGTCTTCTGCTCCACACCACCTCTCACACTAATCCACACGTGAGGAGCCGCCGTTGCTGTGACTACACTGATGTGACTAAGACTGCAGGCCCCTATATTGACACTAAATCATTGCTGTAACTGAATGTCCATGAGTGGCCAATTTCTTCATACAGAATATATATTCTCCCCCTAGACAGGGTTGTGCAGCATTTTTCAAGGTTGTGCAGATCCTTTCCCTTTAGCCAGGTACAGAAAACCAAAAATAACTCACTGCCGCTAAACTTTTACTTTTTGATTCTTGCACCGGAGAAGATAAAACACAATTAATATGCCAACTAAATGTTTGCTAGACATTCAAGTAAAGTGGCAGTACAGACTGGCCAGATTTAACCACGTTCAGCGCAACAGTTCTGGAGTAAAAAAATACATTTTTCTCCATAAGGAAATTGATTTAGAAAGAAAACTTATAAGCCTTTAAAGACAGACATGCTGTGAGCTACGAGGTTGCTAATCCATAGTATTGTCAGCTCGAATAATCATGGTTAACGTAGGAATTACTAGTGAAAAACTTTGTGAAACTAGGGGGTAACTTTGATTAGGGGGTAATCAAAATACTGAATTGATTGTGTGCATATTTTGCAATAAACTTAAAATAATTAGTTTTGCCAGCAGTGAAACCCCTTAAATGACCCTTTCCCAAAAGTGGGCGAAAAGCACTCTAAAGTGGTATTTAATATAGTATTTAATATAGATGAATTTAATTGCTACTAACATGGTTATCTGTGTCCCAGTCTCGTCGTGTCTCGTCACTTCCTGTTACCTCCTCCATTGTGTTTCCGTCTCGTTGCCACTCCCCGTTGTTAGTCTCGTCAGGTGTTTCCCATTACTCCTGTGTATTTAAACCCTCGTGTTCTCCCTTGTCTTTGTCGATTGTTAACGATGACGTGTCTCCATGTTCCATATTCTCCTAGTTATTCAGAGTTTCCGTTGTTAATGCACAAGTGTGCCGTTTTCTGTTCTTGTTTAAAGTGTTTTTGTTTAATTAAAGAGTTTTACGTTGATCCCTGATTCCCCTCCTACATCATTTCCACTCCACACCCTTCCGTGACAAGCTGTCAGAAAAAATTGCATTCAGTTCACACTAAAGTGTTTTATATATATTCTTATAATATTATTTTGCACAATAAACATGTAGGGCTAGTCCATTTAAAAGTATGCTAAAGTGTAAGCTACTTCTTTTTCACGAGGGTCCTACTCGATCTCTAATAAGTAGTAGCATTAAAAGACTATCCAGAGGGTAACAACACTTGAAACACACTGGACCAATCTAAACATCCCATCATATTAAGCTAAGGTTCCGGATGTGAGCAGCATGCTTTCAAACCACTGTAAACAAAAGATTCCATATGCAGAGTACGTTCAACGGTTATAGCAAGTTTTCCGATTGGTTTCACTTTAAACGGAACTGACAAAGCGAGGGTATGATTACGGTGTCAATACCTGCGGTGCAGACCATTGGACTTGTTTACATCGCGCATGAGTGAGGCCTCAGAAACGCTGGGTGAACTCCAGGAGCAGACTCTGCATTATCTGCGAGCTCAGATGGATTTGAACATAATTCAAAGGGCCACACATTGGACTCATAACGTTTTGCAAATGAAAGGCATTTCCAGATGAGATTGGACAATAACAATCCACCTTATTTTTTGTCCAAATACAACTTCCATGATGAGGAACATGCACAAACGTCGACTGGCAGGAGAATTAAGGATTAGACTTCTTATCTTGAGTACTAATATTCAGAAATCTTAATAAATTCAATCTGGAGAAATGTTCTGAACATGATACTGCTGTTAGAAGGCATCTATTTTATATGGCCGTTTTTAGTCAGGTGGAATTTGAAGTCTTAATTCTATTAAAAACTATTCGTTTTTATTTACATTTTTCTACTAACAATGTCCAACAATTTAGAGTTCTGTCATGTCCCCCATCATTCTCCGCATGTCCAGCATTCATTCCGGTGGTGGAGGAAATCACATTTAACCATTTTGGGAATAAATGAGCAGATTAATTGTTAATTGCAAATTTTATAATTACCACATCCCGCATAAACAAATAAAATTGCCTCACTTTTTCCAGAATTTAACAATAAAACACATTGGCACAACAATATAGTTTTTATTTATATATTCTTTTTCTTTACCGGTATGTCTCATATCTTCAGCCGTTGTTTATCAAGCTAGAAATGATGCTAAAACATTGTTTTCAAACATTAAATATAAACATTTTTTGTTCATATGAAATAAAACAATATTTTACTATGGATTTTCATATACTGGTAGTTCAAGATTGAAAGTCTGAGGTTAAACAAAAAAGCAAATTTGAAAATCAGCACACAAAAAGGTTTTACTTTTTTATGTAACAAAAGAAAAAAAGGTTAGGTTTAATAGGAATCAACCATTAACACATTAATGAAAAAAGAAAAAGATTTTTTCCTCACAATTCTGAGAAAAATCTCAATGATTTTTATTCTGTGCTGGAGAAATGAATTAACAGTAAATCTAAAATAAACAGATTTGAGCGGACTAGATAAGTTATCTCAGTTAATGTTTGCAAAAGTGTTAGTGGACCATCACACACGATGAAAGCTGTGAGAGTCAGAGGATGGCATGGCATGTTTGTTTGAAAGCGCCTGCCACAAGAAAACGCTCCGGTCGGAGAGACACATCTCACTTCAGATGAGACAGGTTAATCTAATTGCTGCAGTTTCTGACCCCAAAAATCAAATCCTGTTTCCATTCAGCACTCTCGGCTCATCTTTTCCCTTCCCGTCTGTGGTCGCTGCCAAACAGCTGAGAGTCTGCTAAAGGTATCTGTGTTTACAATGGGTTCATCGTTGCAACATCTATATTTTGGTAAGCCAATTAAAGAACTCAAGCAGTGAACTCCTTCAGATATTAATAGAACATCGTAACATGTCACAACATGCTTCTAAAGGCCTCGAGTCTGTGCGCAGCGTCCCCATGAAGCCCCCCGTGATCTAAGCACTCCTAACTGTGTTTGACAATCCAAAGCACTCGTGAAAGAGTCACGGCCAGAATCCAAATGGTCAGTAATTGCAAATGTCAGGCGTAATTAAGAGGGGAATAAATAGCTTTACCTTTGTGCCGGGGATCAACAATGCAGAATCCATGAAAACAGGCTCTCTCTTCCCGACGGGAGGCTTTTGTCTGGCAGTGCTCTGCGAGGGAACAAACCCTGTTGTGACAGCGCCTAATTGGAGAAACATGTTACACTTAATGAACAATAGCATGATAAGTGGTTTGTGATTCATGAAAGAGTTTGTTATCGCCACAACATCTGTTTCATCCAAGAAGCAAACATGAAATCATTTCTCACTTACCCATGAAATAAATAAAGTAACTGCTTCTAAAATATCCAAAAATGAAAACAGAAACGATGTTATAGAGCAGGCCAGTGTTTACCAGTGCGCAGAGTTAAGAGACCACATAAATGCACAGAAAAAGGAAAGAGCTCAACATTTATAATGATCAATATAAGGCTCTTTCCATAAATACAGTATACTTTTTTGATCCATATATATTTATATATATATATATATATATATATATATAAGCATTAGAGGCACAAATGTCTGATATTTTTGATAAACTATTAACATTCCCCATTAAATGTAGATTTTGCTCTGTTCCACATTGGAGATTTACCTAAACCCAACAAATCAATTAAATCATAAAACAATGCCATATTCTCTTATATCAGGGTGGAAAAATTGTGGAGAAAAATCCCTTAAAAGAAATAGAAATAAAGAAGCTTTTATATTGCAATGTGAGAATTACCAGCAACTCAGTGGATTTAATGAAATTCATTTGTACTTCCAATGCATGAATTATGAACGGTACCATTTTATGAAACCACATATTATTATTCATGCTTATCAAGAAAATCCGGCGCCAAACGTACTGTGAGATATGGGGAAAAGGCTAGATATATTTTTGTGTATTTTTGAGACAAATCTAATCTAACCATTTATTGAGAAAATAATAATAACATTTATTAGACCGTTTTGGGCTCTATTTACAAGTAAGTCACATGTATACATTTAATAATCTCATCTTGGAAGGACTGTCTTGATCAGATTTGAAAAGCCTGATCTGAAATCAGTCCAGCTGTGAGATTAGGAATCCACAATGTTTGAGGCTGGAGTGGATTTCATGGTGGATTGGTCATGTCTGAAGAGCACGCAAACACTGCACATGAAGACAAGCTAATCAAATGAACGAGAACACAAAAACAACGGCCTTCCTCTAGATGAGCAGCAGCTCTTGAGCGGATAGTAGCGTGTGGAGGATCCTCGGGTCAGGGCGGTCACCGCTGCGTGTGCTTTTACGAGAGAGTTATGGCCGGCTCTTCTCAGGCTGGTTAACGCTCTGCACTCGAGGGCTCTCCTCCCAGCATGCGCTTCCAGCCAGCTCTGTACGGTCTTTGTTTGCTGGCCGCTGCTGTCCACGGGGAGCCTCGTCCACCCGTCCCCCTGCTGTCCAGATGTTGCCTGGTCAACCGGCCCGCAGAACCACAGGCTGACCTGCACAGTTTACATCCCTGAAACACACATCTGTTTCCATTCAAATGACCTTCAGTTATTCTGCCGTTCAGTGTGAGGACAAATAACCTGATAAAGTAAGCAGATTAGTTAAATATTATTATGAATAATAAAGTAATTATTAATTTACATTTATTTATACATTTTTACATTAATAATTGTTCAAAGTTATTTAGTTAGTTTTGTAAACACTTAATCTATTTATTTATTTACATTTGTTTTTTACTTGTATACATTTTGTCTGTTGAAATTTATGGTTACTACCTTTATAGAAATGTATAAAATACACTTAAAATACAAATATACAATACTTACATTTACATTAAAAAATGTTTATGCATTTGCAGACAATACTTACAATTGTTTGACCGGAGGTTGATGACCGTACCTCTTTACACTGTTTACAGAAATGTATCATCCTTCCATCCACTCTTCCTCTGTTGGGTCACAGTGACTTAAACCTGTTAAGCTAATTCTGACCACATGAAGCCATATGAATTCAAGCTTTGTTCGCATTTGAAGCAACATAGCCTTTAAAAATATATAATTATTAAGTGGCAGGACAAGCATTCTGCATCAATCACGCACCAAACAAGAGTGAAGACAATTACTATCATGCTCATTAAAGGGGTAGACGGTCAAGAGCTGCGGATCAGTGCAGTCGCACCTCCGAGTGTCCCCGTCAGGGTCAGCGGGACGCTTGTGGAGACCAGTCGGCAGAAGGGCACTCCATCACCAGCCTCTCGCCCATACCATAAAAGTCAAAGGGGAAAGATGATGATTGTTAGAGGCCTGTAAATCTTCTATAGGGTTCAGTTAACTGCTTTTGATCTGTGGCAGCACTGTATGAAATATATCTCCAATATGAGATCAGAGAGTGGGACGGGGGGGCACTTGTAAAGGCCGAACTGCAGAAGCTTCTGCGGCGCCAATGAAATGTCATAATCAGGAATATCTGGCCCAGAGACGAGCTGGAGCTGCGCTATTGTGCGACGAGCAGCCTCTTCATATCACTCATCCTTTATCTGAAATCCATTATCATTGTGAAGACGGAGGCTGTGCTCGCGACACACATCACACACCCAGCTGTTGCCCTCTGTACTTATTAGCCTCACTGCAAAGACAGCCATGGTATTAATCTGCAAACTCAGGGCAAATGTAATTACACATTCATTCAATAGCTGTCACACTTAAATCCTCACGATGATGTATTGTCGTGGGACGCACAGACGAGAGTTTCATAATTAGTTCATGTCGACATGCATATTGCAAAACAGCCGTGATGTAACGGACCCCAGCGATTCTCCAGCATGGGGAGGGATGCTCGCTCCGGACGGTGGAAATGAAGACGTCTGTTCTTCATCTCGTGGAAAATGTTTGGAAATGAGTAAGTGTGCTTGAGAGGCTCTCAGTCGTCCCACTTCAGACGATTAAACTCAATCAATCAGGATAAGCTGCTCAATCTTTAAGACGGGAAGGGAAAAATAAATACACTTTTTTATATTTAATTAAACTTAGAACATTTTTTATATTAAATAAATAAATAAGAACAATAACATCTGCTTATCCCAAGGACATCTGAATAAAGCGTTTTCACTTATCTGCTGCTGGAAGAACTAAACCTGTTTACTGAATATGACATCTTCATGGAGACTGTGCTGACATTAAACAGCAACGGGCAAGGAACACATTTCACTTCTTTCTTTTCATTTCCCGGGTGTGTTTGGACAGCTAAAACCAATCAATAACTTCTCATTAATGAGTAAAAACACTTTCGTGCAAGAAAACCACTTTCAATTCTTCAGAAATTGTATTTGAATAGATAGTTCATTATGTGAAATTCATTAAAACAGAATTTGAATTTAATTAAATTAATGGATTAGTCTATAAAGTCCATTTGATTTAGTCTATAAACTTTTGAGTCATCTGTCAAAAATGTGCATTTTCAAACAAAAGTGAACAAAATTCAGTCCTAAAAGAATTAGTGAGATATGAGAAAGAGGCTAAAAACAATAAAGCCTCCCTTGATGTGGCTGTTAATAGAATGGTTATAGCTCTTAAAAATGCATGTTTTAGAAAATGTCTGTGTCTTCTGGTTCAAAATGAAGCTGAATGCATAGTGAGTGTTAAGGGGCTTCTAAAAAAGTTATCTAAATCAGGATATATTTTAGGATCAGGATATTTAGTCAGAATACACTGCTACAGTTCCTGCCTCTGCCAGCAGGGGGTCACTGACCGGCCCACACGAAACCACCCGAAAAACATACACAAGTCTGAGTTTCGCTCAAGCAATCCTCTGATTACATCAAGGATTCACATTTTTGTGGTGCAAGGAATAACATGCCATCAGTGAGATGAATACGCTTCCCAAAGATGCAATATTAATTGTGCGGTAGAATGTCACAGGGTAATATTCATTGCCTGGAGATTTGTATGAAATAGAGATGGAGAGAAAAGATTCTTTCCTCGGCAGTAAGTGGAAAAACCTCATTGTGGAGCATTTGTGATGATAATTTCCCCTGCGCATCCGACAGATCATTTGTTAAGCAGACAAGAAGAGAGAAGCGTGTTTAATCCCCCGACCTGTTTCCTACTTGGAGTGACATTGAATTTTCCCCGGGTTCCAGTGAGATTGACGACTCCCTCCTCCACGCATGTCATCCGTTCTGGCACACACACACACAGCGCACATCTTCTCCAGCCCATGCGGTGTGTGTGATGAAACACCGTGCGGCCAGCGCTCTGCTCCCGAGGCCCGGCTTCAGTCAATCCTGCCACCAACACACACATTTAATTGTCTTTTTAGCGGTCTATGCTTTCATTCGCATGCTGCTGATTAATTTTCGAACACATGGGCAATAAGTACCGTAGGTATTAACCCTGAACCCACCTTTAAAACTAACCTTGACCCATGCAGCTACATTATATTATCCAGTACTTTCTGACGCAAGTGCATGTACTGTAATGAGGTCAGACAAATAAACTCAGATACCATAAGCATAATTATAATATGATGTCCTTACCGATGCACAATAAAGTTCTGTTCATGTCATTATAGCTGTGGTGTCATCCCTATACTTTAAAATGTAGAACTATCTCTTTAACTCTCTTGTGTTAGCTGTAAACAGGCCTTTATCTGACATAATTATCATCTGTTCACTGTAACTTGTTATAAATACTGTACCAAAAATCCAACAGACAAACAAAAGACTTTTCTGGCACAATGCATGAGCATCGATTGAAGCGGAGCTTCTTGAGGACGGAGAAGCAACAGAGGATGATAAACACATGACATGCCAACTTCCCCACTGACCCGAGACCCTTTCCAGGAAGTGACCTGTGTGGACGGCGCTCGATCAAGCCTGAGACTGCCAAAAGAAAGACTGCTTATGGCTTTGCAAGGTGCTGTTCTGCTTTGTGCTACAGCTGCAAACAGCTGGAGGCTTTTGAAGGAGCTCGGGGTTTTTTCAGGAGAACTCAGCTGTCTTGTTTGTCGTTCTCGTCATCTGATCCGCTGCACATGAGTGCAAGTTTAGAGGTTGTTTGACTTCAAAGTCTTGCCACCTACTTTGTCTCGCTGGAGCGCCTCTAATCCCCGACTTGTAACCACACTGTTGAGGACAGTGCACTCTTTTGCTATGGGTTTGAAATTCATGACAAAGACTACACAAAACCTTCTCAGATTTCCCCACTTTGAACTGTAACTCACCATAGCATGAGATTATTATGACCTCCTCGCACAGCCCTGCTGGAATGAAGCCAGCTATGAAATCAGTCTGTGCTCATCGGTTGAACTCAATGACATGAACTGCGCCGTCCAAAACCATCGGAAACTATTGGACTCGAACCGTTCTTGGGACCGCGATCTTAAGGTTTTGTTCACGGCAGTCCCAGTGCTGCTGTTGGGAGAGTCTTCAATGAATGGACCAAAGCAAGTGGTGTAATTTATGATATTCGTACAGATCTCATGCACAGACAGACAGACAGACAGACAGACAGATAGATATAACTCTTCTGATGTGATTGCTTTCAATACTCTATAGACCATAGAACAATTCCCTGTAAGACAATAGTGGATTTAACATCAAAACTGTACATTTAAAATATTAATTGTATGTTTTTAATTCTCCCTTTAAAGAATTGTTCAGTTCAAGTATCATCTATGCAATTTAATTTATTAGACAGAATTAAAATAGCAGTTTCATGTCCTGTATTCTTCCACTGTTGAAGTTGAGGTTAATGTAGGATTTAGAAAGTAATAGTAATAGGTAATGTAATATATTCTAGTTAATTACTCTGTTGAAGATGCCATTAGTAGCAAGTCATTAATTACAATCATCCTCAAGATTTGCAAACCAGTGCGAGCATTTCTCAAAACAACTGGTACAAACAGCAGCACACAATGGATTCCCTGCAGAAACTGGAACTGTTAGTTCATCTCTCAAAAGTAAGTATTTCTGTCATCAGTGTCACCAGAACAAGTGCTTGTGTCATTGCTCACACACAAGAGAGTCAAAATGCCTGGTTGTCAGTATAATACAGCACTCTGATTTGATTTAAACCATTGAAAGTTGGGACTTTATTAGACTTTATTGGTCCAATTCCAAATTGGACTTCATATTGGACTTGAATTATTGTCAATATAATAATCATGTACTGTTTGGCTGTTGGCCAGAGGAGAACTGGTCCCCCGACTGAGCCTGGTTTCTCCCAAGGTTTTTTCTCCATTCTATTCTTCATTCATTACGTCACCTGCCGGAGTTTTGGTTCCTTGCCGCTGTCGCCTATGGCTTGCTTAGTTGGGGAAACTTAATACTTAAAATTCATCAATTGTATTGATTCGCCTGCTCTTTTAAGGCTGCCGTTCAGCCAAACAAACTTTGTTTATATTGTTTTCATGTGAGCACTGTAAAGCTGCTTTGAAACAATCTGTATTGTAAAAAGCGCTACAATAAGTAAAGGTGACTTGACTTGACTTTATCTGTATTGCACGTATACATTTGAACAGTATGCATTTACACATTGCTCAAGACCGGGCAGGTTCACAGTTACACCTTTACTGATGATCTGTCAACAAATTATAGTTGACAATTAAATATATATATATATATATATATATACATATATATATATATATATAAGACAAGTCGATATACATGGCCTTGCTACATACATCAGCCTGCCTCTTCCTTAAGGTCATAATTAGCAGATGTTCCACAATAGTGGCCCTTATTCTGTCAGAAACGTGTCTACAATCTTGGCCTCTTCCACCGCTTCCACTCTTCTGTTTCTGCACATCCTCACTCCTCTTCCCGTTTGTTTCCTTGTTGCTCTTCCATTGTCAAAGTTTGCAAGACTGTGTTGTCCATTTATGTTTTCCAAATGAAACTCCATGAGATGAAGCTCTGAGCTATTTCAGAGAACTGGTTGATCATTGGTGGATCCTGTCCATTTCACTTCATTAATCAAATTCAAAATTCACCTCTGCATTTCCTCAATTCAGGACACAGTTACAAAAAGAAGTCAAATAGAAATTAAGAAAATATATAGTTTCCGCATTACAACAGCTGGTTTAAGCCTTTTGCATTAAATGGCTCACGCAAGTAATTCATGCCTAGATGTTTTAAGGGGTAAGACGATTCAAGAGAGAACCAGTTTTGCCTCATGATATAAGCGACTGGAAATGTAGGAGACAACAGACAAAATGGAAATTTCAACTCTTCTATTCATTTGTAATCAATACATTTGTCTTGCATATTTTCACTCCTGGCCTCTGCCTTTCGGACCTGACTTGGCTTAAACAGTCCTCATGAGGATTCACAGCTCTGCATCCGAGGAGCGCGTAAAAGAGGCCATCTCGTGTGACTGATGGAGTTCGCCTACTCTGTCTGACCATATTATTACACACAGCACTCCTGTGGCCTTGTTATACTTACGTGGGAAAGATACAGTGAGTCAAAGGCGTTGACTCCGTGCTTATTCCTGCTTGTCTGCTTTACATTTCATTTCATTATCCTCAGCCCACATGAGTCCTTCTGGAGCGGAGCGGCAGTAGATCACCTGCTGAACAAATTGAGCAGCATCCCACATACTGAATTCATTCCTCTGAAGCGGGAGCAGCGGCCTGATCTCCCCCGCTCTTCCTGTGCCTGCGAACATCAAGCACATCTGCTCCTTCTCAAGCTCTCTGGATAGAGCAGAGCCTGCATCATTCATCCTGGGAAAAGCCATGTTTGACTGCCTTGGAATTCTAAAGATAGGTTGCATTAAAAACGCACAATAAATTACTTGCCTAACTATATCTGTAAGTGTATGAAATGTTTTATCGACAGAGGGCTGTAACATAGACGATCCATGATGTTCTGAGAACAGAAGCTTGCACACGAGAGGAGCTGCTAACCATATGTGCGATCCCAAAACTACATAAACCTTCAGTGTGCATCACCTTAGGAAGCCTTCGCTTTGCCAAAACGTGTTGTCATTTCCCCCAAACACTCGTCTTCGTTGTCAGATTTACTATGGGGATATTTGCTTTCAGATTTTCCCGCAATACCTTCCAAAAATGTCACTTTTAAACACTGGTCTATTCCAAATAACGACATCTTTGTTCAAATACGCCTCCACTCCAACCAATAAGCCAATGAGTGAGGGACTGTAGTTAATGGAAAGAGAAGGAGAAAGCAGTTTTTTTAATTGCACACTGAAAACTACAGGAGTCTCAGACTTACCGCTGACGGATGGCAAGAATTACATCCTGTAATTAAATCCTTTCTGTGTGGCTGTCGATGGTGCAGCGTGTGCCAAATATCTTGGTGATTTGCAGGTTATTTTAGTTTGTTTGGAACGGAACAGCGGCACGACAGAAAACGTAGAGCAGTTCAATCCCACAAATTAGAGAGTGCCTCTGACTGTTGACTGCTAATAATAATATGATGCCCAGAGAAAGATTGGTTTCAAAAGTAGGAAAGAAACTTCCGTATGTCATGGATATATGGGTCTGACATCTTTACAAAAGCTCATTTAAATTGCTTATGGCGAATTGTGAATTAACCGAATTTGTTTCATATACTACTGTTTGGGGTCAGGGGTCAGAGATTGCTTTTGAAAGAAGTGATTTATGCTCAACAAGAGTGCATTTATTTAATCAAAAATACAGTCACAAGAATAATGCTTTTATTATTACAATTTAAAGGAGCTATGTATATGTATGTCATTCAAAATGTAATTCAGTGTTAACATCTTTACTGTCACTTTTGATAAATTTAATACTGAAAAAGTTAGTTTAATTTTGTTTATATATAAAAAAAAAACTTTTGACCCTAACTCAACCAAATGGCTTTAGACAAATCGAAAAAAGTAAAAAAAAATTACAAAATGTTTTCCTACAACTTAAATGCATGCAC
Organism: Rhodeus uyekii; assembly: GCA_037043235.1. NCBI lineage: Eukaryota > Metazoa > Chordata > Actinopteri > Cypriniformes > Acheilognathidae > Rhodeus > Rhodeus uyekii. The sequence goes on along the minus strand of JAWRVZ010000177.1, from coordinate 1,202,097 downwards.
AAAATATTATTTTAAATTTTTTGTAATATTTAAAACACACACACACACACACACACACGCACACACGCACACACACACACTATATATATATATATATATATATATATATATTAATAAGATGTATAAAAGATGTAGATAACAAATTCCTTTTCAGTCAGTCTCTTAAAAAAAGAGTTCAAATTCATTTTAATTCACACAATTTTGTCACAAGTCCAGATGATGAAATAACAACCGACCAATGAAGAGTGAGCAGGAAGAACTGAATACTCATACAGCGATGAACAGAAATGATGAACAGATGTGATGATCAGTGATGATCAATGTGTGAAACTGAAGCAAAGGAACATGTGACTGAATGAAAAAAAAGAAGAGTCCTTGCGCTGTGACGGCGTGACAAATTAAAGCATCATTGAAGAGCGCTTTTCAATTCAATTCATTACTAAATTAACTTTTATATTTTTTTATTGACTTATGAAATACAAAAAATAAATAGATACAAAAACGTACACGTCAAAGACCTATATATAACATCCTTTCACTCTTCTTTTCATTGCACACTCTTTATCAACAGCTTGACTGTGCGAACATCAGCACTACTATCCTGCTATGTTTTGGGGCGACGCATGTGAATCCTCTCGCCGAGTGTTGAGGAGGACGCTGGCAGGCAATCTGATCTGGGTCACAGAGTCTGCTAGGCTCAGATAAGACTGAAACACACTATTATGTCTAGGCCTCAGGGAGCCCCACATGGCGGCTCTTTAGATGCTGTTCTGCACTCTGAGGACTGGACACATGCACTATACAGTGGGTGGCTAATAGATATATTAAGGTCATCTCTGTGGTGCACGGACCGTAAATGAACACCTGCTGATGAACCACCCACCTTGGACAAACAACTGTTATAGGCTCAGAAATAAATAAGGATGTCTGAGGTAATGAATAAGAAAAACCCATCCAGTGGTGTGAAAAAGAGTTTGCCCCCTTCCTTATTTCTTATTTTTTGCTTGTTTGTCACACTTAAACGTTTCAGATCACCATTTTTAAAAAAAATATTAGTCAAGGATAACACAAGTGAACATAAATTGCAGTTTTTAAATTTAGTTATTATTAAGGGAAAACTGAATCCAAACATACAATGCCCTGTGTGAAAAAGTCCCCTCCCCTTGAAACACAACTTAATCCCACCTGAGTTCAATTTCCCACACCTGGTTCTCAATCAAGAAATCACTTAAATAGGACATTCCTGACAAAGTGAAGTAGACCAAAGGATCTTCAAAAGCTAGACATAATCACAAATCAGGAACTAATGAGAAAGTAAGTAATTGAGATCTATCAGTCTGGAAAATGTTATAAAGCCATTGCTAAAGCTTTGGGACTCCAGTGAATCATAGTGAGAGTCATTGTCCACAAATGGAGAAAACATGGAACAGTGGTGAAGCTTCCTAGGAGTGACCGGCCAACCAAAATTACCCCAAGAGCTCAGCGGTGACTCGTCCAAGAGTCACGAAACTCCCAGAACAACAAGATAGAGACTGGCAAAAATGTCCTGCATGGCAGAGATCTAAGACAAAAACCACTGCTGAGCAAAAAGAACATTAAGGCTCTTCTCATTTTTGCCCAAGACTTTTGGGAAAATACTCTGTGGACTGACGAGACAAAAGTTCAACTTTTTATAAGGTGTGTGTCCCATTACATCTGACGTAAAAGTAGCACCACGTTTCAGAAAAAGAACATCATACCAACAGTAAATATGGTGGTGGTAGTGTGATGGTCTGGGGCTGTTTTTCTGCTTCAGGACCTGGAAGATTTGCTGTGAAAAATGGAGCCATGAATTCTGCTATCAAACAAAAATCCTGAAAGAGAATCTGTCCAGCCATCTGTTTGTAACTCAAGCTGAAACGAACTTGGGTTTTGCAGCAGGACAATTATATATATATTTAACACATACACACACATATATATATATAAATCTGATTTAAAAGCGAAGTCCTTAGAAGCATAATCATATTTATTTATCACACATAGATATAAATGTCACAAAGTAAAATACATACCTTTCATGCACTCCAGTCTCCAGAACTACATTTCCCAGAATTCCTCTTGGCTCCCACCTGCACACAACATCACCTGCACACTTCAGCCTCAGGATTTGTCTGCCAAAAATCAAGGAAAGATTTGCATATCTGCAAATCAATGCTCTCTGTTGATCCCAGTGACTCATGTGAATATTTCCCTGAAGTTATTCCTTGTGGCTTCTCCTGGTGTCGCCCTGTTTGTTGTGTGGATATCTACCTTCAGGTTTCACTTTACATCTGCCTGGTGTGTGCTTCAATACTGACAATACTGAGCAAAGGTTTGGAGTCTCTAATGCTCACAATCAGCATCATCACTCCAGTCTTCAGTTTCACTAACAATTCAGAAATCATTCTAACATGATGATTTGCTCCACTGTTATATTCCATTCTTCTCTATTAATAATGTGTATTATTAATGTAGAAATGTCTGCAAAACATGATACTTTTTTATTTTATTTCAAATTGAAATATTTTGTAACATTTTAAATGTCTTTACAGTTACTTGATTAATGCATCATTACTGAAAGTTATTTTTGAAAGTATAACGTGTATTTTTAAAAGTATATAGTGTGGGGAAATCTAGAAAATATATATTGATAGATTCATTTTGACCATAGATTAATTGATAGATTAACTTAATTTCTCATGGAAAACTAGACCCCACCCAAATATTTTTTTTTTTGTAATTTCTGTTCTGTTATCAATAATGGTTGATTAAGTACTCCTGAGGTCATGCAGGTATATTTGTAATATATTTACAGCCATGTCATGGGTGTCCAGTGGGTGGCAGTAGTCAGGGAGAGAACCCCAAAAGTAGACAAAGAAGAAGTGAGAATGTTAACAGTGGTTCATGTGATGTTTGGAAGAGAGATTTTGTCGTACTGCTGAACGTGGCTGTATTGATTAGTGCTGGCCGAATAAAAGAACCCAACCAAATCACGCTTGTTATTGCCTCCAAGTGTGTTACAATAGTCTTGCTGGGCATGAGAGACTTCATCTACACCTCTTGACATGATATGGTCATTCAATATATATATATATATATACAGGGAGTGCAGAATTATTAGGCAAATGAGTATTTTGACCACATCATCCTCGTTATGCATGTTGTCTTACTCCAAGCTGTATAGGCTGGAAAGCTTACTACCAATTAAGAATATTAGGTGATGTGCATCTCTGTAATGAGAAGGGGTGTGGTCTAATGACATCAACACCCTATATCAGGTGTGCATAATTATTAGGCAACTTCCTTTCCTTTGGCAAAATGGGTCAAAAGAAGGACTTGACAGGCTCAGAAAAGTCAAAAACAGTGAGATATATTGCAGAGGGATGCAGCAGTCTTAAAATAGCCAAGCTTCTGAAGCGTGATCATCGAACAATCAAGCGTTTCATTCAAAATAGTCAACAGGGTCGCAAGAAGCGTGCGGAAAAACCAAGGCGCAAAATAACTGCCCGTGAACTGAGAAAAGTCAAGCGTGCAGCTGCCAAGATGCCACTTGCCACCAGTTTGGCCATATTTCAGAGCTGCAACATCACTGGAGTGCCCAAAAGCACAAGGTGTGCAATACTCAGAGACATGGCCAAGGTAAGAAAGGCAGAAAGTCGACCACCACTGAACAAGACACACAAGCTGAAACGTCAAGACTGGGCCAAGAAATATCTCAAGACTGATTTTTCTAAGGTTTTATGGACTGATGAAATGAGAGTGAGTCTTGATGGGCCCGTGGCTGGATTGGTAAAGGGCAGAGAGCTCCAGTCCGACTCAGACGCCAGCAAGGTGGAGGTGGAGTACTGGTTTGGGCTGGTATCATCAAAGATGAGCTTGTGGGGCCTTTTCGGGTTGAGGATGGAGTCAAGCTCAACTCCCAGTCCTACTGCCAGTTTCTGGAAGACACCTTCTTCAAGCAGTGGTACAGGAAGAAGTCTGCATCCTTCAAGAAAAACATGATTTTCATGCAGGACAATGCTCCATCACACGCGTCCAAGTACTCCACAGCGTGGCTAGCAAGAAAGGGTATAAAAGAAGAAAATCTAATGATATGGCCTCCTTGTTCACCTGATCTGAACCCCATTGAGAACCTGTGGTCCATCATCAAATGTGCGATTTACAAGGAGGGAAAACAGTACACCTCTCTGAACAGTGTCTGGGAGGCTGTGGTTGCTGCTGCACGCAATGTTGATGGTGAACAGATCAAAACACTGACAGAATCCATGGATGGCAGGCTTTTGAGTGTCCTTGCAAAGAAAGGTGGCTATATTGGTCACTGATTTGTTTTTGTTTGGTTTTTGAATGTCAGAAATGTATATTTGTGAATGTTGAGATGTTATACTGGTTTCACTGGTAAAAAATAAATAATTGAAATGGGTATAAATTTGTTTTTTGTTAAGTTGCCTAATAATTATGCACAGTAATAGTCACCTGCACACACAGATATCCCCCTAAAATAGCTAAAACTAAAAACTACTTAAAATATTGATACAAAAATATTCAGCTTTGATATTAATGAGTTTTTTGTGTTCAGTGAGAACATGGTTGTTGTTCAATAATAAAATTAATCCTCAAAAATACAACTTGCCTAATAATTCTGCACTCCCTGTATATATATGAATATGATAACAACATATACAAATGTCTATTATAATCTGCAGACAGTGACAACTGGACCTTTTCTTAAGGTCATTATATATAAAATACATCAGTTAATTAATTAAAAATCTTAAACACAAAATTGACCAAGAATTCTATTTTTCATGCCTTTTCCAAATAGATTTGAATTTCTTTTTCCTTTCTTTTCAGAAAGTATGTATGTGTGTGTGTGTGTGTGGTCCAGGTAAACCCTGTTATGGGGACAAAACGTGGAATAAAACATGGAAACCCAGTGTTTGTGTGTGTGTATGTGTACAAAACAAGCACCAAAGCGAGACTTTCTTCTTAGCATTCATTCTTTAGAAAATATTTTGAGAATGTTTATTATAAAAATATAAATGTTTCCACTACAAATCATTTTACATTAGTTGACAAGGCCATCTATACACTCACTCTCACACACACACACACACACACACACACACACACACACACACACACACACACACACACACACACACACACACACACACACACACACACACACACACACACACACACACACACACACACGTCAATCTAAAGAAGGGGAATATGACGCAAAACAGTATTGCTCTTCAAAACATCTTCAACAAAGTAAAATAGAAAAACACTGATAAGGTTGAAACATAACCATGTCATAACTTACTGAACGCTATGGGAAACATCTGTACTGTGTATGGTGGTTTGCTGCTGACAAATAAATAATTATAGTTGTTTTTATGTAAAAACAAATACAATACAAAAGAACATAAAATATAACACAATGGAATTCTGTAAAGGTTGTACAGATATTTTGCTCGTTCTTTTATACATACATACAGACATTTGTACAGATGAGCGGGTGAATGAGCGTCAGCATTGCTCTGGTCTCGGGTCCGGTTCACTCACTGATGAACATGCAGACAGCAGGGGAGCAACATTACAGGCAGACTGAAAAATGACTGTTCCTTCATTAGTTGGTGGATTGAGTTTACCATGATTTTACCTTAAGAAAATATTCAGATGATGATTTGCAATTAGAAGTGCATTAAGCATTCTGTCAATATTCAGTCTCAAACAAATAAACGATCAGGAACCTGAGTGTTCATGATCAGAGAGCCACTGTCGTTTCACAATATATGAATCTTCTGGAAGTCCGGGCCTCATTTATAAAACATGCTTACACGCAGATTTGATGTCAGAGTTTGTGTGTGTGTGTGCTAAAATCCACAGCAACAGTCGTGTTAATAAAAACAGTCTTTGACGTGGAAAAGTGCTTAGTGTAGACATACACACGTTTCCTCATGGCAGAGAGTCGGGGAACTGCAGGCAATCACGAGTCTAAGCAATTCATGCCACTCGTCATTCTCAAATAAAGCATTGGGGTGTTGAATAATCTTTTATGTTAATCAAATTAATTCAATCTGAAATCATTCAGCTGCACAGAATTTCAAGATCATTGTGGATTTCACATCTGGAAGAGAGGCTTTGTTCGCACAACTTAAGGACGGTTTCTATGCAACATTTTATAAACGAGGCCCTGATCTCAAACTACATGGCATGGCTATGTTCGGAATAACACAGCCAACGCTCCTCTCTATTTTTAAGTATACAGTATGTATAGTGTGCACAGAATGCAGGGGATATTCAGATACACACAGTACTCTATCCTACATTGCAACACGATTGATATAATCTTCCGTTTCCAGTGTAACGCATTACTGGATATTTGCACTATTCTTTCCCTACACCAGTTCAGCACCAGCCTGTCAAGGGAACTCTCGCTGCATCGACAACGCAAATGGGAACGCCTTAGTGTGATTGTCTCTTGAAGCACAATAAAACCAACATGTGTGAATGCACGTCACCGAGATGGCGTCATGAGCCAGGGGTATAAAGGCACGCCGTGAACCAGAAACGGAAACTTGACCAGTGTCTGAAACAAGCCCGGCATGCGCAGGAGCTGAGGCTGAGCGACACTGCGTCTCCTTCCCTCTTAGGGAACTAGGATTGCATAAGTAACCTGAGACGTTCCCTGTCAAGGGAACTTGCGTCGACAACGTAAATGGGAACGAAGTATACACGCCGCCTCAGCGCCCGAGAGTATGCCAAGTGAAACATAGCTCACTACGATAACGCCAGTGTTCCCAATGCGGGGTTTAGGTCTAGCTGGTAGAACCTAATAAAGGTATGCGCGAGGACCAGCCAGCCACATCACAAATATCTGCAAGGGATGCCCCTGCGAGAAGAGCCTGGTCACGATCTAGGAAGGGTGGAGGACATAAGGCCTGCAGTACAATATGATGCGCTGGGCTCGAGAGAACCTTGGGCACACACCCCGACCTGGAATTAAGGAATACTTTAGCCTAGCCGGGCTCAAACTCCAAACAGAAAGGAGCCACTGAAAGGGCTTGGAGGTCGCCAATCCTCTTAAAGGTAGAGATGGCAGGCACGAACAGAGTCTTTAGTGAGAAACTTCTCTGAGATATCCTCCAAAGGTTCAAACGGTACCTGGGACAATGCCTGGAGTACCAGGGACAGATCTCAAGGAGGCACCACAGGCCTCAGCCTCCAAGTGCCACGAAGGAAATGAACTACAAGGGGCTCCCGACCCAAGGAGGTACCACTTAAAGGTACGTGGTAAGCAGCCATGGCAGCCACGTAAACCTTTAGTGTGGAAGGCGACAGCTCTGCAGCGAATTTCTCTTGCAAGAACTCCAGAACGATGCCAACCTGGCAGGTAGCTGGGTTCAAATGTTTCTCGCTGCACCAAGAAGTGAAGATTCTCCACTTCTGGGCATAGGGTTTCCTCATGGACGACCTCAGTCGAGAGACCACAATCTATGAGTCGGGCCCCTTCAGAGGCCATATCCACAGATTCCACAGTTCTGGGCGAGGATGGAGAATCCTGCCCTGAGCCTGAGACAGAAGGTCCCTCCTAACGAGAATCACCCAGGAGCGCTGTCTATGAGGGACACTAGGTCTGAAAACCACACCCTGCCCAGCCAGCGCGGAGCGACTAAGGTGAGACGGACCCTGTCTTGGCGAACTTTCTCCAGAACTCCTGGACAACTACATGGTGTACCCTGAGGTCTGGGAGAAACGGTCGAAGCGCTAACCAGACAGCCATCATCTCCAGTGCGTTTATGTGCCAGGAGAGATGGTGCCTGCTCCAAGAAGTAACCCTGAGAGGTTTGGTGGGCAGTGTCTGGGTTTTTAGGGGTGGCGATGAGTGAGGGGCAAGATAATTCGCCAGGAACTCCTCTACTCGTCCCATATTCATGCTCTTTAGCTCCCACAAGGGTAGCATAGTTAGCAGAATGACGCACTCTTCTGTTATGCACCCTGTGGGAGGCAGGCCTCTTCCAGGACCTCCAGTCTAATCTTTGGACGAGCGTCCCTACGTTCAGACGGCCACTCCAGACGGAGTCTGGTGGTAGCCCGAGTAACTACCTCAAGCAGCTCCTCAAATGCTGGTGAGGAAGATGGCGGATCTTCCTCATCAACGTCGACGCTAACAACATCAACGTCCAGCTCCTCAGAACTGGACAGTTGTAGTACCGCATCCTCACCCAGGTCGGAAGAAGCCACCACAGGATGTGCTTCCGAATCTTGGGTGAGGGTAGATCTGCCAGGTAAAGGCAGAGATAAGGCAGAGACTGTCTCCAACCCCGCTAACAAATCTACATGTGATCCCCATGACCGAGACCGCCGCTGAGCCTCAGCTACAGCGGGACAGGAACCACGAGGGCCTCGAGCCTGAGCAGCCTCCTCGAAGACTGCCAGCGGCAGCTGCAAACAGTCAGCACAATCAGTGCCCTCGAGCGCTGATCCTGCATGCTCCTCTACCATGCAAGACACACACCAGGTAGAGCGTGTGTATCGCTGCCCGTAATAAAACGAAGGCAGGGAGTGACACATCTCCGAAAAACTTGCTCCGCTATCATACGTCCCTGAAATCCCTGACTTTTTAAACTAGCTAGGAGCATGCAACCAGCAAACATTCACACACACACGTTTAGCTTCAAGTGCTTGTTGAAGACACTAGAGCTACTAGAGCTAGAGCTTTATTTTGCTTCAAGAGACAATCACGCTAAGGCGTTCCCATTTGAGTTGTCGACGCAGCGTCTCATTCCCTCTTAGGGAACTAGGGTTACGTAAGTAACCTGAGACAATTTCACTGTTCATGTAAACAGTGAACAGCAGGACCAATTAAATCAGCTGTGGGTTTGCTTTTAATTGGACTGTTCACCCCCAAAAACCCAGAAAATTGGTCACCATTTACTCAACTTCAGGTCATTCCAAACCTTTGAAAAGCATTAGTGTTGGTGCTCTTTAACTTCAGGTCAAAAGTGAATAAATATTCTCATATTACTCAGAGGAATCGTACAGTCATAGAGGTTTGGATCAACATGAGGTTGAGGAAACAATGTCAACAATGTTCATGGTTGGGTGTTTTTCAGTGGTTTTTACATCTGACATTTAATTGTCTTTCATGAGTCATTTTTTGACTGGCTGCCAAATATTAAACAGAATGTGAAGCACCATTCACAACTCATTCCACTTCCATAATCTGATTTCCAGGACATTCAAGAAGACAAAAAACATGGTTGGGACTTTGTTTAATCAATTGGGAACTGATTAGATTGTGAGGAATGTGGTTTGGTGAAGGGCTGAAAAACAGCCGAAGCGTGTCTGAGGTGGAGCGAGTCGTCCTCAACATGATTTCAATTTGAACTTTACACATATTTGGATTAAAAGTCTTCAAAATAACTGGATGCTAAATGAATGAATTCAACAAGCGGAGTGATGAGGTCCTGTGACATTATTTGACATCTCGTTTCACCAACTAAACAGGCAGTGTGTAAGCTAGTGTTTTATTGCGAACATAGCCCATGTGTCATGGAGACTTCTGAGATCAACACTGCTGCTGTTATAAAAATGCTCGGGTACACTATGATTTACCGACACTATGATTCTAGTAAACAGTTTTGTTCTTTAAAGTGTATTGTTTTTTATTTGATAATGAATTCATGTATCATCTGAACACAGTGGTACAAACAAACATATGTCATGGGCTACAATAACAAACAAACCTTTTAAATGGCAAGTTTACCCAACGCTTACTCGACTCCATCCCTGATTCTCCAGAATGGCTCTCTGCACTTGCAGATTAACGGTTTATTATCAAATATATAGCCAAATGTGTCAGATCCTAACAAGCATCCAGATTGCTCTAACAGTATCCAGCTGTATTGCTCCTGCTTTTCTTCAAAAGAGTTAAAGGGGGCTTTTCCACAAGTGGCCCAAAACCACCAAAACTATTGCCTCTCTGAATGCTACCTTCCCAACGGAAGACGGATGCTTTTGCAAAGTTTTTCCTGAAGGCGTTTTAATGCTCCCATGCCACATGAGCTTTTCATTAAATCCATTCCGATCGGACTGGCTTCCATCCTCTCGGAGGCTGTAGTCTATAAGAGCCGTGAGCGAGGACTCTGACCTGAGGCGAGCTCATCCGCCCCTCCTGCGTCTCGCCGATAAGGCAACATTGTTGGGAGACGCGCGCGCTCGTGGGCTTTGCTCCTCGTGCCGGGAAGACTCAGCGTTCCCCAGGAAGGTTGTTCTGCTTCGCACATGTATTCATTGTAGCTCTACTTCGTCTTTTCACTTAATGTCTATTTCCGTTCTGTTAAAGCCAAAGCAGCATCAATCTCATATAAGTATCTTTCTTTCTGTCACTCGTTTTTAATTTTACACAGGAACTGGACCATTCTTTGAGTGTGTTTCAAGTGTTGTTAGGCTGCTCACGATCTTCTTCTGAGGTCCAACGATCGTCACTCCGACTTTCTTGAAGTCCCTGTGTGTCAGAGTGGAGAGAGAGAGAGTGAGGATGGGTAATATAGCTCTCACGGTTTGACATATGTTGACATTAATGACAAGCCCGCGGCGCCGATCTGCCTCAGACTGCATGTGTCAGTCATGGAGGACGGAGTATTCCAGGCGGACAGCATGCTGCCATACGCATTCAATACGTCAGGCAGCCGCTCTCTGGACTCGTGATAGACTTTGTGTTATTACTTAAAAACGGGCTGATTTACAGCTTCCAGCGATGAGAAATTGCAGAAGCGGCTTCATTTTCTGAGTTGGTTATTTCTACTGTAATTGTAAAGGAACAGGACTGTCAGGGTTACTCCGGAGGGAAAAAGAACGACATTTTTCATTTAATGAGATCCATGCAACAGCTGACAGGAGCTTGCATTATTTACAGTTGTGAATAGACTCTCCAGACACACACACACATCCTACCTGCTCTCACAGGAGAGACGTGACTGCACAACGCAAGACACATCTCTGAAGTTTACAGGTGAAATGACCAGAAGCGGCACTAAAAGAACAGCTTACTCTCACTGAGACAAGGGGAAAGTTACGAGGAAATAATTATTTACATTTTTGTTCTGTTCCACAAATATTACACACTGTTGCAAGCCTACTGAAGCCATGCAGTGTTTGTCAAAAACAATAACTGTTCAAATATAGTATTGTTTTTGAAAAATGTCTCTTATGCTCATCAATACAGTATGTGATCAAAAATATAGCAATTTTTTTTGTATAGAATTATATTTTTATATTAAAAGAGTCCTGTGATGTAAAAGCTGAATCTTCAGCATCATTATGTCTTTAATGTCACACAGTGTCTAATATGCTGATTTGCTGAAGAAAGCATTATTATCACTGCTGAAAATAGTAGTGCTGCTCAACATTTTTGTGGATTTTTTCCACCGGATGTTTTTGAATTTTCAGCATTCTTTGGTGAATAAAGTTCAAAAGAACAACATTTATTTGTAACATTATAAATATCTTTTACTGTCACTTTCGATTTAATTTATCCGATTTATTCGATTAAGTATTACTTTCTTCAAAAACTCTTACTAACTCCATATTTTTGAATGCAAGTGTAACTCAGGACTGATGTCTTAAAAACTTAAAAAAGAAAAGAAATATTGTTGTTGCATATTTGATTACTTTTAAATGTCACTTTGAAACTGGCTGATATTTCCTGTGATCAATCTCTAAAAAAGAGCTTAAAATTGTATCTTAAAAATATAATAATTAATATATCATAATAATAATAGTAACAAAAACAACAACAAAAAAACAAAACAAAAAATATAATAATAATAATAAAAATGAGAAATCTGACAAAACATTTCTGCCAGGCCAGTGAAAATTTTGTCAAGGAAGGCAAAACATGAAACAGTTATTTTTTTATTGTTGCACCAATTATTCATGAAAATGTTTTTGTTGTTATTGTCATTGCAGATCTATTTGACCCCCCCCCCCCCTTTTCTGTAGGTCTACTGATGAATTCTTGTGTTTGTCTCAAAAACAGACAAAATGTTGCATGTGTGCTATTACTAGTTCCAATCAATCAAAAAATATTGTCTTTAATTAGATTTGATTAAAAAATGTTTTCCTGTAGGTGTTACTGAGTGATTTAAAGTCACTACAACATTATTTGGAGACATTTTTAAAGCTTCATATGTATACAAATAAAATTCCACTCAACAGACATTTCACCTGGAAACCAGATATATATATATATATATATTTTTTTTTACACAAACCTGTCAAGTCACATTTTCTCATTAGATCTGATTGCACATTGCAAAATCACATTCACGAGCTCAAGAACAAGAGAACGAGAACAAGCAATGAATTCTTAGTATTGTGAGATCAGGGGATGCAGAAGCTGTGCAGTGAACATCACTACAGCGGATTAGTGCAGGCAGGGTTAGACTCTCTTCTGTTAGAAACACTTCTGCGAGTCAGATCTAGTCCTGAAGCAGAAGCTTGAGCGAGCAGCCAGCAATAGAAAAGCTCAGATCCAAACCCACCGTCCAGTTTCTAAGCTTTAAAGCGTTGTGATTCCCATGGACGGCTCCCACTCAGGGCACGTGGCTGCTGCTCTGACTTCAGCCAGACAGATTCTACGGGCGAAATAAAGCTTTAGATGGACTGACACGAGCCACTGCTAATGCACCGACAGCAGCCGGACGAACGCTCAATGCCCGTCAAGACACTTCCGTGGGACAAAACGTTAACCAGTTCAGTGATTCTTTGAGGCTGGCATGTCGTCTGGAGCACAAATTACAGTGTTAACATACATTAATCAGAATAAAAAACAAAAAAACAAAAAAAGAAGTAAACCTAAGTAAAGTAAATAGACTAAAATCAATGTTCTAGCAGTATATTTGTGAGTGTACTGTTTCAATACTTACAGGGACTGCACTGATCCAACTCAGGTTTATAAAATTATACTTTCAGCTATATTTCAAACACAATAACAGCAGACTTTAAGTATATGTAGACTATATGTAGAAAAATATTGTTCAAGTGAATCCATACAATCAATTTACTAGCTATACACTTCTAGCTCACTTTTCTAGTTTAAGAAAGCAGACTTTGGAAAATATTCTATATAAACAACCAGTTGAGTAGTTTAAAAACATATTTTTTAAACAATATTTAATAGACCAATCGATCTAAGGAGTAAACACAACTACAAGCAAAACATATTTAGAAAACTAAATTAAACTTCTCTTAAGTATATCTCGATCAAAAGATGAAGTATAGATCGATTACAAGGATTTTCAGAGTACTTGTCAGTATGAGCCAAACTGACTGAATTCCAGTTGTGTGAGCAGGCTTCATCTCTGATAAGAACATAAAGAGTAAATACTCTCTTTCTTTAAGAATACTAACAGCACACTTGTTTTTGTGTAAAGGATTCCTTGGTAGAAGTTTGTTTTAAATGACATTTTATTTACTATAATATGATAAAAGTGTGCTACTATTAATTGCCTTCATTAAACACGAGAAGCTATACTCAATGAACACTACCTGCCGTAAACATTCATATTTGCAGAGAGTCTAATGCGACTTGTGCTCAATGAGGTCAAACGTTCAATGACAGATTAAAAAGCATAACGTTCTGTTAAATTTGATGTAAAATGGCAATAAGAGGCCAAACATCTGGTGAAGGACCTGCAGCTCACCAGTGACAGACCAGTGAATAAAGCAGCAGTAATAATCTGTCTTGTGTGATTCCTCAAGCTCCTGCTGGACGCATTACACGGCACAAGCTTTCAGGGCTTATTCACGCTTCTACCATTTTATGAAGCTTTTGTATTTTATTTTTGGGTGCAGACATTGATCTTAAGATCACAGATATTTCTAAAACTCTCAAATTGGTGAAACTCCTTCAGTATTCTGCTGAAAAGACTGATATAAATCTATTTGGACTGATTTATTTAGTTTTTTGTGCTTGTTAGTGCTGACTTGTAGCTGGTTAGTAATGATGGGCGACGGTTAATAATGGTGTGGTTTTAATATGCTGCTGGTTTCTGCTTTCATGCGGTCTGATGCTAATTTAAGGTTACTGTTAAATTGGATAGTAGACTTTTGACATTCTTACACGAAGTATGAGTAACTTTCCAACTGTGTAACTAACTGAAAGCAGAAGCACACTAACTGGATAAAGCTTTTCGCCTGACGAGTAGTGGTTTGCTCTAGTGTGATTTTAGCTGTGCTACTGGTTGGTGATGGTTTGTGTTGGTTTGTGTTGGTTAGTGATGGTTTGTGCTGGTTTGTGTTGGTTAGTGATGGTTTGTGCTGGTTTGTGATGGTTTGTGCTGGTTTGTGCTGGTTAGTGACGGTTTATGCTGGTTAGTGACGGTTTGTGATGGTTTGTGCTGGTTAGTGACGGTTTGTGCTGGTTTGTGCTGGTTAGTGACGGTTTGTGATGGTTTGTGCTGGTTAGTGACGGTTTGTGCTGGTTAGTGACAGTTTTTGCTGGTTTGTGCTGGTTAGTGCTGGTTTGTGATGGTTTGTGATGGTTTGTGCTGGTTAGTGACGGTTTATACTGGTTAGTGCTGGTTTGTGCTGGTTAGTTACGGTTTGTGATGGTTTGTGCTGGTTAGTGACGGTTTGTGCTGGTTAGTGATGGTTAGTGACGGTTTGTGCTGGTTAGTGCTGGTTTGTGATGGTTTGTGATGGTTTGTGCTGGTTAGTGACGGTTTATACTGGTTAGTGCTGGTTTGTGCTGGTTAGTGACGGTTTGTGATGGTTTGTGCTGGTTAGTGACGGTTTGTGCTGGTTAGTGACGGTTTGTGCTGGTTTGTGCTAGTTTGTGCTGGTTTGTGCTGGTTAGTGCTGGTTTGTGCTGGTTTGTGCTGGTTTGTGCTGGTTTGTGCTGGTTAGTGATGGTTTGTGCTGGTTAGTGACAATTAGTGACGGTTAGTGACGGTTTGTGCTGGTTTGTGCTGGTTAGTGACGGTTAGTGACGGTTAGTGACGGTTTGTGCTGGTTTGTGCTGGTTAGTGCTGGTTTGTGCTGGTTAGTGACGGTTAGTGACGGTTAGTGACGGTTTGTGCTGGTTTGTGCTGGTTAGTGCTGGTTTGTGCTGGTTAGTGCTGGTTAGTGACAGTTTGTGCTGGTTTGTGCTGGTTAGTGCTGGTTTGTGCTGGTTAGTGCTGGTTAGTGCTGGTTTGTGCTGGTTAGTGATGGTTTGTGCTGGTTAGTGATGGTTTGTGCTGGTTAGTGACAGTTTGTGCTGGTTTGTGCTGGTTAGTGCTGGTTTGTGCTGGTTAGTGACGGTTTGTGCTGGTTTGTGCTGGTTAGTGATGGTTTGTGCTGGTTTGTGCTGGTTAGTGACGGTTTGTGCTGGTTTGTGCTGGTTAGTGATGGTTTGTGCTGGTTGCTGTTTATTAGCAAAACTAAGTGAGGCTGGTTGGTGGTTTTGCTGGTGGAGTTCGTGAGGCAGCAGAAGGTTAGTTCAGCTGTGGTTGAACAGAACACTAAACACATAATGGTGGTCCTGGTCTTTTCAGCAGATCAGACGTACACATTAACATATTTCATCTTAAAAACACACACAGTTCTGTGGTCAGCCAAACAAACTGCATGTTAAATCACCCAATCTGGGTCATGGACGGGGGCCGCTGTTTGCATGCAATTATTTCTGCTGACATCTGAACGAAATATAAAGACAAGCGAGTCTTAATTACGGGCTGCGCAGTGTTTAGATGTTTATTCCTGCGGGTGCCGTGCGGAGAAGCACTGCCACTGTTCCAGGACACACTCTTTGATCACTTCAACTTATGAATGTCAGATTATTTACATTGTCAAATGCCTCGTCATTTGAATGGAAAAGTGTTCTCCGGAGACGCTAACCAGGCCAGGCACGGCTCCTAATCAACATCTACAAGCATTTCCCATAAACGCAGATCCACATCACGGAGCAGAACAGGCTCTTCAGTATTCCACAGCATCTGATGCTTGGGACTATGGGAGGACAGCACTTTTTCTGTTTTACTCTCCTTTTTATACCTGTTTTTGCATTTATTGGAGTAGGATAGAAGAAAACATTACAAAAGCACTGTAATTCGAGATTAATAACAAATGTAATGGCCATCTTTAAAGGATTAAACAAAGCTGGGCTTCGTTTACTGGAAACTGATCTGTAAATAAATTTGTCATCTTCTTAACATCGGCTGTTTTAAAGTAATAATCTTAAATGATATGTCTTCTCTGTTGGCTTGGCCTCCAAAACACAAAATACTAAATAAAAACTCTTCAGGAAGAGAAGAATGACCACATTACATCATTTAGCCTCTCAAAGACAAATAAAGGGCTTTTAAACACATCAAAACTGTACAAGAAAATCCCTTTTGTGTTTCACAGAGTTCAAGAAAATGAGAAAAGTACAGAATATTCATATTTTTGTGCAGTTTTCGCTCAAAACTGGAATATACGCAAAATAAACAAAAGTATGTTTGTCAAAAGATTCTGGTCGGTAAGATTTTCTTTGTTTTTGCCTCTCATGCTCAGGTAAAAGCATTAATATTGTGAAATATTATTACAATTCAAAATGTTATATTTAAATATACCTTAAAATATAATCTATTCTTGTGCTGGAAAAGCTGAATTTCCAGCATTAATTCCTTCAGTTTCACACGATCCTAATATTCTGATTTGTTGTTCAAGAAACATTTCTTATTAGTTCTGCGGTGAGTTTCAACATTGATAATAATAAGAACACATTAATAATTGAGCACCAATAATAACTGAAAACAATTAGGCAAAAAATCATCCTATTGGAATAATGTCTGAAGGATCTTGTGACACTGAAGACTGCAGCTTTCCATCACAATTACATTTTATATTTACATTTTAAAATATATTCAAATTAAAAACAGTTATTTCAAATGGAAATAATATATCACACTATTACTGATTTTCTTCATTAATACTGAAAGAAAAGCATCGTCAGTGAGTTTGAGACGTAGCTCCACGCTTCAGACTGCGTTTAATCGGCTCTTACTCTGCGGAGGTCTTGGCCAGTGTGTCGCAGGAGCTGTAGCTGACGCCGCTGAACGCATCTTTACACGGCAGCGTCCGCGCGCTCTCCAGCCAATCCCCCATCGTGTGAAAGGAAGTGATGTCAGAGCTGGTCCGGTCCAGAAGCAGGTTTACTGGTCTGGGGAGAGATTGAAACCACAGAGAAAGTGCCGTCAGTCGTTTTGTGAATCTTATAGTTAATCATGTCGTTTCTGCATCGGAAGCAGCACTAAAAGAAATGACAAACTTCACCCTCAAAGTAGAATTCATTCATTCATTCATTCGCACAATACCCATAACTCGATGACTCGTCTGCAGTTCCCATCGCGTTTGACAAATGTCATTCATGAAGAAAAAAGGCTTGTAAAAGTTCAACACAAAGGTCTTCAATCTCATATGCGCGCTTTGCCTTCAAGGTCTCCATGAGGAAATACCTGCGGAGAAGAGGGACTGATTCTCTCCATCTGTGTTATGGCAAGCATTCCCGGGAAGAGAGCAATACATTCAGGAATGTTTACTGGAACACACGGACATCTCTGTTTCTGACCGCGTGTTTCCTTTGTTTATTGGGTGAACGGCTAACTTATTAACCTAAACCTTTATAAACGACACCGAAATATGTATTATTGCAGTATAATCAACTTCTCAAACAAACACGAACATGCTGCACATGTTACGAGCGTTTCAGTGTGGACGTTTCATAAAGTAACCCGACAACGTCATGAAAACAACTCCAGCAATTGTTTTTGAATAAATCATATAAAATATGGTAATAAAAAACTGAATTGAATCGCATTCTTTGCATTAATAATATTCTTGTATTTGTTGATTCAGATTCAGACTGAATGCATGTCATGTGAAAGCGTCTGAGAACAGACGGAGAGGAGATCTCCATCCTGTGGGACGGCTGTTTACAGTCATGTAAATAAACTCATTATAATACCAGGAAGTCCATTTAGATCCACATGCTCCATTACTGTGTGATGGAAATAAAAGAGTGATGTACGCTGAGCTGAATGGATCCCAGTCGCTCGGGAAGTGCTGACACGGCTCACGTCACTGACGTCAGGAAACACTGGCTCAAGCTTATCTTTAGCAGGTGATTTGAGTTCATGTGCTGATGGTTTAATGAAGCGATCTCAACGAGATGTTGTGTGAGGACGGACTCAACGTCAAACGTGCAGTGTGTGTCTGCGTGCGGTGTCTAATTTCCCCTGCTCAGAGCTTCTGCCGTCAGTCTCAGCGCAGGTCTGGAGACACAACTCCAGCCTTTCTTGATGACCAGCTCATCTTATTTTTTAAAGCGTCTGCATTTGCATTACACACTTGGAAAAACAACCCAAGGTAGATGTGCTGAGCTGGAGCAGCGTAGGCAGAAAAGCAAGTGAAGATGGTGTGATTTGCAATGGACACGGATGAAATGATAAGAGAAGTTTTTGGTCTTCGCATCAAACATTGGTCTCTTACGGAGGAGAAAGAAGAGGAGAGCCTGCGCATTGAGTCATGTGATCGCCACCTGAGATGAATATCTGATGGCAGACACATTCACGCATCTCATTCATATCTGATTTATTTCCGCATATGAATGAGTAATCAGAGAGTAGTGTGGAAGTCAATGGTTACCATCAACCGTCTGGAAATATCTTCAGCAGGAGAGAGAAACTCATTCAGGTCTGGAACAAGCTTGAACTATCCCTTTAAATATGTGTGCTGCTTCATCCTCACCAGAACTCACAAGGAGACAAAGAACCAAGAGGCTGAGGAGAATAAAATGGTTGTTGTTGTTGTGTGACCGCTGAAGCTCTGGCGTACACACACTGCGTTTGAGCGCATCAGCTGCTGGCGTCAGAGAGCCGAGGAAGAGGAGAGGCAAACACTCGTTCTCTTCTCTTCTCCCCTCTGGTGTGCTGACCTCTAAATAACCGAGGCTGCTTAGTATCATGTTTTTAAAGTTCTCTTGGGATAGAAACAGGGGGAGGATGTTCCTCATGCAGAAACATCTGGGTCGCTTCGTCACGCACAAAAATGCATCTCTTGCTGTGCGGAGGCTCGGAGATTGTGTACCTAGGAGCGCAGACGTTTCACTTCCGAGCATCTGCACGCCATCTCTCCGGCTTAAAGCGCTCTGGCTTTCATGTCGAAGGTCCATCTATGAGAAAAGCAGGAGCGCTCCATTAGCATGCAGGGCATGTGGATAAATGAGGTGCAAGGGCTCTGGACGCAGCTGTGGAGGAGGAGGAAGCTCAGAGCGCGTCTCGCTCATAAATCACCCGTGCCAGCGCTGATCGCCCATGCTAAGAGCCAATCAGGAAAATTACACGCAAACTCCCTGGGACCCATTCTCACTTTCTTAAGAAACCATTATCCACTGTTACAAACCATACTTCATAACCATCAAGCACTCACGTCCACAGCAGAGCCGGACGACTCTTACTGCAATAAAGAAACCAAAATCTACAAACAAGAGTCTTGTTTAATTGGGAGATGGATATATACAAACCTAACCTTGGTCTGTAAAACCATGAAATACACTAATTTAATATAATATTATATGCTTTTTTTATTTAGGTTTCTTTAAAAACACTAATAATTTGATAAGAGTGTCACCTGTTGGAAAGTCAGTGACGGGAACGCTGGGAAAGCGTGCGTATCAGTGCAATATTTCAATGTCAAATCTGGATTTTGTGAAGGACAGTCCAGCTCTCCACTCCATTACACAAGCGTCCGCACACAGTGCTGCAACAGAAAAACACCTTTCCCAAACCGTTGCCACGAAATACACAGATCCAGGATGCCATGCGCAGGATTCGACTGGAACCAGGAGCTCCTGCCAAACCTCGCTACCCAGAAGGGCTTGTGTGCACTCTTGATCATGTTGTGTTTAATACTTTAACTAGCATTAGTGCTGCATTCTGGATGCTGGAGAAACAGGATGTCAGCAAATGTTTATCACAAACACCGCCTGTCTGACGACTGTTTCTGCAAACTGGCTCCAAAAATAAACCCATTTTGTCTAGAAAAATAATCTGTAGAAAATATGGAGGCCTGAGATATTCTAGACCTGAGGGGAAGACACAGATCGCAGTTTGGGAGGAAGAGCGGCACATGTGCATGAGAAGATCTCGCACCTGGACGCCGTGCTGGCGGTGATCTTCAGACTGCTGGGGTTGCGGATGAGCTTGTCCAGGATGCTGACGATCTGCTCAAACTTGGGCCGGTTGTTTCGGTCCTTCTGCCAGCAGTCCAGCATCAGCTGGTAGAGGGTGGCGGGGCACTCCATGGGTGGGGGAAGACGATAGCCCTCATCCACGGCTTTTATCACCTGAGGCACACACGCAAATACAGATGTTATTCAAATGCTATTCATTGTTGACATTCATTGTCTACTGTCGATAGTGTATCATCGTATGACGCTCAGCTCACACACTAATGACCTTTGAACCAAGCCGCTTTCTGCTGGTCAATGCGGCAGACTCATGTGACCACACTGTGAAATCTGTCGGCCTCATGCAAAATTCCTGTTTTTTTCCCATTAAAATGACTGGATTCCCCCCATGAAAATGGGCTGAGCAATGCTGAATGTGAATCCTGGCTAATTTCACAAGATCGGAAAAACATACACACGGGTGGGTAAACTATGTCAAAATGTCCATTTTTGGGTGAATTATTTCTTCCAAAAATTTGGTCCTGTAATATTTTCAGTTCCCTCTCTTCTGAGAGCCTCGGTCAGGACATATGACTTCCTCTTGCCCAGCGGTCATCATTCAGTGCGGTTCATCTCTTGATCATCGGCACTAACACAGTCCACTGCTCCGTCAGCTCAAGAAATAATCAGAGTAAACACAACACGATTTCACAATAAACTACTACTCTTTATTCCACACCTGGCTCTTGTTCTTGTCTTCCAATAAAACGTATTGCGTTTGTCTCTGCCTGTGAATCTAAAAGCATGTTCAATTCGGTCATTATTTCCTCGTCTCCATCATCTCAGACTCGTTCTCGCACAGCCCTGCACGCATTCTCTTCAGTGTTTCTGCAGGTCAGAGTTCTCAAGTTCCTTTGTTTTCTTGGATGTAAAGCATTTAGGATCCATCAGGGCTAAAGGCACGCCGGAGCAAAAGTGCATTTTACTTTATTCTCTTTTAAACAACGAGATAGCAGAAAAATTCAGCTTCAACACTTTTCTCAAAAAACACATTTGACTGCAGGCGAAATTTTGGTTGATCCTTTACATCAGCAACATGCTAATTTGATCTAATATGTAACATCTTTAAAAATGTTGTATATATATGTAGCAAATGAACCTCTGTAAAATTGTCTATATTTTGAGACAAAGGTCTCTTAAATGTTTTTCAGTTTTGTTCAATTTAATTAAAACAACAGGTTTTCAATGATGGAAGAAAATAAAAGCAATAATTAACATGATAATAAACGACTGGCTGACTTTGATATGGTTCGATTCAGATGGTAAATATCATATGTTAATTTGGGTGTCCACTTTAGAAATAATCACCACATTTACAAGGAAACCATCATATTTAACAATGTGATATTAATTATATTGTATGATAAAACATGATTTTAATTTGTATATATCGTAAAGCAATATTAATCTCATTCAGTGCTTGCAGAATCTTTAATTTCTTTAATAGTTTTGTCTCTCTGTTTTTTAAATGAACATTTTAATGCCTGTACATTTACTGAACAAAAATGAATTATTTGCCGAAAGAATTTAACAAAATAAACCAAAAATGCTAAAGTGATTGTTTTGAACGAGTATTAACTTAGACATGATTGAAAACACATTATTTCGTCTAAAGTATTTGTATCAATGTCTGTGCCTTTTGCCCCAAGCTGGTGAAGCCCTCCTTCCCACCATTCAGAAGATTTTAAACAAACAAACAAACCAATTTTTGATTTATTTTCATCAAAAATCTCTTGCTCCATTTTAATGTAGAATAAAACTAGTTTTTCTCTATGTGCTTCCTGCAGTCATGCACTATGGGAGTAGTGAAACGCTTTTTTTCTTAGGGTGAGGCTATTGATATTAACATGCAGGTTAATATTCCCCTGTTCTGTGTGAATGGCCTCTTATGCTGTTCTTTTGTCGGAGGAACACAAAAGTCCTGTTTCTGAAGACTCTTTTACTCAAATCAAACACTGAACATATGCTACACTGATCTGCTTTGGCAGGAAAGACGTGGGATTGCTGTTCTGTCGGCCGCTCTACTCACGTCCTGATTGGACATCTCCCAGTAAGGCCTTTCTCCGTAAGACATGACCTCCCAGAGCACAATCCCATAGCTCCAGACGTCACTGGCAGAGGTGAACTTCCGGTAGGCGATGGCCTCTGGTGCGGTCCATCGGATTGGGATCTTGCCACCCTATAAACAGACAAAATCCATCTGTCAAGGAAACACATTGCCATCTGTGACAATATCCAAACACATATTTTGGAATAACGAGCATGTACTCTAACTCTCAAATGCCAAATCATGTAATTTGCATGGTGTCAGAGCTGGTGCCGTTTTTGAGAGTGCCATGCATCTAACGAATGAACGTGTGAAACTAGCTCTGAGGAACAATTGGGATTCAATCGAGTTTTAAATAGAATTTCCTGTAGCTCAGTCAGTAGAGCAATACATCAGCAATGCAAGTCGCTTTGGATAAAAGCGTCTGCCAAATGCATAAATGTAAATGTAAGATCAGTACTGAGTAAAGTTTACTAACGAGGGGAGTGACTGAAGTACAGGAGAAACATGCAGCCGTTTGAAGGTGATTGACATGCGGTCTAGAGAGTTTCATCTGTGTCCAGTGTCAGGCTACTTTCTCCAGAAGCTATGACCAATACAAATTCAAAAATTCAATGTGCATGAAGTAGGGCTTCAATGTGATTTAGACATGGCCTCTAGTGTAAGTCATTTAGTCTAGTCATTTTCAGCAAATTATGGTTAGATTTGCAATCTAGTGCATTTTTTACACTGCAAAGAATCTGAATATACAGCGAGCAGCACACCAGTCAAGTACAGCTGAGTTTCTGTTATGGAACCTTTATATTTAATAGTGAATATATTAATTGATCAATGTTGCATGTAAATAAATGGCAAAATTAAATCTGATCATATGAAGCAATCATGTCTTCTCAGAAGACTTGGTTCAAACCGTCAATTTGTCACGGGTTTGTATGCAGCAGCGGAGGCGGAGGCGGAGGATCAGGAACATAGACTTCATTAGAACACGGAGTGGACCGACACACACCATCGACGATAACGGACACAGACTGAGAGACGCACAGGGCATATATACACAGGATAATAGGGAACAGGTGACGAGACTAACGAGGGGAGTGACTGACGCGACAGGAGAAGAAAATGACCCAGGAAGTGCATGGAGGAGAACAGGAAGTGAAAAGACACGACATGACTGTGACACAATTCATATGGATTACTTTTTATTACTTTCTTTATGAATCTTCAAGTTGTGGTGGAATGGACTTTCAATGGAGGTACCTGTTAAAAGTTTTATGAAAAATATCCACATTTGTGTTTCGAAGATGAACAAATGTCATTTGGGTTAAGAACTATACGTGTGTGAGTAACAGGTAACAATTTTTGACAAAATTATTCCTTTAAGGCAAAAACAAGACAAATCAAACACTGAATGACTAAACTCTCTCTTTTAAAAGGCATGACTTCCAAAAATCAATTTAGCATTATAGCCAATTCATTTTCCCCACAAGCGGTCCAGTTACTCCTACGCTGTAAAAAATGAAACCGAGATTAAAGTAAGCTTTTTTGTGACTCAAGGCTGAGCACTTTACAGGCTCTCTTGAGGAACCTAATGTTTAAGTTCATGTCCCGGCTTGATGAATCTCAAAACTGTATTATAATGATGCTCACAAGCCCTAGGTGCAGCTCGGTCAGATATCAATCACGTTTGTGGAAACATTGGTATGGGCGCCTGTTAAGGCTCTCATGAATCAAAGTATGTCTGTAGGTGTGTATGTATCTATGCCTTGCTTTGTTTTTACTTTTTACTTGATGTTGTATGTCTTGTTGTTGGGCCTAGAGCCTGTAATAAAGTTTATATAATGGAATACGTTTTCAAGGAAATTTTCCATAGATAATTGGAAAGCTTTTTTCTATTTCAGTTTTTGTGCTTCAAAATTCCCTGTTTACTTCAGTGTGTTATCTGTAATTGTGATAATTGTTTCTACACCTTTTTCTTGTCTCATGGTTTGTGGTGGACCAGCACCTTCCTCGACGCTATCCTCATCCTGAAAGCTATCCTATCTGGGCTTGATTCATGCGCTCAGGTCTTCTTTCTCCGAGGACCTGCGCTGTATTTACCCAGCTCGGCTGCTGGGGTAACTCTACACTCAGGCTTCATGAAGGAGGTAGACTGAGAGAGAACAGGGTAATGCCAAACCCAACCGCGACCTGGCCAAGTCACACAATCCCTACCCCACATTCTCCAAACACAAGGCCTTCAAAAAATAAACCTACTTGTGCACAGGCCTCCCCACTGAGTGCGTACAAACAGTCCCCGCAGGATCACTGCTAATGAATGTAAAATGTGACACAATGTATCCTTTTGGTCTAATAGAAGTAGAAAGGGAAAGTTGCCAGCATTCTTGCGGGTTTGAGGTTCTCATAGCTGCACAATGATGCTGTGGGGGGTCGAGTTGTAATGGTGAAAACATACATTTACATTGGCTGTCGGACACAAGTACAACCCAAGCAGTTTGGGTTTATTTAACTATCATCACGTTGGACTTCTGCTCCCCGCCGTATGCCGTATATCAGTGTAACACTTATGTTAGGTGACACTTGTATTGGTAATTTAAGCAGCAATATCTTTTCAAGCCTCACATGCTGTGGATTTATGCCCGACTCTAAGTGTATTTACGCATTAGTTATCTCTTCTTATAATGAATGCTGCTCTTAAGGATGAGAGTGACGAATATGGTTATTAATCGCAGGAATAACGATCAGACGTGCGGCTGAGAGGAGACATGGAGACGGTGAGCTGCATTGGTCAAGCATGGCCGGCACAAACACAATGTGCACTGCAGATTTCTGCAGAATTGGGAAGCCCATCACTTACAAATTTCTACAAATAGCTTGTCCCTTGTGTGTCATGTTGATGCGTTCAGCTACTAAAAGAGTGTCGCCTTCTCAACTCTGTTTAACACATTTCACCTTGTTTAAAACGTTTCTGTCTGGCTGTAATCATGGCTAAGATCCTTCGGTTTAAAGCTTGCTGATAAAGCACTAAAATATTCCACTTTACCTCATCTAACATCCATCCATCCATTCAATTATTTATACACATTTTATTTAGAAGGGACACATTAATGGATGGAAAAATGACAGTGAAGACACAAAGCGTGAAAACTATTTCTAGGCTGTTCTCTTTCAAGGGAACTCGCACTGCGATGAAACGCTATGGGAATGCCTTGGCATATCGTCTCGTGAAGCATTGTGAAATCTATTGCACTTTGCAGACTGGTGACGCCATGAACCAGGATGATAAAGGTGTGCCAGAAACCGGAAGTGGCAGCTTAGAGGAGTGTCTGAAGCAACCCCAGGAGGCGTGAGGAGCTGAGGCAGAAGATTGAGCACCTCGTTCCCTCTTCAGGGAACTATGGTTACATTGGTAATCATGTGAGACGGTCTCAGCAACCTCGGCTGAGAGAACGGAGTCTAGGAGCTGGACCCCTCAGAGGCCAAACTAGGTTCGCAAACCACACTCTGCCCGGCCAGCATGGGGCAATTAGCGTGAGATGGACGAGTCTCGGCAAACTCTCTCCTGGAAACTATGAGTACATGCGTCACCTGGGACGTTCTTTTCAATTTTCTATACATTTCATTATGAACTATTCCATCTTGAATGGAAGTGTGAAGTTTATAGAGCATCTCTTTATCCTTTCAGATATCCTTTACATTTTCCATTTAAAATCACAGAGATAAATAGTGTATGTAAGGAATAACTGATGACGGGCCATTGAATTAGCCTAAAAACAGAAAATAATGCAACCCCGAGGTGGTAATGAAATGAATTCACTTTTACTACGGGTACCACGCTTCAAAACATTGTTCAATTGTTGTATTTCAAAACATTTTTCAGGTTTTTGTCCTTAAACGCTCTTGTGTAGGTGTCAGCTACGAAACAACTCGAAGAACAGGAATTCCAAACAGAAATGACTTTTAGTGAACAGAACTGAAGCACTTTAAATATACAAAGAAAACATTACACTTGTGCATGACCTTCGAAAACACAGAACGAATCGGGGACGCATCCACACTCAAGAACAGAACTTTAACGATTGACCAGGACGTGGGCACACAAGAGGGGAGGGGAATGGAACGCACCTGGCGAGACTAACAAGGTGAGTGATTAGACAAGGACAGGTGCAGAGAGGACATGAAGACACATGGAAGGGACCCGGATGTGAAAGACGTGACAAGACTGTGACAGTGGGACTCATTTCTCACACATCTCATCCCACACCGTCATTACGGACAATGCTCAAAGTAATCTGTTAATTCCTTGCTTTAAAAGAGGCTTTCATTCGCTTTAATGTGTTTGTCCTGTTGATCCATTTTCCTGGGAAATTGATTTATTTGTATTTTATTTTGTCAAAGTTATTTTGTTTTAACAAGATAAAAATGGTCCGTATTAACCTTGATTAACATGGCAATGAACTCCTATCACATAATATTGTCAGTTGATGTTTTGGGGGGGGGTTTGGAGAGCTTTTGGGCTGGAAGTTGTCAACCCAATCTGTGAATTACCTGAGACTCTCAACAGTGTTTCCGCTGCAGCAAAATAACAGCGGCGTTATTAAGGCAGAGAAATGTCATGTCGATTTTATGAATAATTTGTCATGTCATGTTTGCTATATTTATTTGCTTGGCCAGTGTTGTTGTGGGTTTTTGCTATTTTTCTGTTGTAGACTTTAAGGGAATTTGAAACAGTTGAAATCATTTGGCGTCGTGAATGCAGTCAAAACCTTAACGGCGTTTCGCTGAAAACAATTGAACACCTTAGAAGGTTCGTCCACCAATCAGAGTCAAGTATTCAAAAGCCAAGTAGTGTAGGGGGAAAATAAATTCACCACACGCATCCTTTGAACTAGTCAAGAAGGCAACTGGAGCATATTTCCACTTCCCAAAAATGTCAAGTTGAAGTATTAAAGGGACGTGACATCTAAACAGATAAAACAAGTAAATCCTTCTCTTCAATTAGATAAGATTTATCGTTGCTTATTGTTTGATTTGACTGCTGAACTGTTTGTTTGAATATGTGCGTGTGACTTACTCTTGTGGTGTAAGCAGCTTCTGCGTCGTCCTCCAGCACTCTGGACAAGCCGAAGTCGGACACTTTACACACCAGGTTGCTGTTGACCAGAATGTTGCGAGCGGCCAAGTCTCGGTGCACGTAACCCATATCTGACAGATACTTCATGCCAGATGCGATGCCACGTAGCATGCCCACCAGCTGAATCACTGTGAACTGGGCGTCGTGTTTCTGACAGAGACGGGAAGAAGGGGAATTCAAATAAGGTTTTATATCTGCAGTGTAAACAGCAGTCATGCCATGGGTTATAAAGCACAATGAACGCTGGTGACTCATATCTCAACATCATTTCCATCTGTCATGAGCTAACTCCATCTCACGACTCACGAGATGGTTTTGCTGAGAGTAGCAGATCCTTGACTTCATCAATTTGAGCGTTTTGGTGTCTTTTCTGGTTTTATGCACAGAGTGCGGCAACTTGTTGAAGAGTATAAATAGGCTGTACATGACTGCATATCTGAACTGAAGCCCACTGGCAGGCCTGCACTGTTTACACTGCTGCGTCTGAATAGGCCTTTTATACGAGGAATGATATGCTCAGGACTTGCAGATAAACGCCATGGGAGGAAGCGCTTCAGCTGGAGAGGGAGAGACTGGCCGGATGAGAGAGATAGCATTGATTTGTCAGGGAGCTCTGGAGAAATGGCTTTCCATACCAAAGACAGGCAAACTGCAATTTTAAAGGAATAGCTCCAAAAGGTTTTTCTCATCTTCATGTACTCTCAAACCAGTATGTGGTTCCAAACCAGTGTGACTTTCTTCTGGAACACATAAAAGGCAAAATCTTTTGAAGAATGTACTGGTCCCTTTCTTTCCCTAGCAGTAACAATAAATATGAACCAGTGCTTCTTTACTACAATTAATATTATATATATATAAAATTAGTTTTAAGTTTCAATTTAATTAAAGTTTTTTTTATTTTGTTGTGATATTTTGTATTTTTTAATTATTTTAAAATGTCAAATGTATATAAAATAAGACTGGGACTCTTATTTTCTCTTTTTTTCAGTCACGTGTTCTTCTGTTTTAGTTTCTTCCGCCACTCATCTATTAGCATGGGCACTTCTCATCACAGCTGTTCATCATTTGTTCATTACCACTCGTTTATTTATGTCTCCCTGTTCAGGATTCAGTTGTCGGGTGTGTGTTAGCCACATGTCTGTGTTCACTGCGCTTTTGTGGAAACACTGCTGTTACTTTACCCTCGTCTTCATCTTCGTCTTCGCTTTGTGATATATATATATATATATATAGTTTTAAATTAACATTAATAACCAAATACTAACTGGAGATTTCAAGCTTCATAAAGGATGCTGAAGCACCAGAGGATATCACACAATTAGTCTTTAGGACTCATAATAAAAAAGGATTTTTCACTGAATCAGGTATTTTGGTCTGATTCTCACACAAAGCCATTATTTCAAAAGACATGAAGTATACAGCATGAGTCACATGAGCAACATTTATGAAACGTGTTTATTTGGAGTGATTTTTGAAGCCTGATATCTCCAGTCCTCATTCAGTTTAACTTTTGTGTTGCACAGAACAAAGTCTGAAACGACAAGAGTAAATAATGTCAAAATCGTTATTATTCCTCTTGCAAACTGTGAGTTTTGCTCTTTCTTCCTCTTATTCCTTGCCTGCGTCCAGCCTATTTTCACTCTCTTTCGATGTGAGTGTTTATGTACTGCATACAAACTAAGTTTAGATGAAAATAAACCCTGGACCACCTGGAAGAGAAAGCAGCTCGGAGAGGTTCAAAGGCTGGCTAATAATAGTGACATGAGCAGTGGCGAGGAAGCGTGTTGGAGGAGGATGGCAGATCTCGGTGATGGAGTGCAGGCCGGCTGCAGCGCAGGAAATTGCTGCAGAACACTGCAACGTTTCTCTGATTTCTGGAGCGGGATCCTGTGCAGACACAGTTCATACATGCCCTGCTAACTCCAGGCCTTGTTTGCTCAGGCTGCTTTAATAATCGGCCCTTGCATGCTCATTTCAGTAGAGGAACAGTTAGTGTCCACCTTTAGGATTTACTTGATTCTGGTGATTCTGGTGAGAAACACGATTAAATAATCTTCAAAACATTGTATCGACCTAAAACCTTTGAGATTTACATTCCAGCATTTATCAGCTGATTTTATCATCGCATTCAAGAAACACACTGACATTCGAATCAGTTCTTGCTTTCCCTGGGGATCAAACCCATGACCTTGTTGTTGCAAGCGCTACACTTTCTACTGTTTGAGCCTTTTGCACATGCGTCATCCTCAACTGTTATACTCGCTTACTCAACTGTTTACGTTCTGTTAAAACATAACTTACTATTTTCACGTGAATACTGGCCAAGACCGGAAAATACACTATGAAAAAGAACTTCACTCAGTCCTGAGAAGAGTCTTTATGTGTCTGCAATTTGGGTGTGAGCATAAAATGCGCAGGAAAGAGTAAAATGATGTGCAATATATGCAATCCCACGCCGAAACAAGCTGAAGCTGCGTTTAGTAGGTTAGATGGTCTTAATGCCATGTAGAGGGTCCGTTCCTCTGATTGGCTGATCTTTCCTCAGGATTATGGGTAGCATAATTCTCCACTAGGTTCTTTTTAATAAAAAATGTTAAAGATGAAGTTTAAAACACAGCATTCCCTCTCCGGGGAACTCAAGTTGCGTCGAGACGCTGTGGGAATGGCTCTGCGTGATTGTGTCATAAAGCAGCGGATCTCGACGCGATCTCGTCTCAGGTTACGTCTGTAAACCTGGTTCCCTGAAGAAGGAACGAGACACTGCAGCATCCTGCCATACTCCCTCTATGTGTCAGGGTTCTGGTGTTTGGGTTGACAGAGCTCTGATACATGTCGAGCGCGTGACTGGGGTGTTTAGCAACTGCGCCCTGTCTTGTCACAAGGTGCGGTCGCATCCACTACGTGTTCGTGTCGTGTTAGCGTGTCCCCTCCCACCTTGTCTCCCTTAATTATTCCCAGTTGTTTCCAATCACTGCCCTTCCTCATGTGCCTACTTAATCCCTTCGCGTTCTCTGTCCCTCGTGGTGTCGTTGTCTGCATTCGTCTGCACTGTTCCCTCTCTGTATGCAACCGTCCCCGCCGGTATTTTCCAGTGTCTATGTTATGTGTTTCACGTTTATTATAGTGTTCTGCAGTTTGTTTGCCATTTTG
Organism: Rhodeus uyekii; assembly: GCA_037043235.1. Classification (NCBI taxonomy): domain Eukaryota; kingdom Metazoa; phylum Chordata; class Actinopteri; order Cypriniformes; family Acheilognathidae; genus Rhodeus; species Rhodeus uyekii. Next base: position 1,171,482 of record JAWRVZ010000177.1, on the reverse strand, counting down.
TTTGTTTCCGTTTATAAATAAATATTCCTCTTTCTGCACTTGAGTCCTCCCTTCCTGATTCGTGACAGTGTGTCAGGCTTGCTTCAGCCAATCAGAGGCCAATCAGAGTTTCCTGATTGTGATGTAACCCAGTGGTCCCCAACCTCTGGTCGATGGAATGGTACTGGGCCGCGGATCAAATGTTATCGTCCCGCCCAATGAAATTGGAAATCGGTTCGCGGTAAAATAATCAAACATTGTCCGGTCCCCGGCACAAACAAGGTTGGGGGCCACTGATGTAACCGGTCCATGACGTTCTGTCGCACTACAGGACTGATTTCATGCAGAGGCTTTCCCTGCGTCTCGACACAGTGTCTCATTCCCTTCTCAGGGAACAAGGGTTACAAACGTACCCTGAGACGACTCGTGGCTTCTGTGTCACGCTGGAGCTCGTGCAAATGTTCTAGAAAGATCTACGCAGTCTGGCTAGATATTAATCTCTCAATGGAGAAGATAAATATGATTTTTACCTTCGTATCCCAACGTTGCACTATCATCATTCATAGCAGGTCTAAACCACTGGACATTTAGAAACTCGGAATAAACAGTTCCACTCCTGAACATACAATGAATTTGTTCCAAATGTCGGCATGCAGAAATGCATCAAGTTCTGCTGTGCTCATTTTGTTCTGCAGACAGCAGATTGTCTGGCTCGCCCTGCTGGTGGCAAACTGTTGAAAAATGACACAAGGCTGATAGATTCACATGTCAGGCGTATCGGAGCCAAGGCAGGACGCCACAGCCAAAGGTGAAGCCGACCCGTTTAAGCAGCTCATTAGCGCATTCATCAGCACCCTCAGATGGGCCGTCCCACAGCCTGTTGTTTGCTTGTTTGTTTTCGTAGTGCGAGTGATGGGCTAAGAGGAAGTCATCTGAAGGACAGAGCATGCCCAGTCTGTTTAACTGGCACGGATGGGTTGGCGGGCGGCGAGCCAGTCTCGCCAGTGCTGTTTCAGCCTGTGCAACCCAATCCGCACTCGCTGTGAGCGCTTCTCCTGAGCACAAGCCGGCTCTGTTCTGCGCCAGAGAATGAGGCCATTGTGCGCAGAAGCTCAAGCGCAGTTCTGACACTTGAAACACAGGTAGTGTCAGCATCTATTTAAAGAGTCTGCACCTCGGCCGCCAACACCAAAGGGAGGAATCTGGGTGATGCTTCAAACACAAAGGCACCATAAAATAACAATCGAATCTCTCCACAGCAAATAGAGACATAGGTGAGGCAGCGGAGAGCCATTTGTGTCTATTTGTATAAATGAGAATAAAATGTGGGGAGAGCTAGGGAGAATTGAAGGCATGCTGTGATAAGCAGGTAGTGTGAGAGCGCAGGAGAAGCCAAGACGCAGATGGGTTTTTAAATGACGCTCTGATCACACATAATGGAGTCTCATTAAATGCTCTCGGTGTGTCACACTCACTCGCAGGAAGCCGTCCAAGGAGCCGTTCTCCATGTACTCGGTCACTATCATCACGGGTTTGCCTGAGGAGAGAGAGAATCAGACATGTCTTAGTGTAATGGAGAAATCTGAGCACAAATGCTGTCATTTCGGCTGCAAGCTTAAATCACACAATTTGCAAACTAATGAGCTTATGTTTGACAAAAGAAAACATCGTCAAAGACCGGATCTTCAAATGGATAAATCTGACCTTAAGATCACATACATATGCTCAGCATAACGACTTCCAAAGATATTGCAATGGTCATGAAGCCTAAGAACAAATTTGAGTTTTTTGCATCATGTTAATTAAGCAAATTTCTCCTCAAAATACACGACTGTTCAAAAGTTTGGGGTCAGAAAACTTAGTCTCCTGTTGTTAGATCAACAATACTGCAAAAACAATGACATTAGAATTAAAAAAAACTGTTCAATTCTAATATATTTTAAAATATATATTTTTAAATTAAACTGGTGATAATGGGAATGGTACAAAAAAAGGAAAATGAAGGGAAATATGCTTAATTGAAAATACAGAAAGTTTTAGAAGTTAGACATTTAGAAATTTTAGAAGGTTTAATTTCTTCTATCAAAATACAATTTAAAACACACTTTGCTTCATTTGATTTCGGCTGGAATGACGGGATTTGTGGGATGCATGTGGGCTCTGGGTTCAGCAGATTCATCTTCTTTATGGAGTTTGAGATTCTGAGATTCAGAACTTACTGTGACTTCAGCTAAACCGGAGTCTCCTGCAGGATGAGGAGCGTTTCGGGATGAACTCGGACGGCCCACAAGGTCAACCGTCACTGTCTGACAGCTTTATTTTCTCTGTCTTGCTGCTCGTAAACCACCGGTTTTATCATCTGCACTTTATCTGCGCCTTATTTCAAAGTCTGTCCATAAAATGACTTTATATCAATAATAGTCTGATGAGCAGCCTGTGTTGTCAGTATGTACGTGCAGAAGTCATCATTCAGTCCCAACAGCATTGTGATGAATGAACTTTATGAATGCGTGTAATTAAGATGAGTGGAGAAGAGCAACACTGCCGTCTCATGCTCACATCCAGAGCGGACCAACACTGCCAGATTATTGAGTATTTGCATCTTAAAAGAAGATTCATTTATTTGGGAAATAAAATGCATAAGATATTAATAGCATGTATTCATGTGCCCTAGTAATCTGTAACCAAAACAACCTGCAATTGCATACATTAAAACGTGTTTGTTAATAGGGTAAAAAATATTTTAACGTCTCCTCCTCGTCCTCTTCCTCATCACATCCCAGACACTTCCCATGGATTTCAGGTCTGGACTCGGAGGTGCCAATTCATGTGTGAAAGAGTTTCTTCATTCCCTCTCCCAACCGTCCTTTCACAAGTTAAGCCTGATGAATATTGATATTGTCGTCCTGGAATACGGCCATGATGCGTCTTTCCACATTCGTGTTTAAGAAAAGATAATCTAGACGCTCCATCATTCCGGGTTAGAAGAACTGCTGCCAAACACAAAACATGCTGGAAACATAATAATCGCAGCAATAATGATCCAATAATCTACTTTTAAGCATTTAGCTATGTAATTAAAATCCAAACAGCGATTTAGTGTTTTGGCCGGGCATTATATGTATATATATATAATAGTTTCAGTTGAGCTGCTTAATGGTTTCTGATAGCAAACAAATCCCTATTCCTTAAACCACACATCTATCCTTTCAACTTTTGATCCTGAAATCCCGCTCGTAATCAGTATCTGGCCTCTTCGTCTCTGTTAAGCAGCAATTGCAGCTCCGCAAATATTTTACCAAACGCAGGGCCAAAATCAGCAGGTTAAATGGGGTGTGAAAGTCTCTGGATTATTAAGAATTAACAGGGCAGAGTTAATAAATCACGTCCCGTCAGAGAATACAGGAGACACATGCCAACCTCCTCTGGCCCCACGGCCCAAACTCGGCCCCCCAGACCTGCTCTCACACACACGCAATGTGCACCACCTCCCTACACACACACACACACACACACACACACACATTACAAGACCCCGTTGCCTCCCAGCAACAGCCACATTTGACAGTCATTTACAATGAAGTTTCCCATTATTTACAGTCAAAAACTCTGAAGCGTGAGCACAATAAGATTTACTCAACCAACATAATCCTCACTTTACGAGGAATTACGGACATGAAAGGAAACCGTTGCATTCCTTTCCAAATACTACTTGAAACAGAATGAAAAAACTCGCCGGGAACAGAATGTTTTTCACTACTAAGTAAAAAATGCGAGGATTTATTGAAAAAACAACAACATTTGCCTGAATCGAAAAAAGACCTTTCGCTTGAAAATGTTGAAAGTGCATCATCCTTTACTCCTTTTAAAAATGCTGTTTCCTTTAAAAAGTAACATATGCGTAATCCTCTTTTTAAATATAAAAATACACTGTTAATAATTAATTTACTTCAACAAATATATAGCGAAATGCCCTATTGAGACATGAGTTGTTTTTATGGTGCTGTAATTATTTGAAAATCTCCAGACTGTAAGTACATTTGTAGGTTGATGTGCTCAAGAATCATGTTATGCGTGTAAGTGTGAGCATGTGCAAGCAACGAAGCGCTCAAATATCACATATATCGAAACCGTCAAATCCATAACGAAGACGTCATCTGTGCTCTCCGCCGACGCTTCGCACACTCAAGACGGAGCAAAGTGCGTAAAATTATATACGCCCGGGCCGTAGCAGTCTGTTTGAAGTCAGATAAGGTGAAGTGTGAACTATTTTTTTTCACCTATATCATAAAAAAGTCCCCGAAGAGCATTGTGGAATGATTCGAGAGTTTGGCTTTGATCATGCTGCATAATAGAGACTGATCTAGAGAGATTTACTGCGCTGTGTGCGTCGCCTCTCATGCTGGCCCAGCGTTACAAAAGAAGAGAGGTCAATACAACAGTGGCTTTCCCTGCAATGGATGTGCCAACTTCATGATATTCACTAATACTCCATAACTGAAAACAGCTATGTTCTATATGAGATACTCCCAAAAGGACGAGCTCTAACTAACATCTATGAAAAACAATCTAAACATGATAAATGAATCTTCTGAACAGATTCAACTCACTGTAAGGCACAGAAGATTATCAAATGTTTTTCACATGGATACAGCCAAAACATCATTCATCTTTCTCCTTTTAATGTGGAGTAATACAAAAACGGTATTGGAAGTAGATTTTAAACGGGTGTTTAGTTACGTACTTCGTGTGACTACGCCCTCCAGCCGGATGATGTTGGGGTGGTCAAACTGTCCCATGATGCTCGCCTCACTGAGGAAGTCCCGCCGTTGTTTCTCTGTATATCCGGCTTTGAGAGTCTTGATGGCCACACAGATCTCCTTCTTAGACGGCAGCTTCAGTCGGCCACTGCACACCTCTCCAAACTCCCCTGGCGAGAGAACATTCATTTAGAGAAATTAAGGTTAACAGGAGAAGCACTGATTCAGCAAGAATGCCTTCAAAAGTGGCAGTAAATGCATTTATGATGTTCCAAAAGATTTATATTTCAGCTAAATGGTGTTCTTTTTAACTTTCATTTCAACTGAAAAAATGTAGCACAGTTGAGCAGCAAAACTGCTCTCCAAACTCATAATAATGACAAATGTTTATTAACTCGGCATATTGGAATGGTTTCTTAAGGATCCTGTGACACTAAAGAGTAATGATGCTGAAAATTCTGACTTGCCATCACAGAAATAAACGTCTCAGGTTACGTATGTAACCATAGTTCCCTGAGAGGGAACGCGACACTCTGTCACAAAGCACTAGGGGGAACGCCTTAGTGTGATTGTCACTGAAGCACAATAGAACAAACTGTGGATGACGTCATGTTTTAGGAGTTTAGGAGTACAAAAGGCACGCCGAAACCTGCAAACGGAAGCTTGCCCAGCGTCTGAACAAGCCTGGAGCTGGAGCTGAGGCTAAGTGACGCAGTATCTCGTTCCCTCTCAGGGAACTATGGTTACATATGTAACCTAAGACATTCCTTTCTAGGGAACTCGAGCTGCGTCACAAAGCTCTAGGGGAACGATATACCAACACCGCCTCAGCGAACGAAGTATGCCGTCCGAAACGTGCCCCAGAATAGATGTTCTGGCCCAGGGAAAGCCAGCCCATCCCAGCGAGATAAGTCTCAACAAAACTCAACAGGGCACAAAATGATCAGTATGAGCCACCGGGCCTCAGCCGCTGCTCGCACTGGGGCAGACCCTCCTGGTACCACGACAGGGGGAAGGTTAAGGCCAAGGTTACCTCCTCAGAAGTGGAGACCGGGCTCAACAACCTCAGTTGAGAGCCAGAACCCCGAGTGAAATGGGGAGGAAACAACCCCGCTCGCTTACTATGCTTAGGGAGGTGGACGCAAAGGGAAACTGAACGCACCTCAACTCTGCGCAGAACCTATGCGGAAAGGTACCAGAGTCTAACCAGAAACCGGGGGAATCACCCCCACAGGAGGCTCTAACACACCCTAAATTCACGTCACAACATGCTGCTCTGGGTTCTCATGTACTAAGACTTGCTTTGAATTCATACTAAAACATTACTTCGGACAAAGCTGTGAATGTGTGAACGCACAAAAAAATCCAGATGTATTAATCTCTGCGTTCGAATAACGTAAAATTGAGCGCACATGCACGAGCACAAATCCCCACCCAGTCTCCTCCCTTAATTAAACTGATTTAAATATGGTAATGAGTCCACTTGGGCAAAAGAAAGCAGTAAGAAAATGGCTAAAGCAAGCGGCATGAAAACGAAACTTTACAGAAAGTAAATTGGAGGTGCTGCCATCGGAGGAAGAAATTAGAAGAAAAAAATAGTTTGGCTGTTGCCGTCAATGCGGTTGGATCTGAAAGTCACACTGTAAATGATCTTAAAAAGAAATGGTCAGATAATTGTCTTTAGTGGATAACCGCGGTCTCCTGAAGGGTTGTTTTACAATTAAATGCAAATAAATAAAAAGAAAAAGTACTATTAGATAGAACCATAACTTTAAATGCATCACTCACCAAGAAGCCACCCATCGCGCACCGTGCCAGCTACCAGCTGCCACCCAACCATGCTGTTTGTAAGGATGTATGAATCACGGGTTGACCCAGGTCACCTTGCCACAATATTTGTTAGATATTATATCACATATAATCTGCAGATTTATTGAATGGAAATGTTTCCGATTCACATATGCAAATTCATCTTCAGATGGTGCCTTATATGTGTGTGCAGTCGATCGCTCCGCTTACATTAGGGAAACCGGCTATCGCTGCAAATTGCATTTTAATGTTTGGTTGGTCAACTGCATCATACGGGAACCATCATATGGGCATTGCGCGGCTCAAAGACGACTCGCTTATCTGTTATCTAAAAGCGGTCTTATCTAAAAGCGGTCTTTCTGTTCCCTTTGGAAAGAATCAGTTGCCAGGAAACCAGTCGTTGTCAGCACCTGTAACGGAACGGGTATTGTGTGTTTCCTTTCCGTCTCTCTCTCTCGATTCGGACCCAACTAGATTCGGAGGATAGCCCTTGGAAATCTGAAATCCCCAATAAGGCAGTCATCGTCCTGGGCCAGAAAATCATTGTGGTCCCTAAAAACTCGTTCTCTTCGGATTCTGCCGTTAGCAGTGTCCTCTAATATTGCCAAAGCTGCCATTGCCATAGACTAAGGGTTGTGTCCATTTGCACGTGCTTTCATTTGTTCTTTCTTTATTTGCATAATTTATAGAATATTCCCATAAGGCTTGTGTGACAATATATATCAATCATTTTATACATTGCAAATTAATAGACTTGTAGAACAATTCGTTGTGTAATGTTTGCAGCTTCACTTCATTGCCTGTACGAGTCACCAACGGACAAAACAATGAGAAATGAACTTACGCCAGACATGAACTTGCCGTGGAGAAACGCACATTGTCACGTTAATTTCACTGTTAGTATATCCGACCGTGAGCGTGAAAGCTGGCGAACACAATGTTTTTGTGCGTAAGCAGTGTTGATACATGAGGCCCCTGCTCCTTGGAACCGAGGAGAGGCGAGCCTTCCTTGCCCCGTGGCTTCCTTGGAAGCGTGAAGGGATAGAACGTCATGTTCAGTCTGTACAGGCAGCGCCCTCGAGCATGATACATTTACATTTATGCATTTATCAGACGCTTTCATCCAAAGCGACTTACATCGCATTCAAGAAATACATTGATGTTCTGATCAGTTCTTGCTTTCCCTGGGAATCAAACCCACGACCTTGGCGTTGTTAGCACCACACTCTACTGTTTTAGCTAGAGTTCAAAGCTGTTCAAAGCTGTTCCTCCCCCAGGCAATGCACGTACAAACTGTGTGTGTCCCTGCCGGAAATAAAGCGCGGACAGGGAAACACACAAGGTCTGAAATTCTCATTTGTTATGCCATGCTCAAATCTTTCCCTGACTTTTTTAACTAGATTTCCCTAGTACAGGAAAACACACGTTACGCTCCAGTGCTTGTGAAGACACTAAAGCTTCCGCTTCACGTCATCCACGTGCATTCACAGTTTGATCTATTGTGCTTCAGTGACAATCACGCTAAGGCGTTCCCCTGGAGCTTTGTGACGCAGCTCGAGCTCCCTAGAAAGGGAAGTACATTTTATTATACATTAAAATAGGAAAGAGTCATTATAAATTACAACAATTTTTAAATCAGCCTTTTTGTGGTTAGGAAAGGAAGGACTTGTCAGTAATTTTGAGGTGGACCAAAATGATGAATAGATCCTAGCTTTAAATTGATTTCTAGGGGACATATGCATATGTAAGACATTCAGATCTCCACAATAGACCATGTTGACAGAGACTTGGATGGATTTGGGTAGAGATGATGTCACCACCTAGACATCCAGGCAAGGGCTGTGTCCTGTTTGCGTAATTCGATGTGCAATTACTTTATTTCCCATGCAAGTTTAGAGAGATGGTTGAAATCCAGGATTGATGTCTGGAAAAAGTTAGCACTCGAATAATTGCAAGCTGTCTAAACAACCTCCATACTGGACTTGGCCAGTGCTCAGATGATGCTGACCATCTTAAATATCAACCTGGCTTAATCCTCGGCTCTGATAAGCTATGCAGATAAATGAAGGTCTACCAAAATCAAGCTAATAGATGGTTTTTTAAGTATTCTTTGTATCACTTGCCAAAGTGTGTGAAAGTTGCAAAGTGGAAACGTATAGTAGACGTGACATTTGAAACAGGAAACATGCTTATTTGTTGTGCGTGAGCCCTGATGTTTATATGCTGACTTTACGGCGGTACATCAAAAGTGAATGCTGTTTCCTTTCTTTGCTGGGCGCTGCTGCATTGTCTATAGATCCATGAATCACACGGCATTACCTTGATATGTGCTTCCCTGTTTAAGACATCAGGGATGTGGGGGTGGGAGAGAGAGAGAGAGAGAGAGAGCTGTGGGGGGTGAAATATAATATCCCAGCCGGAGGTGTGCTCTGCTTACCCATGCTCCTCTGCTCCGGCAGCAGGCAGTCTATTAAAGGCATTGAGGCAGTGAGGATGAGCACTGGGAGGGACCCTTTCCTCATCTCAAAGCCACACACCTCCAGCTGCGGTGCTAAATGATTCACATTTACACCACCTGCCACGTGTGTTACAAGTGTAGTTTTGTCCCGGGCAGGTGACTTTGTTTCATTGCAGCAGAGAGTGAGGGACGACTCCACATACCTGCCCCAACGACTTTGTCGATGGCTATACAAGACGCCTCCAGTTCCTTGGCGAATTCGTGCACAGCTTGACTCGGGTCTTCATAGGTATGTGGGTCCACATAGGTCTTAATGCCAGGCAGTCTCACTGAAAATAAAACAACATAAACCAGATGCAAGGAAATGCCAGCGTTTATGAGGCAGGGGTTATTGCTTCTTTCTCCAGTCAGTTACAAGCTGGAATCAACAAACAATTACCATTTTTGTCACTATAAATATCACTATATGGTTAAATAGGCAACTGCGCTCAAGAAAGCTCTTTCTTGAGACCGGTTTCTCGATTATTATATTGATAATTCAAGTCTAATATTAAGTCTAATTTGGTCCGATTGGAGATGGGTTCATGATCGTCACAGGGGAGGGTTTAGTAGACTGTGTTGTGCTCGCGATGTGTTCAGTGTTGCCAAATTGAGCGGTTTTGAATTTGATCATGCTGGCAAAAACTGGTTCGGGTGGGTTAACAGAATTTGGGCTGGCTTGGGGTCGACTGGCATCACCGTAGATCAAGCACTTTTAGCCAATCATCGATTAGAAAACGTAATCATTTAAGAGTGACAGGTTTTAGTGTGGTAGCTTGTAGCTGGATATTTAAGTGATCGCTATGCTAAAGTGGCATAGTAAGTTGTATCTAGAGTAAAGAGAGTGAGCCAACTTTAAAAGTGTTGATGCGAGAGGACTCGAAGGCTCTGAGAGCACAGCGGAACGACTCCTGTCCATCGTCACACGGCCTGACCAGCACATCTGCAACTCTTAAACTGTCCACTGCACTTCACTCATCCCGACAGCTGATGAAATTGATTTGAATCAACGATTAACGATTGTCATCAGTTTTGACGTTGACTAAGTGCCACAATGTGTTCTTCCAGAAAGATGCACTGGCTTTAAGTCTGTAATTTCTTGACTGCCGTTTGCAAGTATTTTACATCCTGTTTGGGAAGAAACATTTTTGCAATCGGATAGTTTTCGTTTACTATATTTGCCATGTTTCGATCTGTATTCCTGTTGTATTTTTCTCTTGGCAGGAGAACTTATTCATGCTTATAATTTCATTAGGTAATCATTATTAAGTCATTAGGAGGTAACTGGTGCTTGTGTACCTTGCCAATATAATTCTTTTGGTAGTGAATGATTTGACAGGTTTTTAAGAGATTTCATTGACCTGCTCTAGCAACACTGGTTGTGGATCTTCAGTTCTGCTTTATGAATCTCCCAGACAGCACTGCTGAGTCCAGAGGATGCTCTCGGCCGGCACTGACGTCCATCAGCCGACATTATTTATCATTGTGTCAATTCTCATTGTTTATTATTATTCACATGTTGTTTAGGAATTAATTGGGTCTTTGTCCATTTGGATTATTGGCCAGTTATGAGGAATGTGCACACGTCATCCGGAAAGAGATGTGTATGCGATATGGTAAGACTAAAACTATCAACATCATTCAGGCTGAATTAATTGCAGACGATAGATGAAACTAATAGAATTAACTTCTAATTAGATGTTAGAAGAAATCTAACTAGAATGCTTCTTTGCACTGTAGAAATAGAGATGTTTGTAAGCGTTTGCTGAGCTTGGGAGGTCCAGTGGAAAATACCATATTCCTTCACAGAGCTTGTTGATTTGAATCTAAACGATGGGAAGCTAAGGTTGTCAAGAAATGCAATTTGCTGGGTTTCAAGATGGATAGGTCTATTATGGATGACCTAATCAGTCGCCTCAGCTACAGTCCTACAGGGCACCTCATGCAGGTTAATCTAAGAGAAAGTGTGTGGGCCTCGATTAAATTTCCTTCCTGATTCCTCTGCCAGTGTGAAAAATGGTAGCATATGGACGATTGGCTTGCTGTAACGCGCGAGCAAAGGGATATTAGGAAAGCCTTCGTCGTTACTGGGTTCTTGTGGGCTGCCTGACATTTAAAAATAAGTACCGCAGCAAAACTTTGTTTTTATTTGTACTATTTGTAAGGAATGGGTATTAAATGCCTGGAAAGATCCCGGATATTTGCAAGACTGAAGAATTATTGAGATATATATACTCACAGTGGCCATTGCCAAAGGGCAGCCTCTTTTCATCCGGGTGTTTGGACTTGCTATATCTACACAACCTGTCAATTACAGTGATGAAAAGCGTTAATTATTCTTAGCAGCTTTAATTGGAACATTCTTCTTCTCTAAACGATGTACAAAGAGAGAGTAAAACCTGAACAGACAAAAGTCAGAGCCAGGAACAACTGGACTGTTTTGCTTTGCTATGAGGCATGACAGTATTCTGGGCTCTTATAATAAGCCATAGATTCATGCAGTCAGTGGTGCAGTGTGCCAAAATCAGCCGCTCCGCATGACACGACACTTGACTCTCAGGGTGCCCATTACATTCAGCAAAGCAGGGGCAGGAGAAATAACAACGCTTCTGCCAAGTGAATTGTCTACAACTATATGTAGGCAGCAGACATGAAGGGGCACGCATTTTCATACTTCACATCTGAAGGGTGGAAGATCAAGAGTCCTGGGGAGAGACTTGAGACAGCAAAGTGACAGCTTCAAGATGGGCACACTTAAACCCCTGCGTGACTGCGCTTTGAGTGACAGACAGACCTGCTAATCACAATGTAGAGCACCACAGTGAGGAGGATGATGGCCACAGCGGAGGAGATCGCGATCAGCACTACCTGACTGTTCTCACTGGAGATGGAGAAGGCTGGGGGAGAGAGAGAGAGAGAGAGAGAGATTTGTATTAAAAATAAAAATATAAAAATTGTATCATCAGCCGTATTGCAGAAAGCAGCGTTGGTTAATCGTGATGCGAGACAAACGGTTTCCCAGGATGCAGACAAAGAGAGAAACTCTCTCAGCGGCTTTGAACACGCCCACAACACTCAGACAAGACACATGATTGGTTCCTGGCGTGAGATCGACCAATGAGAGCACGAGTGGATGTATCCCGTGAGCTGATTGGCTTCGATTGATACTTCGCGGATTTCCAGTCCACATTAACCGCAATAAACAAAGGATCACTGTATATATTTATATTGTTTTAAAACTGTACATGCGGATAATATGATATTAATAAACCATTATTTTCAGTCCGCACTTGAGTTTATTCTTTTAAAGTATATTATTTCTGCATTATTTACTGTTTTTAAAAGAAATAACAGGGTGACACAGGCTTTGGTAATTTGCACAGTGAGTATAAATTGTAAGTAATTGTGTGCATATTTTCACAACAATACGTCAGCTCACAAACAGTGAATATGTTTTTAGAATATTTTGATAATTTTTCACATTTTAAGTAGTTAGTAGTTAAGTACTTAACCATTTCTGCATTTATATGAAATATGTATTATGAAAAATATAGTTCTTTTCTTAGCTCTATAAACAAACATAAAATCGGTGACAGTAAATTTGAAACAAACCTGAATTTTGAATCCATTCATAAGTTGAATGCAAGATTTTAAATATCATAAATATGTGACATGACAGCATGTTTTTTTTGTATTGGATGGCAGTGATGACATAAGAAAACATCTCTGGATACTTGACTATAACCCTGTTCCCTAAAACATTGGGTGCGAGATGTGCTATGGGAAATCATCTTAGTTTGACTGGTGGTGAACATGCCAAGAGTTTGGCTTAAACCCTCTGATGAAGATCGGATCGCACACGTCACCGGCTATAAATAGACATCAGGGATCACTTCGTCTGAAGAATGTCCTGAACGCCCCCAGCGCGACAATGCAGCGCAGCATCTTCTTCCCTATTTTTCAGGGAACAGGATTACAGTCAAGTAAATTGAGACGCTCCCTTTCAAAAGCTATTCCTAATGCTGCTCTGATTTAAAAGCTGTGGGACTGAAAACACAACAGCGCTGCACTGGAAGCGTCTGGAGCCGTGAAGGTCATGTAGTGTGTGCACAAACACGAGAAAGGCCTCAGACATGAGTTTGGGATGTTGACTCAAGGACGTGTGAGCCTGGAAAAACATGCAAACTATAGAATATAATAAATGTGTGTGGAGAGGACCAGCCTGCCGCATCATATTTGTTCCTGGAAAGGGGGCGCTTCTTGTCTTGCCCTGGAGGATGCAACCCCCCCCCCGGGGAGTATGAGCCCTGACACCCAGAGACAAAATCTGAGCGCGCGCCTCATATGGTGATCTCCCTCACCCAAAAGGGCATAGTCTGCTTTGTGGTGGCTGCCCCGGGTTATGGGCGCTGTAACAGATGAACAGCTGCTTTGAATCGTCACTGGTAGTGTAGTACACGTAATTCTGAAGAGCATGAACTGGGAAGAGTACACATAGTTTCACATGTTCGACAGTAGTAAATGGTGGAGGACAGAAGGCTTCAAGAATGACCGGATGCACAGTCACGAATGGGATTTTGGGAAGATAGTTGGGGTGAGGGTGCAAAGCCATGACCAACTCTAAGCAGGATGGCGAAACCGACAGAGCCTGCAAAAATCCTAATTCTCTTTAGTGCCGATATAAGCCGATAATTCTGAAATGGCAGCGACACACACTTTGAGAGTAGCAGGACATGCGCCTGCTGACATGTGTTTGGCAGTGAGCTGGGTCTGCGTGATCTAGAGTACTCCATCTTCCAGAAGTGCAGCACTTAAGGGCGTACGTTCTTCTAGTGGAGGGAGCCGAGGGACCTGGAAAAGCTCCTAGCTGGTCCCCTCATGGAGAGTCCAAGGCTGGTGCCGAGAATGGAATAGTGTCCCCTGCACCTGAAACTGAAGGTCTCTACAGTTTGGTATCGCAGTGGGAGACCCATCAAAGAGGGATATTATTTATAATTCAATATTAATAATATCTATAGTGTCCATACTCAGCCGGGCTGGCTGATTCAGAAAGAAGTAGAGGCGACATTGCCTCGTTTCCTGTGAAGAGAATCGGTCCACTTCTACTTTGTAAAAACTTTCCCAAATCTGTTTCACTTCCATTCGCATTCACTTCCAGGCATTTCTATTCCCTGTGTGTCGCAGCCTGCCTGAAGTCTGCTCCCACAGTGAAATGCCCAGGGGTGTAAGTCTCCATGAGGGACAGGAGCTTGTCCTGAGTCCGAGCAGAAGCTTCAGCACTAGCCTGTTCAGACAGTGCACATGCAGTCCGCCGTGGCAACTCGTGTAGGCGACTACTGTAGTGTTTCCACCCACACCAGCACATGCCAGCCCCATAACTGATGCTTCAGAGTCAGCAATACAGCCATCAGTTCGAGTCAGTTGATGTGCCAGATCCCTTGGGCTGCTGTGAGAGTGTCTGTCATTAGCATCTCGTGGTCTAGAGTAGGGCCTAAGCTGAGGAACTAGCTCTGAGCTACTTAGAAAGGTTGTGAAGTCCTCAGCACATTACCCTGAACATGACCATGGATGTTATTGTGCTGTGGGGATTGGCCCTTGGATGAAATCCCCCAGTTCTGAGCAACAGCTGAAACAGTCATGTGTGGAAGGTGCAAACCTTACCATATCGACCCTCAGAAACGTTCTGTGTTGTGCCAGAACTTCTTCATGAAAATATGCATCCTTGGGATCGATTATAACAAACTAGTCTTTGTTTTGGATTTGAGACATAATCATTTTGATTGTTAGCATCTTGAACCAGTGCATTCTCCGAGAACGGTTCAGACTACAAACATCTATAATCAGAAGCAACCCCCCATATTTTTTGGGAATCAGAAAGTACTGACAGTAATAGCCTGTCTCTCTCTCTCTCTCTCTCTCTGGGAGGGGAACATGTTCTATGGCCATTTTGTCCAGCTGAGTTTGCAGCTCTTTGACGGCAAAAGCCCCCACTCATGTGCATTATCATCATGGGAGGAGCACTTGAAGCTGTTCTCAGAGTCCATCTCCAGATGGCCATTTCACCATTTAATTCCTCAGAACAGCCAGAACAGATATTATAACAGGCATCTAATGTTTAATATTTCTCTGAATTAAATGCAGTCGAATATCAACCAGACAAGCAGAATTGGTCTGGATGAAAGGCTAAATAAAAGTTATTTTCATGGTAGAGCAGTTTCAACCTACATCCTCAACCCAATATAAAGAAAAGACGTGTTCAGCAGCAGAGGAGAGGACGGCGTGATCTGGTGAGTTGACAGCTGGTATCTTCAGCTCCTTGGTCATATTGACTTGACCTTAACATCGCACCCGCCATACTCAAACGCAAGCACTTGCTCATGCGTGTGACGCTCAGAGATGGACCTCGAGTAGGCGCCACTCATCTCTCGGCATGATTCTCTTTTATTCAACTTTAGAGAAAGAAAAAGAGAAAGAGAGCAAGAAAGGCTGAATTCCTCCCTGACAAAATTAACTTCTAACAAAAGTGATAGCTTTCAGAAATGCTGTTCTGAAGACAACGGAATATGTGTAAAGTCTCATGTGTATTCATAGCATCTGATGTGCGCTTTCTGATGACTTCATCATCCAAGCCAATATCTTGGCGTGCTTGACCTTAACATTCATGCATTTATCCAAAGCGACTTACATTGCACACACTGGGATCGAACCCATGACCTTGGCGTTGTAAACAGCAGTGCTCTACTGATTGAGCTACAGGAAAGACATACATCTAACATACGTGTTCACAACCAGTTAAAGAAAGATGTTTTCCCACAGAAGTGAAGTCAGCGCAGTATTGAGGGTTGCTTTTGAAAGGGAACTCAATTTGTGAAAGAATGGAAGCAGCAGGAAGTTGCGTGCCGATGTAAATCAACATCTCTGAACATGACAGAGACGCATAATTCCATGGTTAGACTTTTCTGCATGAATGCTGATCTTAGCGTTGCCTTGGTGTGCCTCTTACGCCAGCTATACGTGCGTGGGAGCGTGCGGATCTCTGAGCATGTGCAGAACCTGTGGAGAGCCACTCACAGTATCATTTCATTACATGAGTGTGCATTGATTTTCTATAAATGTTTCATTAGATAAAAAGGCCTTCAGCAATGCTGCTCCACAATATAGGTTTTACAAGAGCTTAATAGTGTTGCAGACAACAGCTGTCAGCCGTCACGGCACAGAAGATACGGCGTGTGCCATTTTAACCCAGTGGTTTACTGTGTGAATGAGATGAGAAACCAAGAGAATTGTGCAAATATTATCTGTATTGTTCTTTGTTCTACAAGAGCTGAATGGAGTGAATGGAGACTGCAGATGAAGAAAGGACAGGAAGGAAGTAAATGCTTACAGTCCGGGCTGGTCTCAAACTCAAACTTGCGGCTGCTCCCGCCGTAGCCGGCAGCGGTGCGCGCTCGGATCTGCAGCAGGTAGCTGGTGTCGGGTTTTAGGCCGCTCAGCGTCACGTTCGTGCCCTTCGACCTCAGGATGGTGTAGCTGGTTTCTTGTTCCTGCTGTAGGAAATAAACCAAGAGAAAAACAGAAACAAATGAGTTTCAGCATGGCATAAACTATCTGAGCATCTTTAGCCAGCAATAATAACGCTGTTTGAAGAATGAGATTAATGGTAACTCAAAGTGTTTGATTACTGTAATGTATAAAATCAACCTGAAGTGCTTTTCACCGCATATTTGACCTCATAAACTCATATACAAAACTGTTCAGGTGTTTGGGCCGGTAAGGGATTTTTATGTTTTTAATAGAAGGCTACATTTATTTATTTTTATGTTTAGGCTATTTACTTATTTTTACATTTATCAAAAATACATGGTAAAAAAGTTCTAAATGAAACAAAGATTACTCAGTATATTTTGCAAGAAAATACAATTTCAGTCATTTTACTTAAAATCCAATGTTACATGTGTTACAATGTTACATGTTCCAGTGTTTCTGAAACTCACCAGCGATTTCTGAGTGAATGTTTTCAAGACTTAAAGACTATTTAAAAATTACAATTTAAAATAACTGTTTTCTATTTTGATATAAATAAAAATGTAATATATAAAGCTGAATTTTCAGCAGCCATAACCCAGTCACATGATCCTTATTTAATGCTTAAAAAACATTTCGTATTTTTAACATAGACGTATTTTGTGTGAAAAGCATGCTACATTCTTTTTAGGATTCGTTCATGAATAATAGAAATCTTTACTATCTCCTTTGATCAGTTTGAGACAATCTCGCTTATATAAAAGTCTTTACTAATAAAATATTTAATAAGAAAATGTAGGACAGGACTTGAATTTGAATTGATCAAGTGGGTGTAATTTAATTTTCATTCTATCAATAATTTCCTAATCTTCTTTATCCCGTCCACTGAAAGCAGCAGCCTGGGATTGTTGCTGATACGGATTGTCTCGTCTTAAAGGGATTTCAGAGCAACTCAAGCCCACTGACGCAGAGCCGCGTCTTCAACAGGAATAGTGGGCGTTTGAAGTCAATCATCTCTCATTAGAGACATGGACGAGATGCGTCTGTCTGAGATCCAACCATACGAGCGCAGCGGGCAGGACGGGGAAACGCTTGCTCATCAGGGGCGTCTTAGGCTATTTGGGACAGTGCCAGCTCATCTTAATATACTGCCACCTTCATTTCACATTTTTATGGCTTTCCTAAAGATTTCTGTGGTACGCTGATCCTCTCTACAAGCAAAAAACCCAACTGATTTATGGGGCGACTTTGCTTTCAAACCATTGTTTCCAGATGTTTCTCTGACTGGAAAGAGAGGCAGGAGTGGAATGAGAAACAGCGGAGGTTTCAGTTGTTTATTATACGAGTCCAGAAAAGGGGGAAAAACATCCCACAAACAGAGGGATCACTCATTTGCCGGTATTATCCAGCACATTCATCCATGTAACGTATCAGTCTTCAGCCACAGCTATGTTAGGATAAAACTTCAAAAGTTCATTTGCATTTTGCTCCACCGTTGACCTCTGAGAATAGCCCACTTGTCCACACTGTACATATTGAATTTCCCCAAGCTGAAGTAATTAATGGCCAATGGGATTTGAGAGCATCTTTTCGAGGGTCGGCAAACACGTAACAGATTAAGCTCTATTGGGTTTCATGTCTAGACAACACATGCAAACAGGATTCTCCATGCGTCCTCGTATAGACCGTGATGGTCAGATGAGAGATGTAGAGCTGGGTTTCTTTGATTATCCTCTGCTTATCCACTCATCAGAAACAAATAAAACAGCAATAAAAGCACAGCCACATTTATAACAATGTGAACGCAAACAGACGAGAAACAGGGCTTTTAAAACGCTAAATAAAAGTGACATTTGCATTGTTAGAAAAGTTGCGCAACAATTGTGGACATTAATGTTTTTGGAGCACCAAATCAACATACTATCATGATTTCTGAATGTAATAGATGCTTAAAAATGATTACATTTAATAGAAAATACATTACAACAGAAAACATCTATTTTAAATGAACGTTTACTGCATTTTTAATGCAGCAGAAGACACTCCAAACCACGAAAACAAGTGTTTTGATTTTGAGAAATGATGATTAATGTTAATGGAACGGCATATCAACAATTGTGGAATTACAACCATGCAATAAATATACAACATCAAATTATATATAAATTATTACACCACTAGTACCATGCGTTATATTATTGCACAAAATATTTCAAGGCACTTTTTCAGACAGTTTGGCTAAACTGCTAAAATAATGACCTCAAATGTATTTAACATTTCTAAAGCCTAACAAATGTTGTAAGGAAAAAAATAAAAGAAACAAAAATGCACGCACAGCATGCGTCCTAACTGCTTAAATACACGTTTCACCACATAAGTAATAATATCTGACGTTGACCAGACTGATACAAATTAAAACCAGACCGCAGAACATTAAAAACAAATGAAAAGCCATATTTGATCAGCGCTGCGTGTTTTTTAGGTGATGCGATGGTGCCGTCAGATCACAGATGGTCTTGTGCTTTACTTCTGCCATGTGATGATGCTCGTGTTACAGAAGCATCCTCTCTGTTTAGCGCCCGAAAGGCAATTTCAGGAAGGAAACAGAACTTTTTAAATCTCAAGTCAAGAATTAAGACAGGAAGTTTCAGCCCCATAAGCAATATTTTGGTATTTCGGCTCGTCTCGCAGCCTTTCTGAATGAAGCACTAATCCGAAACAGCTTTTTTCGAGGCTGCCCGAAGAGCCCATAAGTGTCACCAGCGAACATTTGTTTGCAGAAAGTGATTTCATCTGTATATCTAGCAGCTTTATAAATGCGGTAGGACGTCGACTGACACGAGCCATGATGGAAAGAAACATCCATATGATGTAGTGGGACTCTAGTGGAAACCCAGTGACTAATGCAAACATCACATTTGATCTGGATCTGACGACAATCGCTTCTACTTCTTTCCCAAACGCGGCGCAGAAACCATTTCAACTCGCTGGACTCTGAATGCAAAGCCACAAATGGAGTGCATCAGGTTTTATGGCTTGAGGAGGCCTTGAATATAAATTCAGTCTCCCACAGAAGACGAAACCAATACCTCGCGTCGTATTGTACGCGTCTCTGCTCGAGTCATAAATCTTTTCGCAGGTTGTCACCGTTCACTGCTCGCGACATCATGTGATCAGCTGGAAATCACATGCAGGTGTGTCTCAATGTTTGCTGCAAAAGCTATATTCTTCCCATATGTGTTGGGTCCGCATCAGCCACCTCCCAGCTCCGGGGGTTGACAAGGCGTGCAATTGTTACTTTTCGACAAGTGCGCTATTGGTGGAATTTAATATGCTTGTCATGTTCTACTTTGACAGTCTAAATATTGCAATCTGGGCTCGCAGCCGTCCGCTCCTCTAAAGGAGGAATGCTGTAAATAAGAAACGACTTTTCCAAAGCATTCCGTCCATCTCCGTTGGTGGAGAGATAAACATTCTCAAATACTCTGCGAGATGAATTTGATAAAAGGACGCTTGCATGAAGAACGCTAGAAATCCATCAATAATGCCGATTTCAGAGTGTGGCGGACGAGACGAGAGCATCGGGATCCTGTGCCGGCGGGGAAACGCGAGTCGAGCGCTCGAGTGTTTAGAGACGCTTGAATTGCAAGGCTCTTTCCTCTTTCAGAGCATTGTTCATTTGATATATACACACAAAGAGCCGAGTATTTCCCCTCTGGCATGTAATCAAAAAGAGATTTATTTTAAGCGAAGCAACATGGACCTCTTGGACCTCCGGACGTTCTCACAGGAGCCGCATCACTCCGGTTACCATGAATCCCAATGCCTTTTCCAGAATCCATTAAGCGCAGTTTGTTTGGTTTTGCGCTGTACGACATTATGCAGCGTAAACATCATGGTGTTTTTGAACTCTGCCCGTTGATGCCACAACTTCTTTGAAAAGTCACTTAGCGAATCTGGCTGTCTTTTATGAGGTTTATGTGCTCACGTCTGCGGCCGGTTTGTCAGTGAATCCGGTAAGAAGATTTGGGGCCCTCTTTCCCTCTCAGTGTGTGTTTTGTGAGGGTGAAGGTGGCTTGTTATCCTCTGCCAGCCCAGATCAAGGGGCACCGAGGGTCTTACCGAGGGCGTCCCTGGCTTTTCCACATGGCAGCACCGGTTGTGTAGGATTTGGGCGACTCCAGCTATGCTTGATGAAGCAATGCCTCACAAGGTTGTGTAATTAACAGGAATCAATGGAGAGAAGGACTGGATTTTATTGTGAGCAGGGAACACTGTGCCACCCAGGGTCAAATGAGACATGGAGGATTTCAGGAACCCCTGAGTGTACCTGTGCCAGACGGTGGCAATAGCTGCCTTTTGCTTGCAAATAAGGGGATTAGGGCCGAGCGAAAGCATTTGCGATTTGGGGCGATTTGGGGCTCGCTGATCTCAGAGAAAGGCGCATCACAAAGGTCCTCTGTCAGAAGCTCCGGCTCCAGCGAGTCCAACCGACACTCTTTCTTCACCGGCAGATGGAAAAGCAATGTCAGCACACTTGGATTTGACGTAAACGTTGAACACATTGTGAGTTTGTAAGAGTCGAGCTGCTATCCTCAAAAGGTCAACTCATAAAGTTTGCCCGTTCAAAAACAATGAAGGTGAAACATGCATGCCTAACTTTCCTCAAACCGTTTCCACTGCTAACCACTCACTCATTCTGCAGAAGCGCAGGCCACATGACGGCTGATGTTTGCTCTTGTGTTCGCACGAGGCCGTGATCAACCCTGTTCGGAAAGAAATCCCCCGTTAACTCTGAGAGGCCTGTGCTTCACACTTTCACACTATAAGACGTCTATTCAACATGTTATTGTTCAAGGACACATTACTTCACATGCTCTTAGATTGTACAAAAACTATTTTGAATGAATGCTGTTCATTTGAATGTTCTGTTCATCTAATAATCCTGAAAAGATTATCATGGTTTCCACAAAAAATGTAACAAAAATAGTTAGAAAACATATCTGTATCTGATGAGACTTTTATGATAAGAGACTTTTAAATGATAAAACATTTAAATAAATCATGATGACCTCAAGCCTTTGAAGATTAGTGTATTCAGCAATTATTTTGCCACAACAGAAAATGACACATATGTGCATTTAACGCACGTTTTTTGAGTCTTTAACTTTCGTTAAAAGCATGTGCTTACAGTTTAAACAGAACTTGTTAAACAGTTGAATCTATTCAATAAAAATGTATGTAATTAATTTATGTCCACATATAAACAAATATAAAATCTTAAACATGCAGTTTTTAGTTTTGGTTTAAATATTTTGTACATATTTTGCCCAATGACTGTTGGGTTGAATACACACACACACACACACGCGCGCGCACACACAAACATATGTATTTTCACTTAAAATGAGCCACCTCGATGTCAGCACATACTGTAAATCTCAAAAGAGACATTATAAATTGTCTGAAGGCTGATAAATATCTAGATATCATTTTGTTTTTGGTATCTCGATCCGCCGCAGTGTCTGAAAGCGCAGACTGAAAGGAGCTGACGTCTACAGTATTGGCATGAGCTTTCCATTCTCCACTTGTGAGAAGTCTTTGTCATGATGAAGATGAACCATGTCTCGGAGAGCGTCTAGAGTTTCTCAGTGTGCTCGTCCAGTTCAGCCGTTTACCCACAAGCCACCGCGTGTTTCTGCTGCGGGAAGAGTTCTGGATGGTTGCCATTGGAGACGTTCTCGAGCTTTCTTTCACACCCTCAGATCCCCTGCCAGTTCGAGAGAGGAGTCTCACACAATGTCAGGGCCCGGTTAAGCTCCAGTCCCACAGTCGCGCTTTCTTTAGAGAGAGGGAGACGTTGCCCACTCCACCTCGACGCAGACGACATCCGCAGATCTGACAGCATGGAAACTGACCCTGAAAGAGCAGCGCTGATGTGCTGCAACAACACTGACCCTCGATCAGGACTACGGCTCATTAATCACACGCATCTGTAGGAGACGGCGGAAGGACCGGCCGGAGTGGGCTGTGACAGCAGAGGTTGTGTGTTTTAGATGGCAAGCGTAAGGGCTTTAATGGGCAGGTGGAGTTTAGATCAGTGTCTCCAATGTTGACAGGCTGTGAAAGTGCGGCTGATCTTTGCCTGGGTCTTGTTTTAAAATGAACTGACCTGGTCAGGGATTATTAAGTACCGTTTCCTCTAAACTGCCTGAGCACTGAGATAAACTGAGAGAAACTGAGAGAAACTGAGAGAAAATGAGAGAAAATGAGAGAAACTGAGAGAAATCTGTGCAGCAGGATTCAGATTCGGATCTATCCATCTATCCATCCGTCTATCTACTGTCACTCATCTCACAGGTTCTGTTATAATCACTGAAGCTGTTAATTAAGCCGCTGTTTTGATTGGTGACTGGATGCTAATTTAAACACCTCTGACTTTAAGAAATCAGCAGGCATGTCCATGTCTTACATTGCTCAATGCAGAAAACACAATATTCTAGTAAACAGAAACATGTTGAATTCTCCAGAGTGCAAACATTGATTCTAATAGAGTTTCATAGTAAAGAAGCGAGCAGTTCGGGTGCCTGAAGAGTCTGTCCGAAAGAAATATGGATTTTACACAGTAAAAATAAAAAACACAGAGAACATTAGTACCTGGTTAAAAATGTAATTGCAGGCAAAGATCTTTCAGCAGAGCAGACAGACTCGATTTCAGCTCGCACACTCAAATGAAGTGACATGCACTAATGTCGTGAGCTGCTGGATGTGCGCTCTGGACGGGATTCCTAACCAGGCCAAATAAAAGAACCAAATGATGACTCCAAATTAAAATGTTAATGCAGAGAGCGCCCACAGCGAGGCGAGATTAAACTGCCCCCACCTTCTCATAGTATTTGACCTCATAGTCCAAAATGATCCCGTTGGGTCTCTCCGGCTCCATCCAGGACAGTGCGATGCTGTTTCGTGATGTGCGGTCCTTCCTGATGACGGTCACTGCAGACGGAGCTGACGGAGCACAAAAAATCGAAAACAGCAGATTAGCTTTTCCCCTCTGTATTACAAGCACATAAAGCCTAAGGTCGCAGGAAGTTCAGCTGACATTTTCATTCAGCAATTTGCATTCTGTGAACTGGTTCCTGTTGACCTAATCGAGTTTGCTCTCCACTGGGGGCCGCTTTCAAAGTCGCACGAGTCGCAGGACTGAAAGACAAATTGATGCAATCGGGCAGCGGCTGTTCCCTGCAAACAGTGGCTCTGTTATTTCACGTGAACTCCTCTAAATATGAGGCATGGCTCGTTGTTTCAGTGAATAGAAGAAGTCTCTTATCAAGCCTGTTCACTGCAGTTATTTGATCAAATGCAACAGTAACACTGAAATCGGTCTTCACTGCCCCTCTGAACAATTTAACATGTCCTTGCTAAATAAAAGTAATCATTTCTGAAAAAGAAATAAGAAAAAAGTATAGCACGTTGTACAGTACTCTGAGACACAGGCAGATGCCATTTTAAAGAGACTGGATGAGTTGAATCTTTAAATTCATCCCTTTTAATTAATCCCCACTGTATCACATTTTTTGAGGGTTGTTGCATTTTTAAAAGGCTTTCTGAAGTTTTATCTTGTGCAAACGTGTGTCAGAACTCTTTCATTGTGCTCGTTTGAGCTGTTTTCTCACGTCTCTGATCAGGGTCAGGTGAACAGCACAATTATCTAGAGCATCCTTGAGACAGATTAGCCGTCCACTGCAGCCGCTTATGTAACACACCAATTAGTCGTTTTAAATGTACAGTGGAGTTGGGTTATGTCGACGGCCTCGAGGGTTGCAAAAAAGCGTTGAGATAACCGAGGATCAAGATAACCAACAGCCAATATGGTGATTTGTTTGATGAAGGATCGGCATGCTATAAAAATGTACACACACTGTATATGTTTGCTAACAACAAAAGGCATATGTGCACCAACTAACAGCAGAGATTTACCAGAATACAATAAAAACACCTTCCATTCTCCATACAAACCTTTATTATATTCTCCAACATTGCAAACACAATTTCACTCACAGCGTAGTGAAACACATTCATCATAACACAGTCATTTCGCTCGGACACAGTTCTGATAGTTTTGCACACGTGGTTAATATGGTTTCTTTACAAACTCTCAAATGCTTTGTTGCTTTTTGCCTTTAACAGTCTGCTGGAAAACAAAAGCTTCTACCAGTAACAACGTCTTTGTCAATGTCAATGTAATCTGGGAACTCCTGGACAGTGAAGGTGAACTCCTGCACCTCTTCCAAGACAGCGTCTGTAAGCTTGATGTTTGTGCGAGTTGTTCAGCGTCTGCACGGCTCTGCGCCGCAAGACTGAGTGAAGCGTCACTGGAGAGATGATGCTCGTGATGCTCGTGCAACATTAACTCAGAGCATGCGCACTGAACTCGTACTATCATGAGTCACGGGATCCAGATAACTGATGTGAAGTGGCGACTTTGTCCCTCTTTTGTGCTCGAGATATCAGGGTTCATAAAAGAATCGACAGTTTGGCGGTTCCACTTCAAAAACGTCGACATAACAGGGTTGGTGAGTTAACCGAGCTCCAGATAAGTGGCTTCCACTGTACTTTAGGTTTGCACATGGATAACTGTGCTACAGGCACTCATGGATAACTGTGCTATAGGCACTCATGGATAACTGTGCTACAGGCACACATGGATAACTGTGCTACAGGCGCACATGGATAACTGTGCTACAGGCGCACATGGATAACTGTGCTACAGGCGCACATGGATAACTGTGCTACAGGCGCTCATGGATAACTGTGCTACAGGCGCACATGGATAACTGTGCTACAGGCACTCATGGATAACTGTGCTACAGGCGCACATGGATAACTGTGCTACAGGCACACATGGATAACTGTGCTACAGGCACACATGGATAACTGTGCTACAGGCGCACATGGATAACTGTGCTACAGGCGCACATGGATAACTGTGCTACAGGCGCTCATGGATAACTGTGCTACAGGCGCACATGGATAACTGTGCTACAGGCGCACATGGATAACTGTGCTACAGGCGCACATGGATAACTGTGCTACAGGCACACATGGATAACTGTGCTACAGGCACTCATGGATAACTGTGCTATAGGCACTCATGGATAACTGTGCTACAGGCACTCATGGATAACTGTGCTACAGGCACACATGGATAACTGTGCTACAGGCGCACATGGATAACTGTGCTACAGGCGCACATGGATAACTGTGCTACAGGCACTCATGGATAACTGTGCTACAGGCGCACATGGATAACTGTGCTACAGGCGCACATGGGTAACTGTGCTACAGGCACACATGGATAACTGTGCTACAGGCACTCATGGATAACTGTGCTACAGGCACTCATGGATAACTGTGCTATAGGCACTCATGGATAACTATGCTACAGGCACACATGGATAACTGTGCTACAGGCGCACATGGATAACTGTGCTACAGGCACTCATGGATAACTGTGCTACAGGCACACATGGATAACTGTGCTACAGGCGCACATGGATAACTGTGCTACAGGCACACATGGATAACTGTGCTACAGGCGCACATGGATAACTGTGCTACAGGCGCACATGGATAACTGTGCTACAGGCACACATGGATAACTGTGCTACAGGCACTCATGGATAACTGTGCTACAGGCGCACATGGGTAACTGTGCTACAGGCACACATGGATAACTGTGCTACAGGCACTCATGGATAACTGTGCTACAGGCACTCATGGATAACTGTGCTATAGGCACTCATGGATAACTATGCTACAGGCACACATGGATAACTGTGCTACAGGCGCACATGGATAACTGTGCTACAGGCGCTCATGGATAACTGTGCTACAGGCGCACATGGATAACTGTGCTACAGGCACTCATGGATAACTGTGCTACAGGCGCACATGGATAACTGTGCTACAGGCACACATGGATAACTGTGCTACAGGCGCACATGGGTAACTGTGCTACAGGCACACATGGATAACTGTGCTACAGGCGCTCATGGATAACTGTGCTACAGGCGCACATGGATAACTGTGCTACAGGCACTCATGGATAACTGTACTACAGGCGCTCATGGATAACTGTGCTACAGGCACTCATGGATAACTGTGCTACAGGCGCACATGGATAACTGTGCTACAGGCACTCATGGATAACTGTGCTACAGGCGCTCATGGATAACTGTGCTACAGGCGCACATGGATAACTGTGCTACAGGCGCACATGGATAACTGTGCTACAGGCGCACATGGATAACTGTGCTACAGGCGCACATGGATAACTGTGCTACAGGCGCACATGGATAACTGTGCTACAGGCGCACATGGATAACTGTGCTACAGGCGCACATGGATAACTGTGCTACAGGCGCACATGGATAACTGTGCTACAGGCGCTCATGGATAACTGTGCTACAGGCGCACATGGATAACTGTGCTACAGGCGCACATGGATAACTGTGCTACAGGCGCACATGGATAACTGTGCTACAGGCGCACATGGATAACTGTGCTACAGGCGCACATGGATAACTGTGCTACAGGCGCACATGGATAACTGTGCTACAGGCGCACATGGATAACTGTGCTACAGGCGCTCATGGATAACTGTGCTACAGGCACTCATGGATAACTGTGCTACAGGCGCTCATGGATAACTGTGCTACAGGCGCACATGGATAACTGTGCTACAGGCACACATGGATAACTGTGCTACAGGCGCACATGGATAACTGTGCTACAGGCGCACATGGATAACTGTGCTACAGGCGCTCATGGATAACTGTGCTACAGGCGCACATGGATAACTGTGCTACAGGCGCACATGGATAACTGTGCTACAGGCGCACATGGATAACTGTGCTACAGGCACTCATGGATAACTGTGCTACAGGCGCACATGGATAACTGTGCTACAGGCGCACATGGATAACTGTGCTACAGGCGCACATGGATAACTGTGCTACAGGCGCACATGGATAACTGTGCTACAGGCACTCATGGATAACTGTGCTACAGGCGCACATGGATAACTGTGCTACAGGCGCACATGGATAACTGTGCTACAGGCGCACATGGATAACTGTGCTACAGGCACTCATGGATAACTGTGCTACAGGCGCACATGGATAACTGTGCTACAGGCGCACATGGATAACTGTGCTACAGGCGCACATGGATAACTGTGCTACAGGCACTCATGGATAACTGTGCTACAGGCGCACATGGATAACTGTGCTACAGGCGCACATGGATAACTGTGCTACAGGCACACATGGATAACTGTGCTACAGGCACACATGGATAACTGTGCTACAGGCACACATGGATAACTGTGCTACAGGCGCTCATGGATAACTGTGCTACAGGCGCACATGGATAACTGTGCTACAGGCGCACATGGATAACTGTGCTACAGGCGCTCATGGATAACTGTGCTACAGGCACTCATGGATAACTGTGCTACAGGCACTCATGGATAACTGTGCTACAGGCGCACATGGATAACTGTGCTACAGGCGCTCATGGATAACTGTGCTACAGGCGCTCATGGATAACTGTGCTACAGGCGCTCATGGATAACTGTGCTACAGGCACTCATGGATAACTGTGCTACAGGCACACATGGATAACTGTGCTACAGGCGCACATGGATAACTGTGCTACAGGCGCTCATGGATAACTGTGCTACAGGCACTCATGGATAACTGTGCTACAGGCACTCATGGATAACTGTGCTACAGGCATCCGGCTCAAACGTCTTCCTCCACTTCACATGCTCTCGGTCTGTGATCGTAACTCCCGGCAGAGTTTGGCCGCGCTCTCCTTCTGCACTTTTTTAAGTTTACAGCTCTGTAATTGCGAGGCAGGATGAGGCCATGGAGGCATCTGACTTGCCTGTGTTTTAATTTTATTAGACCACAGGAAAAAACATGTTGTTCTTTCAAATGTGCAAGCTTTCCTTGATTGTGATTATACAGTTGTGAAATACTTCTTTTCCCTTGGAAGCAGTGTTGTTTTTCGTCTGTTTCTCTCTGTTAACGAATCCAGATGGGCACAGTCTGTTTCAGTGTGCGCCCCCCCGCACAACCCTCTTCCCGCTCTGATAGGGGGGGTATTATTGAAGTTTTAGTGGCCACAGTTTATGGAAGCTATGATTTATAACGTCTGGACAGCAGGCTCATTTGACACTGTGTATCTTTCTCAGCGTTCCCGGCGTGAACAGATTGACTTTGTCTTAAAATCAAAGGAAAACCATTGGCTTCGGGTTGTTTAGCTTGAAGTATTAAAATAACAAAATGAAATAAAGTAAAACTTCAAAACTGCTATACATAGATATTAAAAAAAAACAAAAAAATGACTAAAACATTAACATGAAGACAGAAAATATAATCAATAAAATCTAATGCAAACTATAACAGTATATCAGTATAGTTTTTGACCAGGTCTCCCTGGAAGAAGAGATTATTATATCTCAATGGGATTTTTCCTGGATAAATAAAGGATAAATAAAATAAATAAATATCAAATGTACAAAAATAACAGTGTTTCAGACACAGATCAAAAAGGAACATATGATGCCTTAAAATCACCCTACTTGGTCTCTAGAGTCGTACAGCTCTTTACTGTCGCTTTCATTAGGAAGAGCCGTTTTATTGTTTTAGATTTAGTTAATAAGTCTGGTCCGAAATCACCCTCCTTATTCTTTTATATGGTGCACTATTAGAAACAACAGTCATCTTTAGTGGTCTCTGGAACAATAGTGAACATTATTAAGCGCATTCATGCAATCCCATAATGCACCTCAAGGACAAGTATACATATATAGCCAATGCGCCCTCAACGGGTATCCACTACACAACACTTCTGTGAGCGTTGCACCGAACCACATCTCTCACATCTCTGTCCGCAGCACTTCTCGTGCACAACGTGTCTGGATTCGCTCACGGTTTTCTTTCTTTTTATCATTCTATATGCAGTATATTATTGGGGTAATGAAAGGAACAGTAAAGAAGGGCATGGGGGCCTGCTGATTATAATTTAGAGTTTTTTTAATTATTTTTTCAGTTTTGAGTTGTTAGCTTAGCCTCATGCTAATGCCAAACTCCGCTGAAAGATTGTTGAGTTGAGTCTCTTACGCGTCTCCTGTGAGAAGAGCTAATTGTTCTGCAGGAGATCTTTCAACAGGATGTTCACTGGGCTTTGGAAATACGTCTTGGCTTTCCCCTTGTGAACAGATCACCTCCGACTCAAAGCCAAGGGAGATCATCGGTTTCCACAAACCTTCTAGAGGAAGCAACAGCACAGAGATCTGCGCGATTATGCATGTGGGATGCTGCACGAATATTCAGTTACGTAAATGACAGAAGGGAGGGATCTTGCTGTTCTGCTTGAGCCCACAGCCTCAGAAGAGGATTATATTCAGAGCTCTGCCTCTCCAGGTGTGGCTGACGGTTATTCTCCTGCAATGGAGAGCTGCTGAGATCATGACATGCTGTAAAACCCGTTCTCAAACCGATGGCTCTGCGGATGTGGCACAGAGGAATGGCATTAAGCTGGGTGCCATGCCCGAGCCAGACCTCCTCTTTCTTTCTGCCTGCCCTTTCCCCCCAAAACATTCCACATGCCAAACAGAAGAGGAAACCGCAACTACGCACTTCAGGAATGCATGAATGAGTCATGGAAAACCTTCTGTAATTCCATGATCCGGCTAAACACTTCCACACACATCAGGGTCCACAATTATCACTCGCCAAGTGCCAAATACACGTAAAACATGGGCTTTGGCTGCTGGAAGTAAACATTATGAAGGACTGCAACATTTCATGGTTTAACTCGAACGGTTGGAATGATAATCTGACTCTCTGAGCAATTCTAACGAAAGATTAACCCTCGTGTCGTCTAAACTTTCCTTAGAAGGGAGGGAAATAAAATATGTTTTATTATTATTGATACAGAAATGTTTGGGTACAGTATTTTAAGAAGTCTCATTTATTTGATCAAAAATACAGTAAAACAGTAATAGTGTGAAATATTTCACCAATGTTTTTAATTTGAATTTATTTTGAAATTGTATTTGTTTCTGTGATGGTAAAGCTTTATTTTCAGCATCTTCACTTGATCCTTCAGAATCTAATCTGCTGCTCAAGAAACATATCTTATTATGCCATTGTGGAAACTGTGAGGTTTTTTATTTCCAGGATATCACGATGAATAGAAAAGAACATCAGGTTTGTGAAATAGTACAACATGTATATTGTTTTGATTAATTCAATGCATTCTTGCTGCATTAATAAGCCTATGTATTTATTACATTAAAGAGTGTTACTGACCCTAAGATTTTCAAGAGTGGCATATATAGGGAATATTCCTTGCATTACGCCACCAAACAAAGTTTCAAAATCTCGAGTTAAATATCAAAACATTTTGTCAAAAAAATAAAAAATACAATATTATTAATAGTGTAAAACCAGTTTTATTAGATGGTAAAAAATGCCCTATTTTTGCTCGTCATACTACTGTGCAAGGGAGTCCGAAATGAACTTTTTGGCACATTAGATTGAGACTCGCTTGTTGAGAAGGCAGAAGCGTCACGTCTCAACACGAGTGTTTTACAGCTCGTATGAGGTTGAGAGCCAAGCGGAGAGAGCGTCCTGACATGGAGGGCAGCTCATGTGCTCCGTCTCCCCTGGGCCGCGCGCTCACGCTGGCTCCGGTCAGATGGATCGGGCTGCGCCGACAACCCTCTGAGCCGCTCGTAAAAGTGCTCTCTGCAGGCCCGTCCTCTGGATCGGCCGTTCACACATCCATCTCCTTGTTCTGGCTGTATTTTATAGGACAGTAAAGGAAGCTGGATTACTTGTCTAAGAGCAAGAAGAACAGAGAGGGGTCACGATCTTCCTGGGTTTGGTTTCTGACAGCCAGAGTGAGGGTGTAGTGCAGAAACCAATAGCATTACACGAGATAAGCTATGCTTCTTTGTGCCGTGTGCTTGGAAAGCAACTGAGAGTTGTAAGTGGGAGTGTGCATGTCCAATGAGATTAACAAATTGTGGCCAGGCCACAGACAGTAACTAAAAACAAATGTCAAAACATCTAAAGAATGCAATTTAAGGTTTTTAAAATGAGACGTCACTGAAGGACTGAAGGAGAGGAGCGTTAAATCCATATTTACTGTCACTGCCACAAATCTGTCACCTCGAATCCTTTCCTGAAAAACAACTAAACACAGCTTTAAAGGAGCTGTGACCCAACAACACCACAAAACCCTAAACCCGCAGTAAAAACTGTACGTCAGGGTCCTTCCAACAATGAAATACATGTTCTACTGTATGTTTTTATATTCCTAAAAAAATTTGCTATGCTATGCAAGTAAAAACATGTCAATTAATACAAATAATGCATCAATATTAGTGATTCTTTTCTTAGGAATAATGTTTTTATTGATTTTCCCTGTGACCTCAATATCGCTTTCCATCTTTTTAATATTGTTTTAACATCCCAAAAACTAAATATCACTATATATATATATTTTAAAATGTAATTTATTGCCGTGATTACATTATCGATTTAGTACAACATCATAAATGTCTTTACTGTCTGATTTAATGCATCATTGCATAGATAGTCCGTGTTCGTTTTCGTTAATTATTGACATTTAATAGGTTTGAATGAAAGTTAAAATCTGAATGCCTGGAATTCATTTTTTTCAATTCATTTAAATAACAGCAGGCTTATTTCCATGCTCAAAAATGACACTGCAAATAATGTAGAAATGACTCAATCAGCGAACACAATGCAGTGTTGATGCTCAGCACATTTCAGCCTGTAGCGCCGCTTCCTTTCTTCACGAATAAATCAGCATCTGCTCTACGACAGGAGATGAAAGATGGACTGAGTGGAATTGCAGTCCTCTCACAATGACAGTAAGGGTTTTATGAGGTCTCAGGCAAAGTCAACTGCTCCCTCTGGTAAAAGGGTGCAAAACTATCAATCCCCAGCCTTTGAACCTCCAGTAGTCCAAGTCGTATTCGACCTACTATTTCATGACACCAGACCCCAAAGCCTGTAAGCCGTGGACCAAAGCCTCCTCTAAATCATCCCGCAGAACCTGTAGCCATCACTCCACAGACAGCGCTGAACTGACAGTGGCCTGAGCCCCGCAGGGCCGGAGAACAGGACCGGCAGTCTTCACAGAGGAAGCTCGCGTGGAATGAGAGGCAGATGGCCTGCCGTTCAGCATCCTCTGCTTTAGTAACCTGAGGAGTCGTGACCTTCAGCACCTGCAGAAAGACATGTTCACGGACAGCTGCGACAGCGCGGGATGAGCAAGAGGATTCGCGGAGGCATTAAACGGTTCTTTTCTCCCTCCAGATGAAGCGTTGAGCTTTGAAATTGAATTGTCTTGTGAATACGTCACAGCCCATCTTAGAGGACCATTCAAACATTTTGCTCAATCAATGGAAATCTTTGAAGACATGGCTTTGAATGGAGTGTAATTCCTGGGAATATTGTTGTTAATAATATCCCATTAGAAGACCTGCTAGAATTAAACGGATAGTTCACACATTCATTCTCAGCTTGATCTGAACCTAGATGATGTTCTTTCTTCCATGCAACACAAAAGATGAATAATTATAGAAAATCCTGGCTGATCTATCCCATAATGAATGGGGACCGGGGCTGTAAAAATTTACAAATGTAGTTAGAATAAATCTTAAATATATGTGTGCTATATTTCTGTACTGGCGACATGTTTGCAAAATGATTCTATGTTGATTCTTGCATGTTTCGCGACAATATTTTAAATTAATAAAGAAATATATATACCGTATTTCCCCCGTATATAACCCGCAGAGGCATATAACCCAAACCCCTATATAGCCCGCACCCTTATATAACCCACACCCATAGATTGAACTTTTTTGTGTAAGTTCAAATCTCAAATGTTGCTCGCATGACGTCAATTATCATAACTGTTCAGCTCGTACACAGTGCTTGTGCACGAAATTCACACAATAAGAAAACAAACACAAGTCAGAATCAGAAGAAAAAGAAAGAGCAGTGTCTCCCGCTGTGCAGCAGCTCGTCCCTTAAGAAGCGATTCTACAGCTGTTGATCATCGGATGAGATGAGAAGAGCCCGCCCTCATGCAGCACAGCCAATCACGTCTTCTTGCATGATTGACAGGTCAGACAGCCAATCAGTCTCAAGAAAGGAAAACAGAAAGAAAATACCGGAAAAAAAAAAACTTATGTCCTTAGGGACGTAACAAATATATTGAAATATTAGTACGTATAAAAAATTTGTAATATAACCCGCCCCCCCCCCACCCGCGGGTTATATGCGGGAAAATATGGTATACATCTATATATATCATTTTTAAGTAGTTTAAATTGATTAGGTTACTTCACAACTACAGCTAGACCTAGAACTTATTTGACTGTTTTTACCTTTATTCATTCCCTTAAATCCCTTTTAATAATTAAATAAAAAAAAATTTAATTCCTGTGAAACAACAACAGGTAGGTTGTTCCCCCTTCCTGCGCATTCAGTTTTATCCATACGAGATGAATGTGAATCTGGCAATGCTTTATCACGTTGGTTATTCCGCAGCAGTTCAGAAATGGAAATGTCCAGCGAGTGACGTTAAAGGTCACAAAAGCACATTCAAATGAGTTACTCAGAGAGTGTGTGACCGTGCACACACACCACAGCTCTGGGCGTGCAGACAGGTGCGAGGAGGCTGGTTGAAGCTGAACCCTCCACGAGCAGGTCTGGACACCCCTGCTCTATATCACCATAAAAGTGTTCATGCCATTTGCTGTTAAACACATTTGGTTCAGATGTTTGGTTCAGAACGGCTGAGAGAACATCATATTGGTTCGGAACGACATGAGTGCGAGTAAATTCTACAGGATATTTGTGAAGTGAACTATTCCTTTAACGATCGGATCGGCTGAGACGAGAGACTCACCAGCTTGGTTGGTGGTGACGGTGACGGCTGCGTACTGGCGGATGCTGGGGGCCAGGAAGGACACTCCGTTTTGGGCCTCGATCTCAAAGGTGTAGTTGGTGTGTGCCAGGAGGTCTACCACGGTTACTGTGGTGTTCGTGAGACCGGAGGCACGGGGCAGGAAGCGAACGGCCCCTCTGCAGGGTTCACACTGTCTGGGACCCGGCCAACATCGCTTACAGACGACATTAAATGTCACGTCCTTCCTGCCGCCGCTGTCCGCCGGCCCGCTCCAGTCCAGGATCACGGATGTCTCGTTAATGGCAGAGATCACATTGCGTGGCGCAGATGGGGGTCCTGCGGAAAGAAGACATATGATATGATATTTACTCATCCTCTTTTAAAGCAAGCTATTAAAGTCTAGTACAACACAACTAAAGTCTCTTTTGCTGAAATGCATATTCAGTGCGTTTAGCTTCCATCGCTCTTGCAGCCGCACGTCTTCTCTTCTCCGACAACCTGTCACTCATGAGAGACCGCAGCCATGTCAAACGACAACCATCCAAACATCCAATGAATTCCCCATGGACTAAATAAAGTCCCGGACAATATTTGCCATAATATAAGCCATTCCCTAAATATATATGTCACAATTGGCAAGTCTGTCAGGGCTTCATCACGACATCAATGTTACAATCAAAATGGTATTTTCTCAATCAATGGTATTTTCTATTTATTGAATTATTTATTTACATTTTCAGGTAAACAAATTGCCTAGGCAACGGTCTCATTTTGTCTCTTTTTTGCACAGGGATGACAGGAGAAACATCTGGGACGAGGTTTAAACTTAAATGACACTCAACTGAGATCTCCATTAAATCTCATGAGCTACGAAAGAGCAATAAAACGTCCCTCTGGGGAAGAACGTTTACTTTAAAAAGTGTGGGTTAATCCTTAAAGTCATCAGTTACGGATGGATACCGAATTTCGGCAGGCATGTCCT
Source organism: Rhodeus uyekii (assembly GCA_037043235.1). NCBI lineage: Eukaryota > Metazoa > Chordata > Actinopteri > Cypriniformes > Acheilognathidae > Rhodeus > Rhodeus uyekii. The sequence continues at coordinate 1,135,901 of JAWRVZ010000177.1, read as the reverse complement.
TCCCCTTGTTAAAATGCTGGCAGAGCCTCTAGAATTACTCCAGAGTTCAGAAGTGTCCTTGCTGGATTGTTATATTAACTTTAAAGATTGTCCCGATAAAACATGGGTATGAAGTGCGGCCAGCGGCTCTGTGCTGATGGAAATAGCAGGCGTTCACGTCAAGCTGTTATTTTAATAAGTGACCGCTTCTCCATAGACGTGGAAGTCAAGAGATGAACACCCGTTCGAAGCCAGATTGTAATAAATGATCATTTTAGAATATTTCAAGACCTCTGGGTAAAAAACGACATACAATTTCTCGCAGATCCGCCTTAAAGATGGAGGCACGAGAAGACGCAATATCTGACTTGACATGAATTCACACACCGAAGCCCTGCCGCTCAGAGCTTTCCTGTCTCTGCAGCCCAGAATCCGTTTGACAGACGTTTTGTCGGAGAGGGAAAGTGGGGGAGAGTTAGGATTTGATACTACATTAAGAAATAGAACATTACACAAAGGAATCTCCCCCACAAATTCACTCCGGAACATTCCAGAACACTCCCTGTTGCTTTCCTCCGCTCTGACACGACGATAAATCAGACGTTTAGCTTCAAGGTCAAACACAGGATTCACCACACTGGCCTTTAAAAGCACTTTCAGACAGAAGAGCAAAAATCCTTAAGGAATAATTCACTCAAAAATGTCATTTTATAAATTACAATCATATTTGCCTTAAATATCAATCTGGTCTTCACTTGTAACTATGGAGTGACTTTAAAAGACACAGAACATGCGTCTTATTTACCAGCGGTGTCGAAACTAATATTACATTCAATTTCAGATTTCAGTGAATCCTTGCCTATAGAGAAACTTCTGCATTGATTTCACAAAGAACAGCAATGTGGTTATAAACTAAAATGATTCAAATAATCTCTGGCAAGAGCAGAAATAGCAAATAAATGATGACAGAATTGTCATATTCGGCTGAGCAATCCTTCTTACTATTTTAATGTATAGTGGACTTTCTATACAATTCATCCCTGATCTTTCCTTTATAAAAATATATTAAAGTATAATAAAAAGGAGGTTTTCTGTGCCAGTACAGATATTTGAAAAAAGTGCATTATATAAAACAAAGTCTCTTTTTATGGGACGGAGGAAAAAGCAGTTATATGTCACTAGGGAACATCTTTTCCAGAGCCAGGCGTCCTTTGATCCTGACATTTAATAGAAATCCCAGGTAATGTTAGCAGACCGGCTGGGCTGTTAGCGGGAGGATGTGAGCGGTGCCAGGTCAAGCCATCCGTTCCTCAGACAGTTCAGTGTGTCGAGCGCCCGCACCTGACCCCTCACACCACCCTCTGCCACACACGGACTGCTGCAACTATATAACATGTGCGGCGTTGGCATTGTCCTCACGTCAAGGATTTACACTGCAGAATATCACCTTTATGAGGTCTTAAAAAAAAAACGGGTCCATTTATGCGTACTAAAAACAGGCATAAATATGTGTGCGTTCATCAGTGATTAAATGCTGACCTTCACTGACACAACACTGAATGCAACATTAAGAGCACATTTTACAAAGCAGTAATTCACGGAACAACGACGCGTATGACGCACTGAATAATCCAGCAAAACACGAGAGAAATCATCTCCGCAGAACTCAAAATGACCTTCCGGAATTATTGCAGATAAAATCACGTATCGTCTTCTTTTAATTGCAGTTCCCCTCTCAGAGCTGCACTTACAGCGCATCTGTTCCACGGCCTGCGTCTCAGCAGATCCCATCAAGATAAACGTGTAAACTCGAGGGCTATGACAGTACGGAGTGGAGAAATTAAAGTCGCACACTCCGTTCAAGCATTCTCCCTCTCGCTTTACCCATCACAGTCTTAAACCAACACTGGCAACGAGTGCTTAAGTGGAAATGAAGACTCGGTATTGCCTCTGACAGCCAAAATAAAACACGACTCGCATGAGCGTGGCATGATCCGGCGCGCTGACTACTTCGGATGTCACGTAAGATACACCCTATTAAACTTGGCCGCAGAATTCAATAAGGCTCTTGGTGGTTTTGTGTGATATGAATCAGCACTGATAGCAATGCAATGATTTATGGATAATGTGTTTTGGAATGCTTGGCAGTCGCTGCGTGCATCTGTCTGCCATCTGCGTGCGCCTCCATAAAAGAGAATGGGTTAGCTTGCTCCGCCGCGCAAACCCGAGGAGGCCCGGCGGTGGAAACGGTTAAAAATAAGCAAACGGACTATTCTCGGCGGGAGAGCTGGAAGAGGGGCTATCGGAAGCTTTGTCAGAATGAGCCAACGCAAATTCATCAATCCTTGAACAAACACCATCCGTCAAAACGCTCGGACGCTTCGGAGGGCTCTGTGCCGTACAGGAACACAAATAGCAAGAACATAACATGTAAATGCTTGTAGATGTTGTTTATTCCTATACCTAAAGGGATAGTCTTCTGCTGAACACAAAATATGAAGCAAGACATTTTCAAGAATGTTACTAAAGAACTTTGGTTTCCATTATCTTCTATTGACAAAAAATATAATGAGAACAGTAATCAACATTCTTCAAAATATCTTCTTTTGAAATGACAGAGGATATTTGTGGAGAACATTCGGTTTCGTTCCCATTGACTTTCACTGGTTATTTCTTTTTTTGATAGAGGAAGTCAGGGCTTGACATACTGGCCACTCTGGCAGATTGAATAATATACATACATTTTTCATCTGAAACAATAAACTAAGTGCAATGTAATGTTACTTCATTGATAAATATTAATACGCAAATACAGTAATACTCTGAGATACGAATGTCCCGACTCACAAGTTTTCCGAGATACGAGCAAGTATTTGCTTTGAGATACGAGTAAAGATTTGATATACGAGCAGCTCACAGATGGAGATGGAGGTGTTCAGCACTCGCAGCCCACGCACTCACTCGTTCACTTCACGTCCTCGTTGACTTCCATCCGCGACTCTTCCTGTGGTGTGTGTTACACTCATTTATGTGTAATTGCATATGATCTCCACTAGAGGCAGCTTGGTTTTACAGCGGGGGTTACCGGGGGCAACGAGTGATTCACCAGTATTAAGCTGGGAGCAGCACGAGTTATGAGTGTTCAATAATAATACATATGAGCTTCTGACTCTATCAACACACAACATGGGAGAAACACTACACTTCTGTATTGTGTTTGCATTATCTACGTTAACCCTCCTTCCTCCTCCTCCTCCTCCTCCGCACATGCCTCCATTAGCCACTACTGTATCGTAATTAAAACCACATTTTATTTTATATCACAGGAATCCTTATAGACTATTATTGTGTGTGTGTGTGTGTGTGTGTGTGTGTGTGTTTCTATAGTAATTAAAAACATGTGTTTTCCATTGTTATCAGCACTAATAAGGGAGTTTTTTAGAGGGCCGGAACGGATTGATTTTTTTCTTCTGTTATTTCTTATGGGAAAAGATGATTTGAGATACGAGCTCGTCCTGGAACGGATTATGCTCGTATCTCAAGGTATTACTGTATCTGAAACACTTCTGATACTTATTTTCCACAGAATAGATACATGACACCATCTGCGCTTTCTCACTCTCTCTTGATCTCTCCGACAGCGAGTTGATACACCTCCCCTCACTTGCTCTTTTAATATCCTCCAAATTAATATTGCTGGTGTTACAGGGCTTGAATCTCGGCATGGGATTGTGCATACTGCACATAATTCCTGAATATTTGGAGCTTATGCCTGAAGCGGGCGAACATTATTCAGTCGTCTCCTGTTGATAAATTTAGTTCTTTTATCTGTATATTTTGCTTAAACATTCAAATACACACAAAATCATGTCACAATTATGGTCTATGCCAGTATTCACCTAATCGCATTCAGTCATGTTTTAAGTGAACGAAAGCAGTTGAGGAAGAAATGCATGTGTAACAGTATGATGTATCTGTGCATCAGGTCTTAAAGTGACAGCAGTTCCCATTAGCTTCCCTGGTGGAAGTGAATGGCAACTAAAACCGATCAGCTTCCAGCATTCTTCAAAATATCTTTTTTCTGTGTTCCAAAGAAGAAACTATCATGGATTTGACATGAGACTGAGTAAATGATGACAGAAATTCATTTTTGTGAGGTGAACTAGCTTTTTAAATGTGCAGTTGATCCTGTAATGTACTTATATAGGTTAGAAACACGTACGGGAGCAGGCCATAGAGGCGGGATCCTCTTCTGCTCGGAAGAAGTTCTTCTCACAGCCGCAGTGGACGGAGCCCTCTTGGTGCGTGTAGCTGTGCGGAGGACACTTGGAGCACTTGACGTTCCCAGAGGAGGCCTTATAAAAGCCGGGCCGGCAAGCTGTGGAGACAACGACAGGAGGAAAGACAAATTAGGATGCTGGGAGAGGCTGGCCAACAGGACCATTCATTACCCCATTACCATGCTGCCACTTTTAATGGAGCAAATCATTTCACATGACCATATGCATCGCTGGACACAATGGAAAGACATTTAATCATCTGCATGGGCTTAAACAAACTAATAGCGGTACCAACAGCGCTGAGATGTGCGTACGGCTGACCACACGCATATGAGTGAACGTTATGACCTCATAGGAAAGAAATATTGTTTCTAAACGGAAACAAGATTAAATACAGAGCAAATGGAGACTGCTTCTTATCTCTCACAAGTGTCTCCTCTGGAGGCTTAGAGGAAATCCCAGCAATGTCTTCAGCTTTGATCATATTTGCCAAGATATCAAAGTCTGAAGTCTCAGTATGAAGGTAAATATTATAATGTACCTGTGTATAAAACATATTATAATGTTGTTTATTACAATTATTATTATTATTACATTAAAAATGTAATGCATCATGAATACAGGCTTCATAGAAAGTGTTACGAAATAGTTTCTGGAGGTTCTCGTGTTACACTGTTGAGAAAACCCCAGAACAAGTGACGCAATAATGATTTATTTTGTTATTGTTCATACTTGGCATGATGACTATTAGAACGCATATATTACAGGTCATAACATTAAATCTGGGCTTGTTCATGTCAACAACATTTGGGCCAAAGTTTGTGTTGATATCCCAGAGCATTGAAACGTTTTGGCATTTGAAACAAGAGTCTCAGTGTTTTACTGAACATTAGAACTGGTTACATGTGTAAATGCTACAACAAACATCATACTAATAATCACGTGTCAGCTGTGCATTCATATTCGGTGGTATATGGAAAATTAAGACCTGTCCAATCGATCCAATCCAAGTGCACTTCAGCTTTAAAGCACTGTCCGATTAGTCTCTACCTTTTAAGTTTAAAGTTCACAGTTTACGTTCGGCTGAAATATAATTGGAAAACCTTTTTTCCTCAGGGAGGAGAACATTTGAAAGTCTAAAGTCAAAGCTATGTGATAAAGTATGTTTAAAAATACTTTAAAAGACTCCTTTAATGTCATATTCGGTGGCTGTTTCATGAATTATGCAAATACACCTCTCATAATGGAAAAATATCTCTGCTATTAAAGTGTAGTCATCAGCTCATCCATCCCTATTCATGAGAATCCTATTCCATTACCCATAATGAAGAGGGAAAATCATGATGAGCTGGCTAATTACTGGGGCTCACACACATCTGTATTCCACTCCCCTCTTGTTGCAGGTCCAATACCTGATAGAGTCGCTGAACCAAAGCTTCAAGTCTTCCTATAATCACACGAATTCTACTTCAGGGCAAGAAACCGAAGGGGCTTTATTATTATTATTATAGATGCGCTAAGGTCAGGTTCTACCCTGGGAATACAGCAGAAGACCATCTTACCATTAAACCATAAAGGCTCTCTTGGGGGAGATGCATGCATCAGTTTTCAACATATCAATGATGTTTATTATGTTTATTATCTCACAGTCGACATTCCCTCCACTTCAGCGCACCCATATGCCTGTTGTTTTTCCTGAGAGGTTTTCTGATGCACAGTGTGAGCAGAAGACAGCATGGAGAGTACCTGTGATGCATGAGAATGCAGGTTTACATTAACCTGTTTCTCCTCTGAGGCTCTCCATTAGGGACTGCACAAAATGAGGGCGATGAAAAAACAAACAAACCAGGAGCTCTTGATAGCATTTGTTACAGGAAACCTAATCCAACATGCCTTTACCTCTGCAAATCAGAAAACCAGAGTCCAAAGCATGATAAAAACAAACCTGTGTGGCCAGAAGAGATCTGAGAACCACAGAGGAATGTTTTACAGTGCAGAGGAGGCTTTTTCAGACACCAGAAAATGATCTCATCACCATTGATTTATAAAAAACAACAACACAATTTTAATTATTTCATTCCAAGTCATTATCACAAATTCAAGTTTAATTAGGTCAAATAAATGTAGATTTAAATTATTTTTAAACTTAAACTAAATCTTCTCTTGCTAGTCCAACTTAATCTAATTCATTTATTTTTCATATATTTTATGTATACATTTCATTTTTATTTATTTTGTTGGTTCTACTTTATTAATTTACTTCATAATCTCTTATTGCTGGTTTAATTTAAATTACTTTAAAGAACTAGTATAACAGCAATGGAAATATGACACTTTAAATAATATAATGTTTATACATGTTATTGTTAAAATATTTTTAAAGCATTTAAAAAAAATCAATTAAAGTCAATAAAGACTTATTCTTCAGACCTATAGCCCTTAGACATTTTTTATATGTAAAATAATAATTATATGGGCAGTTGACAAATAAGGGTGAAACGGCATTTATTCAAAAAAAGTTCTAAATTGTTTGAGAATTGTATGCATTTGTAAAGTTCAAATACTCTTGTTTTTGAAACTGTTAAAGAGTTTAGCAGATTTTTTTCCTCATTATGTAATTTATTAAGCTTTTTTCACAGCGCCAGGCAAATTATGTCCTGCGGTGTGACATGACATTACTATAAAATTCAAATATTTAAATATTATTAATTTCAAATACAAATCAGGTATACTTTAAGTTTAACAAGTATACTTAAAGAATTATCATTAAAATTCTTTTTTGATTGTATTCGTTGCTTGTGCCATCTTTTACCACTCACTCCAGTGGAAATATTGTGTAAAATGAGATTTTTTTTTTGAAAATGTTTATTTCTTTTTTTTATATAGTTATATTATGCAATGTTTTCAAATGCATATAATTATTTAAGTCATTTAATTGTCTTTGAAGTGATGTCACACCACAGGACTTCCCGTCAAACCACAGGACAAAATGAGACACTGTGTGAACATTTATGGAGAAATCTATTAAATACTTTTGTAACAAACAAATTCATTTGCATCTCTATTTGAACATTAATGAAAATGCAACATATCAGTACAATCTTATTACTTAGTGTATGAATTTAAACTAAAAACATAGTGAACAAGACATACTGAAAAATTAACATTTTGGAGGCATCAAATCAGACCCAGTCAAATAATTAAAAGCATTTTAAATCATCAATTCAGCTCTTTAAACAAAGATTCCAGTGAAGAGACAATTGATATTCTGTAGTGTCACTAACAAAAGATAAGACCATAAACATGACTGTCAGGGTTCTGCCGCATTCGATCTAGTGATTTCTTGGTTTTGTGGCAGAGCTCTGACACTACCGTAATGTCTCGTATTTGATGTGTGTGCGCACGGCTTTGAGGATTTGTAATGTCTTATGTGCGGTTATGATGTCCGATCCCGAGGCTGGTCTTGTCTGGTTTCGGTTTGTGTCGGGATTCGGACATTCATGACCCGTGTGTTCGTTCTTGTCATGAGCGTGCGAGCCGAGGATTTCCTCGTTCTCGTGCAGTCTATGTTCTGTGATTGGGCGTGGTTCAAGCTCTGCTCGAGCCGCGTTCTCTCGGGTCTGTGTGCAGTGTTGTGAGCACGCGGTTCATGTTTTCATCAGCCGCATGTTTTCATGTTGCGTCTTTGTTTAATGTGGACACGCGGCGATGCGCGTTTGCATTGACTGTGTGTTCATGTCTCGTCTATGTGTAACCCTCCCACCTTATTTCCCTGCTTAACTTTGATTTGTCCCAGCTGTGTTCTCATCAATTACCCTTCCTCCTGTGTGTATTTAATGTCCTCATGTTTGCTGTCCTGTGTCGCTTCATTGTCATTGATTCGTGTCGTTATTCTATGTCGTTCCAGTTTCATGTCCTGCCTTGCCTTGTCTTGCCTAATCTAGTTTCTAGTTTTTTCCCCCCTGGGAAGGTTTGTTTGATTTTGTTAATAAAGTTCATCCTTTTTGCATCCATGAGTCCTCGCTCTCCTAAAACCTGACACATGACAACCTGTTAGAGCCAACATTTTAAACAAAAAAAATCACTTTAAAAACAATGATCTGTTGATAATGACTGTTAACATACACGTACAACAAACAAATGAAGACAGATATATATTTATCTTTAATTTATGTATAATATAGGTATATTATGTATATAAAGACCGATATATATTTGTTTAATATATGTATAATATAGGTATATTATATATAATATTGACAATATTTGTTTAATATATATATATAGAGACAGATATATATTTATATTTATGTTTAATATTGCAAACATAACAGACGAAAATCAAGCTAGACATCTGACTTAATATAGACATCATTACCTAATTATTACCACAGTAAGAGTTTTTCACTTTGGCAGCCATTTTGAGTCATTGCTATACAAGACTGAGCTTGGGCATTACAGTAACCGAATAAGTTCATTGGTGTAAACCTGAATATGATTATTTTTTTTGTTAAATATTTTTCTTTCTTTTTTCAAACTAGATCAGTCACACCACAGGACTATCAAAAATGGACATGTTCATGGCCTGACAGAAATTATGAAATTTATCAAATTAATAAGAGATTAACAGTCACCTTTTAACCTCTACAGCACACCCAAACATCTGGGGGATTTCCTGGTAGGGGGGTTGACTAAAAGACCCCTATGGTTGTCCATGTAACTGCCAGTACAAAAATCGAACATCCTATGTCACACTGCAGGACAGCATTTGTGTTACAAAACTAAATGTACTGAAAATACTATTTTAGTACTTTTTAGCATTTTGAAAACTTAAGTTAATTAAGCAAAGACATACAAAATAATGCCAAGGCATTTATTAGCCTCTCCAGACATATCTGCGTTATTTTACTAATATTTACATTTGAGGAGTCATCAATGTTACAGTCACACCGCAGGACATTTTGCTATTCATCTTGAAATATGAACACCACCAAATACATTTTACGTCCCAAAATCATATTGTTGAAATAAAATGATGTTCTATGCCCCACTGGCATGTGTTGTTTTAGTTGAGAAATGCAGTTCAGTAAACATTTACACTTAGTTAGAGAAAAAACAGGCGTCACGTCATCTGCCCATATATATATACACACACACACACACATAGCATATCTCAGGAGACACAGTTCTTTGTGATAATGTTTCTTGTAAAAGCCCTTGTGAGAATAATGGTATTGTCCCACCGCCCCTTAATTTATTTACTTGGGATGAGCTAAGCGACTCCGGGGTCGGCTCAGGGGCTGTGGAGGGCTCCGGGGTCGGCTCAGGGGCTGCGGAGGGCTCCGGGGTCAGCTCAGGGGCTGCGGAGGGCTCCGGGGGCGGATCAGGGGCTGCGCAGGGCTCCGGGGGGCGGATCAGGGGCTGCGGAGGGCTCCGGGGTCGGATCAGGAGCTGCGGAGGGCTCCGGGGTCGGCTCAGGAGCTGCGGAGGGCTCCGGGGGGCGGATCAGGGGCTGCGGAGGGCTCCGGGGTCGGCTCAGGAGCTGCGGAGGGCTCCGGGATCGGCTCAGGGGCTGCGGAGGGCTCCAGGGGTCGGCTCAGGGGCTGCGGAGGGCTCGCTGGAATGGACTCTGAATGTGGGGATCTAAGAGGGGAAGATTTCTTCAGAGCCATCCGGATGGAAATAATAACAGGATCACTTCCAGGTCAGCGCTGTTTGTAACCATCTTTTGGGCTCAAGGAAAGACTGGAGGGATGGATGAGATGGTCCTGAAACCAAGGGATGTGTAGGGTTTGAGTAGGAGAGCCCAAACACTTACGGGATGGGACTGGATGTCATTCTTTTTAATCACTTCGACTTTGAAATCAAAACCATTTAGCCAGAGATCAAAGGTGAATCACAACAAACAGGAGACTAAAATCAATTTAGCTCCTCATCCAGTGCCATCTTGAAGCGGGAAGTAAGGAGAGCATCGCTCCAACTCACCAAACGGGAAGGTTCAACAAATTCCTCTACATACGTTCCGTTCCAAAGAACGGCAATCTTGACGGAGGAAGAGGATGTTTTTTTCAGCCATTCTATGTTTTATTAGGCCCGTTCTTTTTTCATGACTGCATGCGTGGAGACAGCATGAAGACGAAGAAATTTCAGGATAAACGTATTTCAATGACAAAACTCAGGAGACTAGAGAGATACTGGAAACATTATACAAATGAAAGTGGACAGAGAATGAAGGGGAACATAAGGGTATAAATACATGACCAAGCAAAGGGAGCTAATGAGGTAATAAACAAGGGATAGGTGAAGATGATTAACCAGGTGACTGGAATAAAAACAAAACAGCAGATGGGTGGACACTGAAGGAAACCAAACTCAAACTGTGAAAGGCAAGTTTTTCATGAAAATGTGTAATATGGTGAAATTTCCATTTCCTTTCTAGGAGAACCAGTGGAGGCTTCAAATGTGATTTTCTTTTCTATGTGGTTGTTTAGAGAAGAACAACCTTATTTTCTTTCAATCAGCCTTGATTTTGTGATGCCCTTGACAAGCGATGGCCGTTACTTATGAATAAAAATAAATTACACATGCCAAAAATAAACAAAGGATATGCAAGACAAAGTGTCTCTTGGGCCAGTGAAGCAGGTGATGATGGAGAGAAAGGTGCTCCACTTTCCGTCATGAGAGCTCTTGCATTTGACAGCTCTTTAAAAGAAGCCTGGGAAGCCAATGGTCGTCGTTGACATCATTCTCTCATCTCTCCAAACTCCCGTACTGCTGAGAAAGTCTATGAATGACATTACCCAATGCTCTTCCTCCACGCAATCCACACGCCTCAGATGTACAGGGGAGCGCGGAGAGTGGGATGATCTATATCTTGTGTGTCTAACACGACGTGCTGAGGTGGAAGCGTTTTGTGTGTGTGAGCGAGACTGAGCTCGGGGGCTGTTATTGATTACACGTGTGCTGTGAGGAGACATTGGGGCTCACTCCCGGGCTAACAGGCACGGGAAGGGAGTGAGATCGTTGCAGAGGTGATTTCTCATCCAGGCCTCCCAGCACACGCGCCATACGCACTTGCTCTTAACAAGAACACACACATACTCTCCCAAGAGCGACTCTTAATAAGGATATGAGAGATGATCTTATTACTTTGTCGATCTTTTCTTTGCCGTCTTGACGATGTTTGATGGTGGGGCGGTCTAGTAAAAACAAAGAACTGTGAAAGAAACCTCACCATAGGATAGAAAAACCCATTTGTTTTGTAGCAATGAAAAGAGTTGAACTATTGATCTGCTCTCATTCCTGAAAGGGATGGTTTTCCCAGATTACACTTATTAAGTGTTGAGTTTTTAACTTACTTGAATATCAGTAAGTTAAAAACGGCATTTAAAGCATTATTATTTTAGCTTTTTATTTATATTATTATAATTATTGTATGTACAAAAGGTGCCAAGGTGAACATATTTAAACACATTGTGAACCCTGTTTTGTTTTCAGACAGTTCAGGCCCGTCCAAATGCTACTGCCACTCATCAACGACAGCTGTCACAGTTGCTAGGCGACATGATCAATCCTCTGTGGGATAGACCGTCCCATTTAACAACACTCTGTGGTCTTCACAGGATACAGCCTCTGAATTGGGACACAGCTAGAGAAACTGGCAGCCAGGCAACGGACCAGTGACCAATCTTGAGTGGAGACGTCACTACATGCTTTCTGTCCACAGTTCAGTCAGCCAACCTTGGAGAAAAGTGACTAATTGAGCACAGTGCACTCTCAAACTGTGCACAGATCTGCCAAGATACCAAAATGTACACCTGACAGCCATTTTAATATACAAATTGAAAAGATTTGTCGTAAAAGGGGTGTGGGTAACATCGTCACAGATCAGGGCAGTTTTTAGGGATCCAAAATTTTGTTCACTTAATTTTGCTTCTCAAGTAAATGTAACTTGGTTTATTTCTACTTTTTTTTCTAGTCTGCCAACAGTTTATCTTAAATGTGTGTTTATTATTCATTTTCCATAAAACGTTTTACTCAATGCAGAAACATTTTTAGAAAAAAGTGATGCTTAAGTGAAACAAAATTGATATCACCATTAAATGACCTGAACAGTGAAAGAACCTCAGAGAAATAAAAATGTCCTGTGGGAAGGGGTAGATATGTGATAAAACGCATAATAAAATGTTCTCCTGGGCTACAGTAAGCTAGAAAGACTCTTATGTCATCTGTAACTGGTGATACAATATAACGACAGACCTCCTTGTGACTAAACAAGATCCTATCAATCAATAGAAGCATAATGTGATGACATGACGGTAAGCGCTGCCTAGATTCACTTACGCTAGTGTCTTTATACAGTAGCTGGCAGTGAGGGAGAGGATACAAGGAACAAATGCATTCATTCAGCACCCCCTGTTCAAACTAATTGCCTGTGAAACTGTATCTGACTCACTGGCTCTCAAAAGAAAAGCCTATAGTAGACGTCCTTCCCTGGGGAGACGAGAAGAAAGTTCTCAAAGGTCAGAATCTCATTCCTGTTATCACTTACAAAATATCTCATGCAAAAGTCTAAAATGAAGATTGTATGAGAAAATGAAAAAGGGAGATATTTAAAAAATTGTTAACAACATATATAATAAAAACATCTAATAATAATAATAAATATAGCTGCAAGCAGCAATGACGGGGCCAAGGCTCCGCTGCTCATGCAACATTGGCTGGCAGCATCAGACCAACGGCAGTAATCAACTAAATGCTTTTTAATATGGTTTTAGGCTAAATGGCAGACACTGCAATTTGATTGAAACGTTTATCGCTTTGGACTAAAGGTGGGTGTTGTGTCCAAATTGTTATAAAGTGTTAGTATTAATGTGTTATAAAGCATTAAAGTCATTTTTTCATCACTCCCTCAAATTTGTAATTGCCGTATATGAAAACGGTTTTGTCTATCAACACGAAATCCAAAAATATTGATCAGCACAGTCTAAAGATGATACGATTTGATTTTGGTGAAAATCGGACGAACGGTCTGGGAGGAGATCGAAAAAATAGGTTTTTGAAGAAAAACCACAAGGTGGAAAGGAAGTTTAGGCCGACTATGTCAAATTTGGTATCTGTGTTCTCGGCATGACCCAAGGAAGATATTAAGACTATTTGTTTTAAAATAGGTTAATGTACTCAAAAGTTATTAGCATATTTGTACATTTTGTTATAACTTTTGATCACAAGGTGGCGCTGTCAAATCAAGGTCCCAAAGACACATACTTAGTTTCGTAACGATACGCCAATGCGTTCAATAAATATCGGCCAATTTGAATTTTGTTGTAAAATGCTATATGTCTTCAGAGTTCCTCTTTGTGATAGAACTTCCTGCTTAAACTGGCTTATAAGCAAAATGGCTTCTTGTGTTTTTGTAATTTGACAGATGAAAGATTTTTCAAATATTAAAAATATAAAAAACACTGCATAATGAATAAAATAAGTAGGATATGACTGTAATATATACATAAATATTTATATTATATAAGATAATAATACAGTGGAGTTCGGTTATGTCGACGGCCTCGGGGGTTGCAAAAAATGATTAGATAACCCATAACATATAACATATATATATATATATATATATATATAATATATAACATAAATATAACATATATTTTCCCACATATATCCCGCAGACGCAGATAATCCGCACGCTCATATAGCCAGCGGGTTTTGGGTTTTGTGTAAAAAAAAATTTGCTGGCATAACCCACACCCATAGATTGATGAACTTTAAGAAGTGTGTCGATGAGATGAGAAGAGCCCGCCCTCACGGCAGCACTGCCAATCACGTCTTCTTGCATGATTGACAGGTCAGACAGCCTATCAGAGTGATAGTGGAAGCGCCAAAGACAACAACCCTCGCAAGAGAGAAAAATTAACATTTATTGATGTACATGATGTGAGTTATTAAATGAGAATGTTTGGTGTCTTTTTACACAACAGTGTTGCTGCGATTAGTTTGATGAAGCGATCGGCATTCATCTAATAAAATGTACATACACTGTACTGTGTGTGTGTTTGCTAACAACAAAAGTCACATGTAAAACCACCACAATAAAAACCACCTTTGATTCTTGATACAAACCTTTAATTATATTCTCCAACAATGCAAACACAAAGATTGCTCACAAAATCAGAAAAAGCGTGCGGGTCTACAGCGTGTTTTCCCTCAGACGAGATCAACGACAGGGAGTGAACCGTGAGCGGACCGCCATCCACGTGCAACGCAAACTCAGCGCATGCGCATGAACTAGCTACGCTAATTAGTCATGAAATAACCATGTGAAGTGGCGATTTTGTCCCTGTTTTGTGCTCGAGATATTAGTGTTCGGCGACATTAACGAATCGAAAATACTGAGACAAATATGGAGTCTGGCGGTTCCACTACAAAAACGTTGACATAATAGTATTGGCGAGTTAACCGTGACTCGAGATAAGTGAACTCCACTGTAAATAATTTTTTTTTTTTAATAAGATAAAGCTTGTGAGCGGTAACTGAATTTACTAAATGTACTATACATTAGATTTAACAGTAAAAACGTACATAATAAAGATTTATGGAATCAATTTTAAATCACTTATCAAGTAGTCGAATGACATCGAATATTTATGCAGCAGCACAACAAACAATCTTGCATTATTCAAGAGCCTTCCAGAAGGCGTTTTTGTTCCTTTCTGCTTGGATGGCACAGCTTGGTTCATTTCCAGAAGGGTTTCATGCATAAAGTTTCAAATGAAGGTTATCAGTAGATGTTGAGCTGAGAACCACTAAGCGAGCATCATGGGAAAAGCCCCAAACCCAATTAAACTGCTTGCATGGGTTTCATTTCCACTGCTAATTCAATCACTGCCAACACTGACTCCTCTAGAGCTCTCCGTTCAAATGACCTCTGACCTTGATCAATGCCTGCTTGGCACTCCTGCTCAGCCAGCGGCCTGGCAGTGCCTCTCCAAGCATATTCACATTGCATGACAAATCTAGTTTGCGGTCCAAAAGTTTCAAGCCACAATGGACTAAATAAAGTTTCAAAGTTTATCCATTTTCAAAACATGCTAACAAGTTACATGTGATCATGTGTTGGGGATAAACAAACAGAGGAACACACAAACACATTCCTCAGTGCAATTAAACACACTCATAAATCACAGCTTCACATATGTGTCCGGATTGTGTTGGCATAAGCAGGCTCTCTTCACTCAGAGGTCCATTTGTAACCGCGGGCACTTAGAGAGCTCAGCTGCAGCACTCAGAGACGCTGAAACGTGATCAGAGCTTCTCTGTTTGTCCTGGAAGCTCTACAATGGCGCTCTCAGAGGAGAAAGAGGCCGCCTCTCCTCAATCAATACAGGCTACCTTGTAAACAACACCAATGACACCATTTTCTGGACATTTTTATATTACAAAAAGAACTCAAGACCACATACATAAACAGGCATATCTAAGTCTTTTAGATCTCTTTTTTTAAAGATAATTAAACCTATTTTTTGGTAATAAAATAAAAGCTGAAAAAAGGGGAGCAAATATTGGATTTAAATTCAGACAGAATATTAGATGCCTTGGCATCGAACTGAAATAAATACGTTTGAGAAATATTTACCGTATATTAAAAATATCAAAAGCACTTAACAAGGTCAATGAATCTAAAACAAAATTCTAAATGTATAAAAACAAAAGGTAATTAAAAACATTATTAATAAATATTGCAGTATTATATCTTGACAGTTTTCACGGATGAGGCTGAGCATAATATATTGCAGAACCATCATATGGAAACTAAAGTGCAAATGTTTCATTATTTTCCTGTTTACTAAAAAAAGCTCAGTTCTGGGAACGTTCTAAGAACAAAACCCTAATATTCCCACAACATTCTGTGGACCAATAATTGGATAAACTCTAGAGTTCACAAAGCGGGGAAATGTGTTGTGGAGAGGGAGCCGGGCTCTCCATCAACCCGCTCCGAGTGAAAGGAAAGGTCAGTGAAGGTTTCGCTCCGCTCGGATGGTGCCAGCGGTAAACAGAGCGAGTAGTTGAGAGTGTTGACTAAACAAATGATTTCCTGGTTCCATAGACCGGCTCCCACCCCTTCCATTGCACAAGGTCAGAGGGACTCTCATCCCCCCCTCTCCCACCCCAGCTCTGGGTAAAATTAGATTTGATCAGGCATCCTGTGGGACAGCTATTCTTCTGCGTTAGAAATGGCCCCCGCTGAAGATGGTTATTAGCATTGTAATGCGTGCCGCGCTTCTGGGACTGTTTACACTTCCAAACATGTGTTTCCGCCCAGCTTTTGCAGCGCGGCTATAAGCCTCCAGTGTGCCCGCACCTTCCCGATCCACTCATCAGCGGCTTTCTCATTCAAATCAGCTGGAGATCAGACCGCTTAATTAGGCCGCACATTTCCCAAAGTGAAGCTCCAATGAGAGGAGCCTCTTTAAGAGCCTTTTGAAATGAATGAGCCTCCACTTCAGAAACATTACCTTGCAGTTACCAGCACAAACACCGACGGAGGCCTGAGAAAGCTGATATGAATGAGTGGCGTGGAGAGCGGCAGCTCGGCAGCTCCCTCGTGCATCTGCTGGCACGCAAACAGAGCCAATTTGTCATTTGTTTTTGGGCTTGGTTTTGATTAGTTCTGGCTGTGATGAATGCATTGCATCAAGAGAAACAATAAACATTTTGCTCTGACATTATTGCGTCTTGGTGATGCTCACTAGTTCCTCGGTGTTGGGATCCAAACACCACTGACGTGCCGCGATGCGTTACGAATGCACTCGGTGAGGATAATGAATAGCTTTGCATGCTCTCCGTTAGAAACAGCGACGCCATTTTAATACAATTATCACACAGCAAATGACCACACTGGGTAATACATTTGCCTTTACAGATCCTTATAAATGAATTACAGACCTCTGTGGTTGATTCCTCTTTGTAAATCTGTCGAAGAGAATCATAATATTGTGCTCGCGCTAAAAGCGCTCTAATTATGATTCAGTAATGACTCGGAGCAGAGCGGGTCACTCGTTGCGAGAGCCCTGTACAACACAACTGCTATATCTCATAATTAGAGAGCCGGCAAACGAAGGATTTCCAAGCATCTCGTCTGTGAAGTGGAATAGAGATGCAGCTCCACCTCATTAAAAGCAGCGTTTCATTCCTGTTCAATAGCTACGGACGACAGCGAGGCGTCTCACCGCTCTATTAGAGGAGAGATGCTGCATACTTCCCCGGAGTGTCTCCCGCTCTCCTTCTTGTGACATCTTTGTTAGGCAACGATTCCCATTTACAGACTGTCGCTGCCGCAGGACGGACACACAAGCGCACACAAACACACATGCCGTCTGCATGACTGTCCCGTGTCCCGCGAGAACTTCAGGCCTGATCGCTGTCTTTCCCTTCCCCGTGAGGCCGAGAGCATCTCCGAAAACACATCCCGATCCAGCCACTAAAGGCGTGAGAAATGTAAAACTCTCACTCTACTATTTGTAAAAAGTGTGTATACATGTACTAATTTAGCACTTTTTTAAATGATTGATAACAGAGAAGCTTGTTGGCCAGAGTGCAAGTCTTAGGGTTGAAACTTAGAAGAAGACGAGCTTTCCTGTGTGTCTAACAGTAGAGAGCAGCGCTTGCAACAGCAAGGCCATGGGTTCGATTCCCAGGGAAAGCAAGAACTGATTAGAATGTCAATGTGTTTCTTGAATGCGATGATAAAAGCGTCTGATAAATGTACAAAAACAAATTTACTAACACAATAATAATAGTCATTATATTGCTGGAAACACCTTACAATATGGTTTGATTTATAAACATTAATAATCAATAACCATACATTAGATTGGGTCATGCCGAGAACACAGATACGCAGATTTACAGACCGACTCCTGCTGATGCACCTGCTTTGCTGGCACTGTTGTTTCCGAGTCTTAACTCGACATCAGTGCTCTTGTCAGTGGTTAAGGTCAGTGTGTGAAGGAAAGCTTAGCTCTGTGTTCACAGCTGGACGCATATGTACAGACTATAAACTAATGCCAGGAACAGCTGGGCAACAGCAACATGCATGAGTGTGTTGGGCTGTTAAACAGTTCTTGATATCTGCAAACACAAACAAATACACAGTCATACAGAAACACACTATTAAAGTAAGGACAGTTTCGGGGAGTTTCCCTCTTCCTCAATGCCTGATCAAAAGTGTAGCATGGTTTCATGATATGTTTTTTTCAAATTAAAAGTCCTGCACAGTACTTGATCACTAATCTTAGCGCTATGCTAAGCTATCAGACTCTGCTTTTAGCTTGCAAATGCAAATAAAGAATTGTATATGTTTAATTTGGTCATTTTAGTCTTTGGGATGCAATTACATGCAATTTACAATAAATGAATGAACATTTCATGATCAAAATACTAAATACATAGTATTTGTTGTTGTTGTTGTTTATCATTTATAAACAGGCACAAAGAATACCCCAAAAAGTTCGCTAAAGTTTTAAACGGCAATAGTGATTCTTCTATTGACCAAAAAGTATATTTAGTGGAAGATAAAAATGTAATTGTGGTTATTATATTGCATTTCTTATGATCAGTAACTAATTGAAATATTTGTTGAGGTCTTTTATAGACACATCGATGTATTTTAATGTATTGCTGTTGCTGCTGTTTTTATAAAAAAGCAAGCGACAAGATATTATTGTGTCAATATATTACATGAATCTTGCTCTAATATAGTGCACGGACACGCAAAACGTATGCAATAATGCTCCTGCGTCTTTATCGCTAAGGCGCTCGATGTGACTGGGTCAGCCAGTAATTTTAAGACATAATTTTGCCGAAATCCCCTGACACGTCTCAATAAGCCACCATGATGCCTGTAGCAAATTGAGAGCAGAAGAAGAAGAAAGAGAGAAGAAAAAGAGAGAAAGTAGCTTTGAAACAACTAAGCCTATTAGCATAATTTTCAAAGCCTCTCAGAATGCGAGTCCTCCTGTCGGAGCCATCCCTCTTCCTCGGTGCCATTGTGCTGAATGTACTGCTCCGCTACAGAAGCCAGCACAATGGGAGCCCTGCATCGGCCACCACCTAATCCCCTATTGTGGCAGGTTTATGGCTGCCTCTTTTTCGGGGGCCCCTTAGGACCCTCCATTTCTCTGGAGCTGCCGGACCACACGGACTCGCCTGCCACTGATAAATCTCCACCTCAGACAAAGAGATGGCAGGTCAGCCAAGGGTCCAGGGATTGTGCTGGCCACTCTTAATGTACGCTGACTGTCAGCCACGGGCATGACTGATAACAGAGGTATTATTTTCACAGAGGAGCAGTGCCCAACACCAGCCATAAAACCTCCCATTCTAATCCAAACGACCCCCCTCCGGCTATTGTGGTGAGGACGCGCTTCCGTGCAGAGCTCAAGTGCGATAACTGTGGCCAACATAGCCGCGGAGAGAGGAGGGATCTGTCCACAGAAGAATTACTGTCTGTCTCTCCATTGTGCCCGTGTGTGGGAGGACGAGCTGCCAACAGCCGACAGCAAGGAGGTGTTCCATATGCCCACCTCCGTGATGCTGACAGACCATAAACACTCAGGTGGCAGATTTGCTATCTGCGCAGCGTAGGTCCCTTTCTTCCCCACCGGTGATAAAAAAAGAGTGAAACGCCTAGAAGTCTAATGGGCCGTGGAAATTATTCAAATGCTTATGCTATTACTCCACCCACGTCATCAATGAATGCATGCATACGGGATCAGTGTGAAAGTGCGTACGCCTCTTGGCTTTGTTCCCGAAGCTGTCTGTGTAGACATGTGTCTTTTAAGGCAGCATCCTCACATCCTAAGTGACTGATCTGGAACACTCCGCATGCTTTATGGAAGATGCAACCCATGCCGATAGAGACTGTTGTTAGCATGTTGCTAAGCTAGCAGCACAAGGCTACGATAAGCATGCTAATACAACACATAAACACATATAAATTAAATGTTGGTATTAATAATCCACATTTCTCCGACGTTGGTGTGTGTGTGTGTGTGTGTGTGTGTGCGCGCTAGGCAATGGAGGAGAGCACTCTAAGCAAAAGCCTGCACGAATGACCAGCATGTGTGAGGAATAAGTGTCCTCCTTTCAAGAGTGCTAAAATAGGTCATCTCCAGCACGTCATAAAACCAACACCGGCTCCAAGTGAGGACAGCTCACTTCCTCTTTCACCAACTCCTGACCAAAAATATGTGTGTGTTATGTGCACGGAAAACTAAATCTCAGGATTCTCAGACCTACAAATCATCCTTAAAAAGACAGTTAAATCAAAAATGAAATCCTGTCATTATGCACTCACCCTCATGTTTCAAACAGAGAGATCGCTTTCTGTAAAGCACTGTTATTTTTTGAAGAATATACTAGATGTTCTTTTTCATTTTATGAAAGTCAAGGATGATGGCTGTCAAGCTCTGAAAGTCATGCCGTTTGGAAGGACATGAGGCTGAGTGAATGGTGACAGTATTCCTTTAATAGCCAAAAATGTGTAAATGTGATTTCACAAATCCCAGTTTTATACATCGTAGCTTTGATTAATACCTGTTCTTATAAAAAGTGACATGCAATTTTATTTTGGCGATTTATTTACACAGCTGAAGTCTTGCTTGGCCAGTGTTTGTTCAGTAACTTTATCAAGGGAACTAAAGTAATGCTCGGCAAGAGGATGTCAACCACTGCGCTAGAATCTGTTGAATTTCTAGAAAGTCATTGCCAAACCACAGCTTTTCATTGTAACCATATGGCCAGTCCCCATGGTCACCTTCCCGCTTACTTCGCACCTGCTGTTCCAGCCCAAACATACAGCTATTCAAAGAGCAGATGAGTGATCACTCATTTACTTCAGATCATTATCAAGAAGCCATTTCGACTCCAAATGACCTGGGGATCCTGGTAACCCACACGCAATGTTCTGACCAAACCATTAATAAAACTCGCTGAAGGAAATACCAGTGCTAGCAAGGTGGAAAAAGGGATAGTATTAAAGTGAAAAAGGTGTTTGTGTTAGTGTTACAGCATGATAATCAGCCCTCCTTTCCATTTAAAGTTCAGCCTGTGTTCAGCAGAGTATAACCTGATAGCTGGATAGTTGCTGGGATTGTACAGGCCTCAAGTCTTACAGGATTTCATAGTTCGTACAGCAGGGTGCTCCTGGAAGGCCAATGTCTTGCAGAGTTCAGCTCCAACCTGCCCCCAAAAATACTTGGCTGAACGTTTCTAGTGATCCTGAAGAGCTTGATTAGCTTCAGGTGTGTTTAGCCGAGGCTGGAACTAAACTCTGCAGGACTGTGGACTGGACACCCCTGTTTTACAGATTCTTGAAATGATGATTTGTCACTTGCCTATAATGAAGCTGTGAGCATGAAGGCCCCTTCGGCCCTGGCTGCCTGAATATAAAATATCCTGAGAAAGATCAGGTTCTTCCGTGATCAGCAGCTCCTGCAAGGGTCAGGAAGGGGTCTGACGCCCACGCCGTTACGGGCAGCTAGCAGAGCGAGAATGCTATTTAGATTCCTCCGGCAGGTGCCCCGCTCCAGCCTGGGCAGAGGGGCCCGCAAATCAATCTTCTGTGTCGAGCCACTCCGCAGGGTGTCCGCACATTTGTTAAGGCTTGCCTGCCAGCCAGTCCCCATTCGTCTCTCTGAGGGGGCGACTCTGGGGGAAAGGCTGTCTCACCAGGGGCTGGGCACAGGGTGCCATAAATCAAGGCCCTGCGCGGAGCTACACTGTGAGGCTGTCAGGGTCGGAGGAGACGCGCCATCGCAGGTGATGCACAGACACCGTGGCAGGACGGCACCGAGACATCAAGAGTCTCTTCTTTCCTACCCTCAGACAGCTGTTAAAAATGTCCCTCTCTTTCTTCATAAATACCCCTGCTCGCACTGACAGGCGCTCACGCTACGCTCTTCTGTTTGTTAACAGTGTGTTGCATAAAATGCCCTCCTGCGGCTCGGTTCCTGAGCCACGGATATTTTCTGATGACACAGCAGAGCCGTAGAATTTATGAGACTAGAATAAACCTTTTCTGAAAAGCACAAGTGCTTGCAAACAACCTCAGGCTTTGTCAGAGATTAAATGTGAATGCGGCGGGTTGCTTGATGCCTGCGCTTTGACAGCGAGAGGAGGAGGAGGGGGAGGTTTTGAAACGAGTCAAACGCCAAGGGACCCTCTCCGAGACGAGCGAGCTCCTCTGGGTCCTCCTTAGATATCTTCAGCACACCAAGAAAGGGAATGCTTGAGGAGGGCTGACATTTTACACAAAACCCCCTCTTTATACAAGGAGAGGGGCAATTATCAGACTGTTTGCACCAGTCAGGGGGGCAATTACCTGAGAGAAAGGTCAGAAGCTGTGTTCTGCTCCGGTTCCTCCTCCGTAGGATTGATTGCTCACCTGGGTTCATCTCTGGTGCTGACACACATGGTCTCACACGACTTTGTCTCCTTGGACTCACTGAGATATCCTGACACGCTTCTCTGACAGATCTGTGTTTCCGCACACTGAGGTCTTTACATGAAGAGGCAGCTGGAGGAGCTGAACTTTGCTATGTTGTTACTTTTTTGTCTTCTAATCCTTTGTAAAAACTATGAAAATCATATTCTTTTTAAAAAGTTACAAAATACTGTACCCTGATTATCAAAGTTAAAAATGGCATTGGAATGGGTTTACTGAACAAACTATGTCTGCCTTTAATTAAATAGCCGTTCCACACACTGCTGTTGTAATTGGTGGAAGAGATTTGAAGTGTTTTGAATGCAACATGTGTTACCAAAACAAAGAATAAGGTTAGAATTATTACATTATAATCTGCTCCGTCCATTGACGCACATGTGAGCCAACACTCACTCGTTGAAGCCTGAAGTTAATCCTAGACTCTCTCTCTGTCAAGATAATCCGTCATGCAAAATGTAAATACTTGCATGAATTTTTTTAACATTTACAAGTAGATCTGGTATACAACAGTAACATGTAAGATGTGTGCTGAGGAAAAGGGTCTCACATGCATTGAGAGGAACACAGGTCTGACATTAGGACAGTGGTTCTCAAATAGTGGGGGGGGGGGGGGGGCGTGAGTGACCCTGGGGAACATGCTTTTCTTGCACCGAACAAGAGCAGCAGGTATGAAGTTCAGATAACCATCCCTTCACCCTTTGACGTGTACGATGTGTCACGGGATCAACCGCTAAATTCACGCGTTTTCACGCAATATCTGGCACTGATCCAGAGACAGACGCGCTCAGAGCTTGTCATTTATCACAACAATTCAGTAATTTCAACCACAAGGTTTCTTTTAGGTTTCAAACATTTAAATACTAATAAGTACTGGCAAAACAATACATTTATACTTTGAAAAATACACACGAACGTCTATAAAAGAGGAAACAGCAATCCATTAAATTATAAACTGACAAGGTGTTTTATTCATATCAGATACACATTGTATTGGTAACTATAAACGTCACTCTGTTCTTCTCCCACTTCACTGGCCACTTACTGTCATGTGTTTCAGAAGAAGTGACTGAATTGACGTGTTGTAAATCAGACAGATCTGATGCTCTGAACTGCGCCGCCCGTCGCGCTTCACAGATCAACGAACATGATCATTATAAAAATTAAGCGACAAAACACATTCACTTCCACATATCTGAGAATCTGAATATCAGGTAGTTGATGACAGAGCCAACAAGTCGGTGACTGTTTTGAATAAAAAAGAAAAAAAGAAATAAATGTGATTATCTATTATGCAGCACTTTTTGTGACTGCGGTATGTCACGTGACACGCATGACACGTCGCCATGGAAACAATAAGGCGAAAGTTCCAAAATGGGGGGAGGGGGGCACTCGAAATGTTTACTTTTTCCTAGGGGGGGGGGGCGTGACGGAAAATAATTGAGAAGCACTGCATTAGGACAAGCCATTTAATATAACGCACGTCTCATGTTTAAGACAACTTATCCAGCATCAGGTCAGTCTGTGTGCTTCTTTATTCTTCAGATGTGAACGCAACATCAGAGTATATATCAATATCCATTACACTGTCCCATTCTAAGGGGGAAACGCAGAGTTTGGAATTACATTCTGCACATAAAGCAGTTTCACACAGTGGTTAAAAGAACACTGTATTTGTTCAGTACATAAACCAAAAGAACCTTTCTGAAATTATTTACTGCGAGTACATGACTGTTACACAAACAGAGTTGACATTTCGACTAACAACAAGTCTTGAAAACAGAAGCAGAAAACACACTGAAGACAAATTTCAGACTTTAGTTCTTGGTAAATTTGATCTGGGTTTTTAATATAAAGCGAGCATGAGGCTTATCACACGGCTTGTTTCTGCTCACCTTCAATCTAAGCACTGCGTAGTGAAGAGAACGCCTCACACCTCAACACAGCCCTCGCTAAATTACTGTTATAAACTCACACATCTCCCAGATTCAATCTCACAACCAAAAATGTATCTTTCGGTCTCCCTGGCGTGCTCTTCCTGAATCCTCAGGGTTCCTACTTCCCGGAGAAATGCTCATACAGCAGAACACAACTTTAGATAAAGAATCATTCTTTGGTAAGTTTTGAGACGTCGGCATAAACTGGGATGGAGCAGGAAACAATGGCTTAATCTTCACTGTTACATCATGACTCTTTCTGTACAACTGAACAAACACGGACACTTCTCAGCTCACAACAACTGTGCACTGACATTAATGAACACCATGCTTCATTAGCATTGACCGATCTGTCAGAAAACAATATTGTGGTTACAAGTTGACAGGTTTGTGATTTTGAGGACGAAATAGTCACCGGATTAACCAATTGGTTTCAGGTTAATGGCATGAAATCTTTCATAGATATTCAGGGTAATATATATGTACTGTATCTGGGCTACACATAACTTCTTAAAACTTCTCTGTACATCAGACCGACATGCAATTTAGTTTAATTGTAATGATGTATTTTATCATATAATGCAAATAAACATTTAAAACTTAATTTTTAAACAAACAGTTGATGAGCCCCATTGATTTCCATAAACTATAAAATATCTTCTTTTGTGTTGAGAAGAAGAAAGAAACTCGTACAGGTTTGGAACAACTTGAGGGCGAGTAAATTATGACTGACGACAGAATTTAAATTTTTCGGTAAACCATACCTTTAAATAATTGCATGTGTACGCAGAAATGATGTTTACACTACGGAAAGGTTTTCCACCCAATATTTACACTTCAAAAGTTTGGGATCACTATGACTTTGATCGTGCAGGGAGTCATTAAATTAAAACGTTACATTTAATATCTTACAAAAAATGTCTTTTACAAATAAACGCTTAAAACTTTCTGTTCATCAAAGAATCATTAAAAATATACTACAATTTCACACTTTGTTTCAGAGTTCAGTAAGAAATTTTTGACCAAATCAACATATTTGAATGATTTCTGAAGAGTGTTTGAACAATAATCTTACAGAAATGTTCAGATTTTCACTTTTAAGGCAAAAAAGAGGCACCCGTCAATAATCATTTCTGTAATAATTGACATCATGCCACAAATGCAGTCAAACAGAGCTTGAAGTGAGCCTGAACCATTCCTTCATCTTAGAGAGGGGTTTGTGGAGTCGAGAAGCGAGCGAGGTTTTATAGATGGAGGCCTATCAAGGGAGCAGCCTTGGTCTCTGGCCTTTAGCAGCTCACTATTAGTTACACTGATAGATCTCTTAAGACATCAGAGGGGAGATTAGAACACACTTTACTGTGAAAAACAATCCCTTCAGCGGCCCCTCTACCACCGGCTGATCGATGCACACTCAAACAGGCCTTGTCAGGACTGCGCCGCTGTGATTGGCTGGCGCTGAGGAACAGACAGCAGACAAGCTGACAGCGACCCTCCCCATCAGCCTGCCATCCATCTCCTGCCGCACACACAGAGATGCTGTCTGTCCCCCGCTGCCCAGCGGACACCGTGGCGTGACGCATAAATGCCAACACATGTTCATGCACACACACACACACACACACACATGTGTGTGTTGAGGGAGGAAGCGGAATGAAATGCTGCATAGATGGGCACTGGGCCGGTTGAAAGGCTGTTTTGTTTGGAAAATTCCTTCTACTTTCACACAGACCGATATTATTTTCTACAAAGGCAGATTTTAGTGAGGTATAAACTGATATTACAGAAAACTAAATGCATAATGCATATGGTGTTTATAAAGTTACATCACACTGTATATTATATTACCGTATTTTCCCGCATATAACGCTTATATACCGCATTTATCGCTTATAAATTCACACAATAACAAAACAAACCTGAATCAGAAGAAAAAGAAAGAGCAGTCTCTCCCGCTGCGCTCGTCCCTTAAGAAGTGATTCTACAGGTGTTGATCATCGGATGAGATGAGAAGAGCCCGCCCTCATGCAGCACAGCCAATCACGTCGTCTTGCATGATTGACAGGTCAGACAGCCTATCAGCGCAGCTGTCAGAGTGACAGTACAAGCGCCAGAGACAACAACCCTCACAAGAGAGAAAAACAGATAGAAAATACCGCAAAAAATATTATTACCTGTACAAAAATTGGGATATAGCCCACACCCTGATATAACCCGCACCCCCATGTGGGGTTTGTCAAACCTGGTATAAGCCGCGGTTTATATGCGGGAAAATGCGGTAATAGGTCTTGCAAAACTACTCAGTCCATAAACTGCTACTGCTTTACTCATTTTACTGAATTGCAAATAGTACTCAGTTTGCATGGGCACACACTTAAAGTTTACACAGATGAGGAGCCAGCACTGCCTTCTAATTGGTCCCTATGCCAGTGAACCATTAAAATAACTACCATATTTGGATCATTATGAGAGACAGCTGTAAAAATGAACACTAAAGAGCATTGGAAAGAAGACCCTTGCAGTATATTATTGAGTGTTCGCGTGTCCCAGTGGGATCTGCTCAATTATCCAAAAGCAGACTGACCTCTAGGGCTGGGCAGCGCGTAAAAACGGGTTGTTCGGCAGAGATTATGCTGTTCCCTTCATGCTCATGTCACTGCATAATGCTATTTACATGAGAAAGTGGTAAAGAAACACGGAGTAATATTGAAATACAGAGCAGGACATGTGCTAAAGTCAAGCTGAATCTGTCTCATTATGCCAAATTAAAGCAGAATTCAATTTATATTCATATGAATCCATCAAAGCTTTCAAAGTTATACACATCCAACATAATCTCACATTTTGGCAAACTGGTAGCTGATGCATATGAATTTGTTCAATCTTATTGTTATACGATCTTGCTTAAACCCCAGTGATAGTTAGCTTTAGGGAGGACCTTCATGCTTTTTCTAAATATCATATGTTTTTGTACAATCCGCATCAAATTTATACGAAATTGCACATTGTAAAATAGTTGTTTTTCCATTTTACAGAATGACTTACTGTAACTCCCTTTATGTGTGAATGAATGGAGCGTCTCCAGCTCGTGAGCGGCGCCGGATCCAGCCAGCAGAAGCAGAGCACATTACTCCAGCTTTAATTACTGCACCTGTATGTGTGTCTGAGTTACTGTCTGCTCACAATCCTCAAGGTCATCCAACCAGAGTGCTAAATGTTCCTGCGCTGACACGGAGAGTGCTTTTACACAATTTACAAACATCGCTATTTTCTCTGGCTTTTAATGAAGTTTCAGGACTTGTTTGTGTTTGTAATTTGTCATGCTGCATATGGTTTTTATTATTTATGTCTACATTAATGCGTTTATCAGTCACTTTTATCATTGCATTCAAGAAACACATTGACATTCTCATCAGTTCTTGCTTTCCCTGGGAATCAAACCCATGACCTTGATGTTGCAAGCACTGCTCTCTACTGGTTGAACGACAGGAAAGGTAAGGTATTACTGCTTTTAAATGGTGATATAAATAAATCTGACATTGAAACATGAAACCGCAAGTTATTTAACATTTTTATGTTGATTGTGTTTTTCTCTACCATATGAGATCACCATACAAGAGTAGAAGAAGAAAAGCATATGTTGTTTAAGCAAATAAGTATTACATCAGCCACTAAAGTAGCTGGATCTTCCTTTCTTTGTTGACCAAACTGGAGTCGATAGCTATGAATCAAAACCCTGCTTAATCTAGCTGCTCAATTTATGATGTATTATCATTTTAGGAAATATCAGACAAAAATCTTCTGCGGTGGACCTTAAATATTTTTGGCTAGTTAGAAATAAAATCCACATTTGAATAATCATTCTGCATATTCCCTGCAGTTTCCATCTGGCCGTTCCCGAGGAACTGTTGATCCAGAGACGGACCCACAACATGAGAGCGTAACATGCTGGACTCGACGTGCTTCTGATGAGGGGTTTGTTATTGGGCGAAGGCCCAGAACAATGCGATTACAGTGGGGCTTCCAGAGGACGAATGTGAGGGGAAATCATAGGACTGGAGGAATTTCCCCCCACTGGGCACACACATGCTCTTTCGCTCTGCTCCACCTCTCCGTGTGCGCCGCTGAGGCTTGGACAATGAGCGCCGCAGAGCCGTGACCGCTCTCGCTGCTGTGTCAGAGAACTCTGCCCGGAGAGCCTTTATGCCATGCAGATATTTGGCGTCCACACATTCCTTTCAGCAGGACAATAAAAATATAGGCTCAATCCGAAAGGTTTTCCGGCCAACCGATGCTCCCATTTAATATGCATAATGAGCATGCATGTAAATGGCTTTTATGGCATCATAAACAGAGCCTGACGCAGATCCACTGACCCCGCGGCTCAAGAGTGGGCCGTGATGATAAATGGCTTCTATTTATTGGCATGAATCTCACTTGGCAAAAATATTAGCTTTGGATGAACTTCCCTCCGCTCTCTTAATGTATTTCGAGACCTCCTCTGGCATTGATTTATCCTAAATACTGCAGCAATCATAATTAGCCCAATTAAAGTGATGAGTAATAACCATGCCGATTCTTCATACACCTGGAGACAATTTTCTGATGCTCTACACTATGATGCATTAATTACCATCGATCTACGGCACGCAATTTCCATTTGCACATTGTTCTATGAATCTCAGCTGTAATTTACACTGAGCAAACAATTACACAAGATTAGTGTTCCTTTAGTGACGGTTGCACAGAGCTGGTGTGTGTCAAACACGAACACAAGCAACAGAAAACATATGTGTGTCATACTGAACAAAGCAATGCCCTTTCCTGTAGCTCAACCAGTAGAGCATTGGTGCTTGCAACGGTAAGGTCATGGGTTCGATCCCAAGGACAGCAAGAACTGATGTAATGTGAGTCGCTTTGGATAAAAACGTCTGGTAAATGCAATGTAAAATATTAAGACATCTGAAAACTCATTTTTTATGCATGATGCTGTGATTAACACCTAACATTCATCAATCATATGCAGTGTGATCAGATATCACTACAATACACTCATCTGCATAATAACGACATGCAAATGACACTTAGCAGGCAGTCATATCTATTTAAATGTAAATCAATGCACTCGTAGGCCTGTCCTCATTAAACATGGCAGGCTGTTAACGCTGACGTCAATACCCGACCAAAGATGGGATCTCATTAACATCTCAAGACAGAAGTGAGATTGCAAATGGACAATGGAGGAAGTCTGCTGATTTACAAAGTGATTCTTTCTGTGTGAGTGTGTGTGTGTGTGTGTGTGTGTGTGTGTTCAATAGAACAGCATTGATCTGAAATAGAAAAATATCTTTACTGTCACTTTTGATCAGTTTACTGGATCCTTACCAAATATGTGCTTATTTTTTATTATATTTGTTTTATTTTGCTTTAAATTGAGTTGATTCTGAAATGAAACATGACTGAAACTGAAATAAGTCTCTTGAGTTCTGAAAGAGGAAACTTTAAGCAATGTAATTTTCTTCAGGGTAGCTCTGCCATCACAAACTGATATTGCTTTCTAAATTGTGAAGCACAGGGGAAAAAAGGTCTGAGAATGGTTAACAGTGCTCTGTTACACACACACACATAATCTGTTTTCCATCTCTTATTAGAGTCGTTCAAGTGCGCTGTTGTGGTTTCCAGTCATCCATCTGACGGTACTGTTCAGTCTTAATGTATGGCGAGTGTCAAAACACCGATATAATGCGCAATTAAACACGACTATTACTTGTTTCATAGACACGACTCTCTGTAACACGGCTTCAGCTGTGTAAACGCTGCAAGTCTTTTTTACTGTGAAATGAAGAGGTTCTGATGTCATGGTTTTACCGCTCTGCTCCGGGACGGAGTCTTTTCTTTGGCGGAGGAAGACAACGAATGAGCGCAGTCTTTGTGCTTTAATTGTGTAACGCTGTCTCGCTGAGTGGCATTTGGCAGCAGGGTTGGCATTCCACTGGCAAGCCCAGAGAATCAATGCAAGCTAAAGATGGATGAAATATGCTCCTCATCAGTGCAACAGATTTCAGTGCTGATTAAAGATCCAACCTGCCAGTCAAGAGAAGGATTTGAAGATTTACACGGAGCCAATACTGCTTTTATATACAGTAACAGTTCAATGAGCAAGATGTTAAGTGACTTCAATTTTAGGGACGGTTACTTTGTTTTCCCTCAGTCAATAACAAGAACTGTAAACTAGACCGCAGAAGAAACACTGTAGCACAGAGCAAAACACAGTCGAGCTGTTTCGAATGAATCAGCAATTTTTAAGTCTTTGTGTGTTTTTTTATCATTTAAATGAATAATTCAGTGCCTCACGCATAAAGACAGTCACTTGTTCAGTTTCTGAATGAATGTGTTGATTAAATGGCATTCCTCAACTCCTCAATTGAATTCCTCATTTAGCTTTCCTGTAGCTCAACCAGTAGCACATTGGTGCTTGCAACATCAAGGTCATGGGTTCGATTCCCAGGGAAAGCAAGAACTGATTAGAATGTCAATGTGTTTCTTGAACGCAATGATAAAAGCAGCTGATAAATGTAAATGACGTAATGACTCATTTATACCAACAGTTACTTGTTTTGTTCCTGAATGAATACGTTTTTTTAAACAAACTGGTTGAGTGAATAATTAAAATACACACGTTTTCTCACCAATATGCTGTTAACTACAACAAATCAGTTCATTAAAATAACCTGACTTACCAGTTTACATGCAAATAAATACGCTGTATCAATAAAAATGGTAAATAACATTGATGATGTCTGTTACCCTTAGTCCTGTTTGTCATGTCATCTGTGCACTTCCTGTGAGGTCAATGTTACACTTCCTGTCTGTGAGGTCTCTCTTCCGAGGTCTGAGTTGGTGGATGAGCTGAAGCAGACAGTTATAGGAGTGCAGAGGAAGGATTCAATGACTGTAGGAGTAGAACTGTGTCAGGTTGAACATCCTCCGCCGGTGAAGGAAGTACAGTGTCCGCTGGGCCTTTTTGATGAGGAACTCCCACTTCAGGTCCAGAGAGGTGATGGTGCTCAGGAAACTGAACGATTCACAGCGGTGTTCATGATGTCGAGTGTGAATAATGCTGGGGTGTTTCTCCTGAAGTTCTCCAGCTCCTTAACCTCCCGTCTGAAAGCAGACTCGTCAGGCCGATGAGTGTGGTGTCGTTTGACAGACGGTGTTTTGTGGTGCGGTCACTGGTGTGGAGGGAGAGAACACACCCTTCGGGTGCTTTCTGTTTTCGGTTGAGAACGATGTCGTGTGCTCGACCCCTAAGTTAATAACTAATGGTTCCAGAACTGGAAAAATAGTTTCTTATAGAGCTGCTGTACAGCCAAAAACAACCTTCACTCCCCTGGGCAGTGCCAGTGCTGATTGTACGGGTGCTGGATGAGAACTTTCCCAGCCTCACAGGTCTGTCTGTCAGGAAGCTGGTGTTCACTGACAAATGGAAATCTGTCAATTGAATAATTTCAATAATTCACACCATAAAGACAACTACTGGTGTAATAATGTAACCCAGAAAGAGAGTCACTGAAAAACCCCAAGCAATAATACACATGCTGAAAATCTGTCTGGACAAGCAATCAAGTGAGAGAAAAAGCCGTGAAAAACCCAAATGCTGTTGGACTTTTATTTCAGCACTGGTGGAATGATTTATGACCAATCCGATTCGAGGACTGGAACCAACCGTTGTATAAATATATAGAAGCAGAGCTATATTTATCTATTGTTGTTTAATCCACATTGAATAAGTCTTCCCATAAATGGCATTCAAAACCAAAATAAACAACGATTGGTCATATTACATGGCAGACCGACTTTGACAGATTTTTCCCTCTAAAGTGAGTGGATCTTGGTCAAAGTAAGACTTTATACTGTTAGGCAAAGGCCTGGCTACACGAGATAAAACTGTACCAAGACAGCTCAGAAATCCAGTAGGTAGATCATCACCCCTTAAAAGCCAATTACCCAACCCTCTACGGGTTCAGTTTCATGCTATTTGACAAATACCTCAACAGTTGAATCTTAGCAGAAAAACGTCTGGAGACTAAAAGGAAAACAAGCCTGGAAATGTCTGCCGGTCAATTTTCTATGTTGGGTATATTAATCTTAGTGGACTGCTCTCTGTGGCATTTGGAGCCTCTCTCCACGGTCTCTAGCACCGTCCGTATGTGTTTAAAGACACGGCTCACAGACAGTGGCTTCCTGAAAGGTCAATGCACATCTCAAAGGCATCCCACAACCTTTAAAGGTCTCCTCTTTTGTCCCCTCTTTAAGTGGCAGATGCATCAAAGAGCGGTCCATGCTGTTTGGAGCTTTCCGCAACAGATGGATTACAAGTTCAGATGTGCTGGATAAATTAAAGTGCAGAATGACGCCTCAGGGCTGTGCGTTACAGCTTTAGCTCCTGATAGCATCTCCACTGAACATCCTAAATGAAAAAAACTCTCTTGAGTCTCGGCTTGGATTCAAGCTCCCGGCTTTCATCATTCTGAGCCTAAGAGCGCGGCGCTTTTTCCGGGTAGCTATTGTAGCCTCCACGCACTGCTGCGCTGGAATATCCAGCGTTATGCTTGGCATTCAAGGTGAAGAGCAGACTCAAAGGTTGGAGAGCGGCACAAGGGCACTGGAGCTTGAAATGCTTTAATAAGCTGAGGGTGCAGAAACGGCCGTCTCTCTGGAATGATGCGTGGACTAACCAGACGGATCCACACTACGGTGTAAAAGGGAAGTGTATGTGTTTGCCTCTCTGATGTCGACCTCTCTACCTCTCCAGCTGGTGGGGGGCATCACAAAACCATCCAATGCCAACTTTGGACCCGGTTTCCTCCAGTATTTCTCCTCTTTGTTGCGTTTGTACTGAAACATATGCTTTCAGGACTGGTGGAAGGCATACTGGACAGCTTCAAATCATTGGACAAACTTCTGTCCCTGTGCGTTAGAGGTGTCTGTAATCAGCACTGGTTTAGGGATTCTTGGAGCTGGGCTTTTGTTCGGTGCAGGACAAGATCTGATGGGCAGTGAGATACTCGTGTGTGCGGATTACAGAACAATGGGACTCTCTCTAAAAAGTAAAGTATCTGTAAACAAATAAGTTGTTATTCATCTACCACACAAAAGCTACAAGCACAACAAAAATATATAAAATAGAATCAAATTACAAGCGCAAGCATAGGTGGAGCGTGTATATCATCTTATCCTTCTGCCTGTTGCTGCTTCTGATTGCTTTTAGAGGAAAAAGCTGTCTATAACTCGTGGTCTAGAATCAGTTTTCTCTGTAATAACAACATATTGGCAAAACATATTTGGCAAGCAATCCAGTGAGTATCTGTGTTTGCAGTATGGAGAGTGTCAAAGACTTCTATTTACATTTGGCTGACGCTTTTATCCAAAGTAACCTGCATCGCATTCAAGAATCACATTGATATTCTAATCAGTTCTTGCTTTCCCTGGGGATCGAACCCATGACCTTGATGTTGCAAGCGCTGATAGACACACAGGAAACATGTTTTTGCAGCGTTGAGCAATGTTGCCAATTCCAAACATATCTGTTGATTTCTTGAACGCAAGGGCCAATCAGAGGTGTTTATTCAGTTCTGCAAGCACATGAATCCTCTCATTATCACTAATAAAGTGTGGACATTATGAGTAATCAGCAGATTAGAATGATTTATAAAGGATACTGAAGACTGAAGCAATAAAGCTGAAAATTCAGCTTTCCCATTACTTGAATAAATTATATTTTAAAACTCACATGAACAATACTTTAGACAGCTTTTAATAATCATAGATCATGTTAATTTCTACATTTCCTGTGTTACGATGCGAGGAGACGAACGTGTGCGATGCGGAAGCAGGAGGCTGGATCTCAAAACTCAAACTCACTTTAATAATAAATGCAAACAAAAGACTTTAAATACAAACTCAAATAAGCACTCTTGTGCATAGAACTGAACAGAACAAAACTCAGATGGAAGACAGGAAGACAGGAAGACAGGAAGACAGGAAGACAGGAAGACAGGAAGACAGGAAGACAGG
The DNA here is from genome assembly GCA_037043235.1 of Rhodeus uyekii. NCBI lineage: Eukaryota > Metazoa > Chordata > Actinopteri > Cypriniformes > Acheilognathidae > Rhodeus > Rhodeus uyekii. Next base: position 1,101,114 of record JAWRVZ010000177.1, on the reverse strand, counting down.
AAGACAGGAAGACAGGACATCCCCACACAACTAACAACATACATCACTAACTTTAACCACCGACAAACACAAGGGAAACACAAGGGTTTTATACACGAGGGAATGATGAACACCTGGGTAGACTAACGATTAAGTGATCACGCGACAGGTGCAGGAAGTGAAACAATGACCTTACAGACAGGAAGTGTTCCCAAGACCTCACCAACAGGAAGTGAGAAAGAAGACCCGACAGACCGGAACAAGTGTTATACCTGTTAACATTAGTACAACGAACAGCAACACGCTGTACAATTATTTTGTTCGTGTTAACTAATGTATTAGCTGTTAACAAATGAGACCTCATTGTAAGGTGTTGCCATAAACGTTTACGATCTCAGATGTTTGAATGGGAGTAAACCCAGAACATCCCAGAAATCGCATACCAACGTGCCTTAGCAACCGCACAGCATAACCCTGGCAACACGGCAGCAACGTTTGCACAGCTGAGCTTCACTTAAGTTTTATTTTGCACAAAATGTTCCTTTCCTCCAAAGATCTTTGAAAATACAGCTTTATTATTGGAGTATTTTGGGAAACTCTGGCTGTTTTTCAGGAGAGGGTGGAGCGCAGCATGTCCACTTCATCACACGGACACCCGAGGCAATCCCAGGAGGCACTGCTGCAACCAGTATATGAGGGGACACGTCCTCCTTACATTTTGAAGATAATTATTATGTTTTAAAAATTTCATGTTTCTTGGCCATAGTTCAAAGAAAAAATAATGCAACCAATCTGCTTCCAACAAAGATTTTACAATTCTGCAGACGCCTGCAATACTTTTCAATACTCACCCATACCCGAACTCTTCAGCGCTACTGGCTGAACATCACAATTAATATTCATGTGCAATTTAATACGGTGTCCCTCCCACTTTCAGACAATACCAATGCCCTTGCCAAGATGCCTGAAAAGACAAAAGCACGTGGAGACCCGTGGGATTCATTTCCAGAAGCAGCAAACATGCGCAGCACAATGCAGGTGTGCGTTAAGCACTTTTAGTACCTGAAGCATAAACAATGTATGTAAAGTGATTACGGTGCAGGATAATTGCCAGCAACAGTTCCGCTGAGAGAAAGCGTCAGGGTCAGGATATAAAGAGTGTAACAGTACTGTAAATGTCTGCGGTGTAAATGGAAGTGCACTTTAAGGCCTAATGAGAGACAAAGGTTATGCTGTCATGTGCATTACATCTGCCCTCTTCTCTCTGGTTAACTGTAACGATCGGACTGAATGGACAGCGCTGCTGAGGCGCCACACAATGAATCCCTGCAGACATGCGGAGGTCTCGCTGCCGAGCGAGTGATGAAGATGAAGCACTCAAAGCCAAATCTCTCTTCAAAGAGCACGGTCCGGTCCGACCGCGGAAGCTCAGGCGACAGGAGTGACCGAGCAAACACAAGGTCTGAATTAGAAAACCAGCACGGCTTCAGATTGTTTAAATTAAATTTGTAAATAAACTTGTACGGCCAGATTCCTTGCAAACTGATTGGACAATTGCTTGGGCCACTGACATTGCAATATATAGCTTAGTTACACACACACACACACACACACACACACACACACGCATATACAAGTGTTTTTTAAATTGATTTTGATTCAAAATATCTGGTCTGTAAAACAAAGATAAAATATTAGAATATAAGAATATTAACTGATTAACATTAATATTTTTTTCAGAGAATATTTCCTAATTTTATTTATTTATTTGTTTAACTTTTTTCTAGCAAATCTTAATATTGCAATTTTGCTTCTTAAATAAATGTTTTATTTAGGATAGTTTGGATACCGTTCAAAAGTTTGGGGTCTGAATCCTTTTTTTATTTTAGAAACAGTAATAACAGTAATATTGTGACATATTAGTATTTTATTATGTATCTATTATTTGCTTCTTAAGAAACATCTCATTTCTGATCTAATAAAGATTAGAAACAAAATTTTTTATTTTTTATGATAATTTTTTAAAGCAAAACACTAATAAACATGTGACTTCTTTCCTGAAACACGTGAGAGCAATAGAAGAGCAGGAACTCATTAATAACAGTGCTGTCAAAACTCAGAAAAACACACCGAGAGAGGCTTCCATTGTATTTGTCCTTGTGAATGGTGTGAGAGAGAGACAGAGAGAGACACACAGAGACAGTGAAAGAGAGAGAGAGGGAGAGAGAGGGAGAGAGAAAGAGAGAGAGAGAGAGAGAGAGAGAGAGAGAGGGGGGGAAAGAGATACAGAGAGAGAGAGAGAGAGAGACAGAGAGAGAGAGAGAGAGAGAGAGGGGGAGAGAGATACAGAGAGAGAGAGAGAGAGAGAGAGAGAGAGAGACAGAGAGAGAGAGAGAGAGAGAGAGGGGGAGAGAGATACAGAGAGAGAGAGAGAGAGAGAGAGACAGAGAGAGAGAGAGAGAGAGAGAGAGGGGGAGAGAGATACAGAGAGAGAGAGAGAGAGAGAGAGGGGGAGAGAGATACAGAGAGAGAGAGAGAGAGAGAGACAGAGAGAGAGAGAGAGAGAGAGAGGGGGAGAGAGATACAGAGAGAGAGAGAGAGAGAGAGAGGGGGAGAGAGATACAGAGAGAGAGAGAGAGAGAGACAGAGAGAGAGAGAGAGAGAGAGAGAGGGGGAGAGAGATACAGAGAGAGAGAGAGAGAGAGAGGGGGAGAGAGATACAGAGAGAGAGAGAGAGGTCTGGAACAGTGGTTGTCAGAAAGGCCTTGTCCCGCTGTCAGGCCAGCACCACGCTCATCGATCACAGTCACACCCCCTCCAGCCCGCGTCCCATCCACCATCGGGGGTCCCTGCCGCATAAACAGCCCTGTCCGCCGCTCGCATCTTCCGCCGGGGGCCAGCATTCCAGGGCCTGCAGAGACCATCTTTGAAGTGAAAGCACTGGGTCTGCTTTAGAAAAGCTCCTCTTACTCCGCGCTTTGGAAGGTGAGGCCATAAAGGAACAGTTGGAAAAGCAAACCAGCCTGAAAAGACTCAGAACAGGCCTGGCACTGGAGAACTCGTCTGCCATTGTGAATGTGGCTTTCTTCGTTTGAATGAATTCTTGGGTCAGAACTTCAGAATGGAGCGTAGCGTCTGCAAACCCACGCAGGTTATTTAGACGGCTGCTTTCCCACAAGATTCCTGTCAGCTGAAACATCATTATTGCTACAGGGCTTTCTGAGATTTAATTAGTTTTTGTTATAGGATGGGATTTTCAAAAGTCAAATATCTCCTTGGGTGTTTACTCGGATGCATCAGGAAAAATGCAGCTGGAAGACTACACAAATAACTCACAGCTGAATTGATTTGTTTGCAGGATTAATTGACTTTTTGCACTGTAACAACATCCTTTTGGTTTCACAATTGGATTATATGGATAACACTATTGACCTGGAATAATAAACAGCATTTCTACTTGAACTGGGTCATGTGACCATACATGCTGCGGTGAATATATATATAAAGTGTATAGCACTAAAGATTTATATTCTATAATTTATATTGCGTTATGCAGTGTTGATGCCTTACGAGTAACTCGAGTTACATAATCAATTACTTTTTTCAAGTAACAAGTAATGCATTATATATTTACAATAAAATATAGTTAGTTTTTCACACAATCTTTCCCTTTTATTGACTGTTTCCTGTCACTTATGTAGGGAAAAATGAGTAAGTGCAGAAGCTGATTCTGATGATGTAAACACTCATCTCACTTTTATAAAAACATATGCAATATTCCTTAAAATTAATAAAAACAATGAAATGCAAACGCTCACAAAAATTAAATGTTAAATTATAGAAATATACTTTATGTATTTAATCGCACTTTATTAGCCAATGTCTGTGCTGCTGACCTTTGATGATGTCATTTTACTGTGCCAAGTAAAAGTGACTTAGGTAAACATCACATTTGTGTTTAGTTATTGTATATATCTTTTTCTTTTGTTGCTGAAGTGAGTATAGAAATGTCTTCTCCTGCGTCCTATTCTCCTGCAAAACTAGAATGGCAGAACAGATGAAAGGTTGGCTTGAGCTGCGCCCTTGACTTTACAGCATAGGTGTCAAACTCAAGGCCCGCGGGCCACATCCGGCCCGGCGTGTAATTATGTCCGGCCCGCGAGATCATTTTATATATTATTATTAATGGCCCGGCGATATGAAGCGCTACAGACTACAGACACTTCCCGTGTCAATCAAGTCTAGCTTATGATGCTGCAAGTTTTTGCGAAGCTAGCCCTCACGATTCCGAAGAGAAAAGTTTATTCTGAAAATAGAGCCTTTAAAAACCGATGGGAGGCTGAGTATTGTCTCTCCGCGTATGTAACCCGCAGACCATAATCCGCACCCCAGTGCTTGTGTGCGCGAAAATCAGGTGTTGATCATCGGATGAGAAAAGCCCGCCCTCATGCAGCACAGCCAATCACGTCTTCTTGCATGATTGACAGGTCAGACAGCCTATCAGCGCCAGCTGTCAGAGTGATGGTGCAAGCGCCAGAAAAGAAAACACAGCGCAAAAAAACCTTACGTCCCTAGGGACATAACAAATATATAGAAATATTATTACGTGTAGAAAAATTGTGATATAGTTTGTAAAATCTCCTATAACCCATGCGGGAAAATTTGGTATATTTTTACTGACATTCTGCCGGTATACCGGTGTGTCTCATTTGCGGAGCTAATGTGACGGTAGTTAAATAATTTAATAAGACGGCACTATGAGACAAATGACATGAGAGCAAATTCAACTGAATGATTTTATTTGTTATTGCTGAAAAGAAAAAAAAATATTTAGATTTCCAGGTTTTGTTATGCAGCATATTTTGAATTTGTATAATTTTGACAGGATATATTTTTATGGAGAGCAAAATCTTTTGGGATATTTAAAATGTAAGTTTTACATAAAATGACATAAGAGTAAAGAAATTTGGTTTGTTCTTTTAACTTTTAACGTTTATTTATTAGTATTTTAAATATTTTTAAGTTATTTAAGGTATACAGTAAGTTAATTTATTCCAGAATAATATTCCTGTCTGTTTTTATTCACATTTATGTTAAAAAAAAGGTACGTTTTAAAAGTTTAGTTTTAGTGTGTTCAATAAATGTTTATCCTGTTCGGCCCGCGACCTAAATGGTTTTTGGATTTTGGCCCCCTGTGCAATTGAGTTTGACACCCCTGCTTTACAGTCACGAATTTGCATATATATATATATATATATATATATATATATATATATATATATAGAGAGAGAGAGAGAGAGAGAGAGAGAGAGAGATCTGCATAAGTTTTAAGTATTACTTAAAGCTGTTTCCTCTCTAGATCAGGGGTCTCCAAACTGCGGCCCGTGAAGCCCTCTCATCCGGCCCACATAAATGTACGTGTGTCCTGCCAAGATCAGCCGCCGCTTACGTGGACGTTATGGTTTACCGAATTAAAATAGAGGCGCGTTCGCTTTCTACAGTGGGAACGAGATGTTGCAATGAAATGCATTTGGGAACTGATCACTACATTACTAAACCTTATTCACTGCTTCCGCTCACCGCCAACGAGATTATATTCCGTTTTTTCCCGCATATATAATCTGCAGACGCATGTGTTTTGCACCCTCATACAGCTTGCGGGTGTGATATGAAAAAAGTATAAAAATGTTATGTATAAACATTTAAAATGTGTGATATAGCCCGCAGGACTGATGTTTTTTCCCCTGTTTTTGCTTAAGGAAGACATTCCTGATGTCAAAACTTTTGCATCAATGTATCTTTCAATCTTTTGAACTACATACATGTGTGAACAAACATTTTCAGAACAATCTCAGGTTGATGTTCGGGAAATCAAATCTAAAGCCAGAAATATCTTTGGCATCCACTAATACAGGTGTCCATGTGTAGTGTATCAATGTGTTATTAAGTAATAACTGAATAAAATAATATTAAATAAATAATTAAAAATAACATCCATGTTTTGATTCTTTTTTCTTTGGACCTCGAGTGTGTAGTCGGCCCCCCCGAACTGCTGTTTGTCAGTTAATGCGGCCCCCGGCTGAACAGTTTGGATCCCCTGATCTAGAGTGATAAAGAAACATGCAAGAATGAGAAAATAAAGAGTGGATGGACATGTATGGGGTTCTTATTCTTATCAATCAAACAACAAATGACAAATAGAAAATCACTCACAGCTCTTTACTGACTACATTTTTCATTTTCAATAAGAATGAATTTATATGTAATTCATAAAATAAAGACTATGCATTTGATTATTCAATTTTTGTAGTGTTACATATTACTTTTTAAAATAAACCTACTTTACCTGAAAAACTGTACTTTGGATCTTTCTTGTATTGTATTTGTCATTTTGTTTGTAATTTGCTTTTTTCTCATTTTTAAAAACAAAAATACTATAACTATATTGTCATAAAAATCTAATTTCCCAATTTCCAGCACGTTTCAGTAGCGTCTGCTGTCAGCAGAACTGCTCTTTTTCATGTCGTGGCCGTTTGGACGAGTAAACTCTCATGCTTTATATGTTGCTAGCACATCCCGAAGTAATCTCACATCATTTGGCCATGGAAAATGTCAAGACTGTGACTTTATGGTGGAAAATGCTTTGGGGTCACATATTTCTTGGAAAAACAGCTAGAAAAATACTCAGGGAGTAAGTGTCCCCTCGCTCGAAATTGATAGAAAAACCAAATGCAATGAGTCAGAGGTACAATAATAGCTTCCATCTGGGACCTGACCCTAGTTTACGAAGGATAATTCCACCATGAAAGGCCCGCAGCAAACCTGAAAATGACAGCGTTCTTAAGAACAAAGCTTCGGTCCTGTGTGCGGAAAGCCAATCTGTCCTGCGAAGGTGTTAAACAATTACCAGACCAGGTGAAACCACAAAAAACCAAAGTCTTATTAGTTGTCTTATTTTAAAGGATAAAACAAACCTCATTTCTGCTACTGCAATGCTGATTTTCTGAGTTACTTTAAGTTCTCTGACTTAGATCAGCTTTGTTCATTGGGCTTCCCTCACCAAACAGAGAAGACATGCTTCCGAGTCAGCTATTCTTTCCCTCAACTACGTTTATTCAGTGGGTCTGACACTCTGTCATTGTGAATTATAGCACAAACCACTGCCCTCCTATTTCAAAAGGAGACAATGTCAAGGGCAAAATCCGTCATTAGAAAGTACCCAGGTTACATAATGCACACTAGCCGTACATTAAAACAATGCAAAGCATTTTAAATTAACATATAGTGCATAAAGAGAAACTGTCAACTATGTCAACTAACAAGGATTCCAATCAGATACCCTAAAACCCTACTCTTGTGTTCTCCTCCAACAGTTGTACTGTAACTGTCAGATGGATGAGGCGAGGACTCAGAGATGCAGAGGATGAGTACTTTATTAATAAAAGAACAGAAAAACAACCCAGAGGGGGAAAAACAAGACTAGACTGGGAACAGGACTAGAAACAAACAAAAACACCACCATAAAGTGATGATAAATCAACACACGACAGCAAACACAAAGGGATTAAATAGGGAGCATATGAGGAGGATAATGAGGGCAAACAGCTGGGGAAAATCAAGCGTAACAAGGGAACAAGACGGGTGGGGTTACACAATGACACCAACATGCGGCCAATGCGAACGCGCATAGCCTCGTGTCAACATGAAACAAGACAAGACAGAGCGCAGCTTGTAAAACACAAACTGCCACACCACAAACAACATGAAAGCACACAGCCGATTTAAACACGAAATGCAGTGCTAAACACTACACACAGACAAGAGAGAGCGCGGCTCGAGTAAAGCCCGAAACCTCGCCCACTCATGTGACGTGGAGCAAACACTCGTCTCATGTGCTCACAACAAGGACAAACACACGGGCCATGAATGTCCAAATCCCGACACAAAACCGAAACTGAACAAGACCAAAGTGTCAGGATCGGACATCACGCCCCACACACAAGACGCCACACAGACAAGAGACATTACGGTAGCGTCAGAGCTCTGCCACAACACCACGAAATGACTAGAGCACATGTGGCAGAACCCTGACAGTCACTGAGCACACGTGACCTGGTCAATGCAAGTTTTCTGGGCTTTGTTATGTCGGTGCCTCGATGATTATGTGCAGCACATTTTCTGAAGCCCCTTCATGCCGACTCATTACTGCCAACAAAAGAGCCAAGAGAAGCGAGCCAAAAAGCAGCACATCAGGAACACTGTTTCTCACTGCATGTAGGGGAGATCTGGTCAGTGCAACCTACATTAGCCATTATTTCGGGAACACTGGTGTGGATGGCAGGGTGGTGACTGGGGATTTCAAAATCTCCTTCAGAGGAAGGTCAAAGAGTGATGTAAAGCACGTGGTGTGAGACACGCAGATCCAGCAGCCAGAGCAATCCTGCACTACTCAACGCACTCATGGTGAATCTGTCAGAAGAACAACAGTCTGGCCTCTCTGTACCGCGCTTACCCATGATTACTGCCGACGATTAGCGTGTACTAATTGTGCAACGAAATGAAAAATCTGCACAGGTGAAGATCTATTAAAGTCCCATCATCTGCTTGAGTGAGAGAGCGCAGCCCTTGAAGGAGGCCTCGCCGCTGTATTACGCTATTTCAGGGCATTTTTAATTGTCCATTGAGGTGAGCACAAACTATCCTAACTGACTGAACGCTCTTTAGGGACTTTCAGTCTTAGCAATCAGTGCATAAAATTAATGAGCTGTCCTGCTGCTGTGTTTGAAACAAAGCCGGGCAAGCGAACGCGTTCCCCATCTGAGCCTCATGCTTTGGGTATTGCAAAACTCAGCCTCATTATCAGCACTACCAACTCAAAGAAACTCAACGCTCAGAACACACACACAACACAACCCAAGCAAGAGAAATCCTACTCAGAACGGAGCAAACAGTCTATAAATTCATTCCCTTGAAAGCGTCGGCTGCGACAGTCATCAAAGCGGTTCTGCAACAAATCCACCATCTTCAGCACTGCCTTTCAAGATGCTTTTGTCATATTTCAATTGACTAAAGTCATGTGTGTGTGTGTGTGTGTGTGTGTGTATAAATTGGAATCTAATAGCAAATAAAAAGGATGAAGTTTAATAAAGTCAAAACATATATACACAATATCATTCAAGAGTTTAGCCCTTAAATATTTCGGTCTATCCCTCTCCCTCTCCCTAACCCTTCCCATAATGCATCAGTAAAAAAATCGTTGTATCGATCCTTGTTGTAATGTTTCACAATAGTATTGTTTGTACTGCATTTTTCATTTCACCATAAGAAACTTCAACACCTGTTGCTGATATTATTGCATTTATCAGCTGCTTTTATCATCGCATTCAAGAAACACATTGACATTCTAATCAGTTCTTGCTTTCCCTGGGAATCAAACCCATGACCTTGATGTTGCAAGCATCGCTCTGCAACACTTTAATTGTTCAAGTCCTAGTGTGACTGTACTTTAAGACTGACTAGTTATTGAAAATTATAAACAAATTGCAAATGTGTACTACGCTAAACTGAAGCTGTGGGATTTGTGGTGTGCGGCATGAGAGTGAGGGACGGCGGTGGAAGTACATGAGCGCAGAAGTGCAGCTGCTCTGAGGTGGCGCATCGCTAAACCCTATCAGCTCCCAAATCTGCCTGAAAACCAAGAATAGCCTCCGTCAGGCCGTGTTAAATCCAGCTTTTGGCTCAGAGGTTTCCATCCAGCTTTAAGGGCTTGTTAAAATAACCCATTGCACTCTCTGTCGCCGCATTAATAAGATCTGATAACTAATCAGGGATAGCGAGCGCAGGGATTGTATATCTTGGTAAATCCAGCCGGAATGTAAACCATTGGCACTCTCAAAGGAGCCCGTGGCAGCTGCGAACATGGGAAGCTGCAGACATCCGGCTCAAATACTCCTTTATTTGCTGTTTTAAGATCAAATTATGGTTAGAAGAATTTCACACAGATTTCAGATGGTTGCTCAATTGCATTATCATAATGGGCTGTAATTTCCAATCCTGGAACAATTGAAGTAAACAGTGCCGTGCAGCAGCCATACGGCAAAACCCGGATGAAGAACGTGCGAATAACAGCGCAAAGGTTATGATATGGTGCAATATTTCTTCAGTCTTTCTGTTAGCAATAATGAACATGTGAAAATCCACTCCAGAATCACCCCGAGGTCTACGGCTCTACCGATGCTGATAATTAAAGTCACCCTCATTTCATCTGTTGGAAATATATCACTTCTCTCTACAAGTTCACACATATCAACACACAAAATCACACTCATTCACACACACACACACACACACACACACACACACATGAATCTGTGTTAGCGTGAGACTAACGGCTCATCTGCATTCAGAAAGCAAATCCCTTTCAGGATATTTCAGGTTATCACTTTGTATTACGGCTAGGCTTAGTATTTTTAAACCTTCATGATCAAATTCCTAAATCGCAATAGCTAAGTATTTATTTGAAATGATTTAAAAAGGTGATATTTATCAAAGTAATCTACTGTGAATGTAATCTATGAATGAACGGAACAGAGAATTACTTTCATTCATGTGAACCCAAACAACAATGCGTAAAAATAAAAAGCAATGTTTACTCACAAACGTTCTTACTGGTTTATTTTAATAAATGAATAACTGGGTAAAGCCAAGAACCTTTCCGGGAAGAAGCGACACTTTGTTCCGGAAACAGCAAACACATGTAACATCTTACATCCATGATACAGATGATTCACGATTCACAGCTGAGCTTAATTGATACATCATTTCATTATTATTATTATTATTATTATTATTATGCTCTTTAGGAAACTCAGTTCATTAAAATCACAACCAAGATCCACTACGAATATGTTGTGAATATTCTATATATTAGGAAACTAGGACTGGGGAAAAAATAGTATAGCAATGTTTCTGATAAATGATTGCGATTTAAAATCATTTTTGCTGTGCCTGAAGGTACGGCTGCCCCTCTGTTTCAGATATTGCAATGCAACAGCCAAACTTTGAACTCTTCTGCGTCTCACGTAAAACTTCTCGATCCACACATTTGAAAGCCCTTCATTATTGCAGAGGAGTCCCTCAGGTGAGCATCAAACCCGCTCTATGACTCATCCTCACCTAAAATATCTCATTCAGAGTCGCACTCGGGCGCCCTGCCGTAATCAATCCGTTGGCACAGCGGGTCTGCGAGAGATGTGTGACGGAGACCCTTCCTGCGCGCATGAGTGTGTGAGCAGCAGCTGTCACGCTCCGTAACACAAGCCCTTATTAGTGTCCATTAGCTGCACTGAAACTAATAAGAGATTGTCAAATACATCCAAACATTCACACAACTCTTCAGAAAACAGAAGGGCGCGCTGAATTAACCTCTTAATGCAGAGCTCGTCGACACCATCACTTCCATTACAGGCGGATCAGGAGGACTGGAGAGAACTAAACATAAAACTAAAATCTACGTGTTAAGAGGACAAAAATTATGCTGAGATTCATTCAATGATCACATTTACTTCATCAATCTATCCCTCCCTCCCTCACACACACACACACTCACACACACACTCCCTCACACACACACACACACACACACACACACTTACTCACTCATTCAATCAATCAATCATTACCTCACAATAAATCATATCATTTTAGCATTATATAATGTATACACTATTAGTTTTTGTTAATACAATGGAGTTGGGTTATGTCGACGGCCTCGGGGTTTGCAAAAAAGCATCGAGATAACCGTTTCACAAGATAACCCATATAACATATATAACATATATTAGCATATATTTTCCCACATATAACCCACAGACGCAGATAATCCGCATGCTCATATATCCAGCGGGTTTTGGGTTTTGTGTAAAATTGTTGGCATAACCCGCACCTTCATATAACCCACACCCATAGATTGATAAACTTTTTTGTGTAAGATCACATTTAGAATTTCAAATGTTGCTCGCATGATGTCAATTGTCATAACTGTTCAGCTCGTACACAGTGCTTGTGCGCGAAATTACAATAAAAACACAAACACAAGTCAGAATCAGAAAAAAAAGAGAAAGCAGTCTCTCCCGCTGTGCTGTGCAGCGACTCGTCCCTTTAAGAAGTGTTGTGTTGATCATCGGATGAGATGAGAAGAGCCCGCCCTCATGCAGCACAGCCAATCACGTCTTCTTACATGATTGACAGGTCAGACAGCATATCAGTGCAGCTGTCAGAGTGACAGTACAAGCGCCAAAGACAACTACCCTCGCAAGAACGAAAAAAGGAACATTTATTGATGTACATGATGTGAGTTATTAAATGAGAATGTACAAGCTCGAGTTTTTGGTGTCTTTTTACACAACAGTGTTGCCGTGATTTGTTTGAAGCGATCGGCATTCATCTAATAAAATGAACATACACTGTACTGTGTGTGTGTTTGCTAACAACAAAAGGCATATGCAAAACCACCACAATAAAAACACCTTTGATTCTTGATACAAACCTTTAATTATATTCTCCAACAATGCAAACACAAAGATTGCTCACAAAATCTCAAAAAGCGTGCGGGTCTACAGCGTGTTATTCCTCAGACGAGATCAACGACAGGGAGTGAAGCGTGAGCGACCGCCATCCACCTGCAACGCAAACTCAGCGCATGCGCATGAACTAGCTACGATATTAGTCACAAAATAACCATGTGAAGTGCAGAATTTGTCCCTCTTTTGTGCTCGAGATATTAGATTTTGGCGACATTAACGAATCCACATTAAAGAATCAAAAATACTGAGACAAATAGGGAGTTTGGCGGCTCCACTTCAAAAACGTTGACAATAGTACTGGCGAGTTAACCGAGACTCGAGATAAGTGAACTCCACTGTATATTGTATCAGTACAAATGTTATATTTTATATTTATATCAATTGTACATTTTTAGTAATGTTGTTGTGTGCTTTTGTAATTTTTATTAGTTTGATTATTTAGATACAAATTTTGTTTCTAAATAATCAAACTAATAAAAATTACTAATTATATATATATATATATATATATATAAGCCATGTAAGTGTTAGTGAAACTGGGATATGGCAGTCATGGCCTAATGGTTAGAGAGTGCGACTGGTAAACCTGGTTTGATTCTCAGCACCAGCAGGAAATGTCAGAGGTGCCCTTGAGCAAAGCAACTAACCCTCAGTTGCTCCCCGGGCACCTCTGTGTGTGTGTGTGTGTGTGTACACACACACCAAGAGCTCCAGAAAAACCACAACGAATGTGTAGAAGTAAAGCTGGTTCTGATTCTGATGGAGAGAGAGCAGGTTCTGCATCGCCAGAAGACTGAGGCTGCTGTGCTTGTTTCTGCTTTAATGTTTGTCTGATAAGCAGGAGCTCCCTTCACCGCATACACATATATACGTATATGTATAGGCTCACTCATTGTTTCAATCACTCATTCGCTCATTCTTCTCATTTCATGACTTGTTTATTCATCCACTCACTCACTCGTGGACTTCCCAAAGCCTCCCTCTGTCTTTATCATTCTCGTCCCAGAGACGCAGCGAGTCTCCTGACAGGCGTCTGGTTCTACACGCCACAAATGAGTGTTTGGACTGATAGATGGAGTGCAGCAGTCACCTTCAGACGCTTCAGTCCTGCTCTTCTCCTGCCAAACCACAGCAGAAATGCATGAGCATGCACAACTATCTGAAGTGAGCGCTCAGCCCAGACATCAGCATTTGTATTCAGTTTCATTGTGTTTTGGCTGATCCCACGCTTCGTTCCACTCGTGGGGTAAAACGAGAAACGGCTAAATCACATGTGTTTCATATAAACCACTTTTGATGAATAAGGAATTAGGAGATAAATACTGTCTGCTTATGCATATTAATGAGGACACTTCCAAAAGACAGATTCCCAAATACTGATATTTATTATTTTATCACTTTTAATCTAGTCATCTGTTATCATAACTAAATATTTATTTAAACATAAATGTGGTAACATCTTTTTTTAAATATAAACTCAAATATTTATCATAGCATTAAAATTTCTACTTTTCTTTTGTTACTCAATGAAGAATTATTTGTACAGTATTACTTTTTAAGGTAAAAGTTAATACAGTATATAAAATTATAACGATAATTATGCGATATTGTCCATATGATGCCCGCGAGTCCATGATACCTAATGCATAGGCACATAAGACTAGAGATCATGGGTTCTGCTTATTTATGGATACAGTATAAATCATCGACATTCGTCAAAATATCATATCAAAGAAAGAAACTCATACAGGTTAGGAACAACTTGAGGGCGAGTAAATGATGAGTTATGAATTATGGCTTTAACTGATTTAAGTCACAGTAAAAGTTTTCTGAGAGAAGAAAATAAAAAAATAAGAAAAACAAATATTTAAAACACATGTAGTAGCGCTGAGCGGCAATCAAAATAACCATGTTGGAATTATGTTCATTTATCTGCAGTTTAATTAGCCACTTAACACATTTAAAGTGCAACAATTACAAGCAGAGTGATGATAATCAGTAATGAGAGATCTTTGATCTCCAAAGGGAAGGAGGTCATCCCTAAACTGAAAGCACCAGGTCAAAGGTCACAGACCGACCCCCGACCACACGGCCAACAGCAACACTAGAGTAACTGGCCACGTTTATGCTATCATTAATAAAATCTGATGACAAACACTCTTGTCTAGAGGAGGGAGAGCTTGAACGCGTTGTTGTTGTCCTCCTCCCTTCGCCTATAGCATGATCTCGATGTAAACACACTCATGACATTCACAGCTGCTCCACAGAAGCACACACACACACAGACGTCTCACCGACACGCTCACATCAAGAGTACAGTATGGTGAAAGTCCCTGAGAAGTGCTGGAGAACAGAGGAGAACGCGGAGCAGACGTGATTCTCCAGGGAAGCGATGGCGTAGACGAGACTCACAGCAGCTGCCAGCCAATCCATTATCAAACCCGCGCACCATCTTCTGACGCACTCTCACTCTAAAGCTTGCAAACAGATTTCCAAACTTGTGGTCTGCGTGTGAGGTAAAAATAATCGGTAGGAAGCGCAATAACATCTAAACTTGTGGAACTGAATCGCTATCGATCAAATGCCCGTTCCCGACTGCTTCGCTCTGAATGAATTGTGTTTGAGAGCAGGATAACACTTTAGTTTAGGAACCAAATGAAAAATATGAAAAAAATGATCAAAATAATGTGTGCTTTTAAGGGAACAACAGCTCGTCACTGGGGCAGAACACTAGCCACAAATATGCACTTTACATTTATATGTATGCATCTGGCAGACGCTTTTATCCAAAGCAAGTTACATTTGCATTCAAGAAACGCACTGAATCAGGTCTCGCTTCCCTGGGATCGAACCCATGACCTCGGCGTTTACACCAAACTCAAGCATTGCAACTCAAGCTGATCCTCTGAATCTACGGAAGACCGAGAACTCTGGCCAAGATCTTCTCTCTTCATCAGTTTATGTGTGGAGTATATGAAGAGAGTGTGTGTCTTTAGCCTATAGCAGCAGGGGAAGTCTCACATGCTTCACATCAAACACACACACACTTATCCATCTTCAATGACTAACGTACATCTATTTGTGCGTCTGATGAGGTGATGCAGAGACGTGTTTCACAAGCTTAACTGCTTCAAGCTGCCCTGTAAGGGGGTCTGCGCCTCAGATCCCCCCCGTCCCCCCCGGCACAGACCCTCACGTTCCTCTCCAGAGCATCAGAGGAGTGTCCGTGTCTGGGGAAAATCCATTTGCACTCGCAGCGCGGGACAGATACTCAACTCGCCATGAGTTCAGAAACACTTCCACCGTGAGCCAAACGCGCCGCCATTACAGACCATGAGAAGCATAAACAAATGAACGTGTTCCCGGGACGCACTCAGTCGTCCTGTTAGAGCTGCTGCGGCAGAGCCCATGCTAGCACATTACACTGATGAAAGCAGGAAAATGGGCCGTGAAATGAAAAAGACACTGTAAGGAGAAGAGCGTGCGTGTGAGAGGAAACTCTACCTTGGCAAGCGACTCCCCGCTCCTCGTAACCCATGTTGCACAGGCATTTCCCGATGGGCACCAGCCACTCGCCCTCCGTGCTGCAGTACATTTTAGGAGGATCCTCCTCCCGGGAGTTGTTGACGCAGGAGCCCCGAACCTCCACCAGCGACTGAGCGTCCGTGGGCACCGTGTCAGGAAACATAGCCAGGTTCCTCACCGTAAACGGGCACTTTTTAAAGTACACCCGCACTGAAACCAGCGCGACGCAAGCTCCCACGTCCTGGAAAGCCAGGTAGAAGCCCTTCTTGGTCATGGGCCCCACCTCTCGCACCTCCGTGTTCAGCTTCAGGATGCGGTCGCCCAGGTCCATCTGCGTGAAGCTCTCGTCGGCCGCGATGGTGTCTATTTTGGAGAACTGGTGCTCGCGGAACTTACTCCCCTGGTCGTCGTCCGTCTCCAGGTAGTGCAGGTTGAAGGTCTCTTTGCAGGTCAGGACCATGGGAATGCTGTTGCAGTCTCTCAGGGTGAACTTGAGCTCCACGTAGATCTTCTGCGCAGAATTGCGAGGAATCCAGTTGGTCCTCAGCCAGTTGTTCTGGCTGTACTCCATCACGTTGCACACCTGGAAGGTGCGGATGGGTGTGTAGTGCTCGTCCACGCCGCTAATTTCCTCCCACTGCAAGAAGAGAGAGAAGTTAATCAAAGGCAAGCACACGGCTACCGTACTCCTGCATCTCCACAACACCTGAACAGCGGCTTATTTATTTCTCAAACACATGTGGAATAATGAATCTTTCTCATTAATATCTCCTCTGTTCGTGTGATTAATGCGGGATGTAAATCTCCACTCTGAGTGCTCTCTCTTGTAAGGTGAGCCTGACTAATCATTTAGTTTTGTCACTCGGGGTGTCCAGAGTCACAATGCAGCCAGAAGTCTCGGGGTTTAACGTACACAAAGCAGAATAAATGATGAACGGAGAGGCGGTGTTCTCTGTTACAATAATGGAGCAGTATATGGCTCTCCATCAAGCTGGAGTTTGTAAAAGCCCTTGGCTGAGTGAGGCAGGGCCTCTGGAGCCGTTCATTACCCGCAGAACAAGTGTGCCCTCAGACTGAGGGATCGCCTGCTTGTGTTTCAGCTGTGGGGGGGCTTAATGAAACACCCCCATTTCCCAGTCCGTTGTTTTGCAATTCAAACCACATATTTTAATGCAAACTGCTATTCTTCATAATTAACGCTATATGGTAAGCCAAAAGGGAGGAACGTTTCTTATATAGCGATGCACATCCAATTGAAAAACATTATATATAAAGGGTAAAAACGTTTGATCCATCAGTTATCCATCATCCACTGTATCCAGTATCCATTTATCCATCAGTTGTTCTGAAGTGAACAAATATGATGCAGATAGAAGTCAATCAATGGAAATGTCCCTCGTTTACGGAGTCACCCTGTGTTCGCCAGCATAGCTGATGCTCCAGATGAAGTCCAGGTGTCGGGCTGTGCCGCATTATCAGACCGCCTGAACTGAAAGCAGCGCTGCCAAGACAAATGAAGCATCATATTCCATGTGTAAATCACACACAGTTGAGGATCTAGTGAGGACCGTCTGCTGCCACCAATGACATCACCACCAGCGCAAGCAATCTCTTCAAATAACTCACTTCACAACGCATAACGCAGGGGACGAGTGCGCGAGTGTCTGGATCTCTCTTCTGCGCTCGGACTCCGGCCTGTGCTCTGTCTCCCCAGCGGGAAACGCCAGGCCTGCGCTTTGCAACTTAACACTCGGCGGGCAGACTGAAGACGACTGTAGGTTTACCGAATATCACTTTCCGATATAATCCCCCTCCAGCAAGGAAGGCAGCGGAGAAAGGAGGAAATCAGCAGTTGGTAGATTTGGCAGGACCCCCCCGCGACCCCCCAACTGCTGCTCTAAACTAATAGATTCCCTGGCACTCGCGCACAAGTGAAGCAGAGCTTATGTTTCAGACAGATATATAATAAAATTATAATCCTCCTCTCGCTCGTATTACAGTGGAAGTGCATTAGTTAGTGCAGACTGACACGTACGGCTGGCTCTTGCTGTTATCGCACGCACATTTCCTCCGTCGGTGTACGCAGATCAAATCCTGCTCTCTTCGCTATAACGCACGAAACCGGAGCGGATTGTGTTTGCTGGGAACGCTGGGATGCCGGAGAGGCCAGAGCGGGAAAGACACGGACACATGGAGATCTGCTCACGGAAATTGCTCAGTGTGAAAATAAACACTTGTGCTAATCGACAACTCGTTCAGTGGTGTGTGTTCAGAATACACGCATTAAAGTGTGTGTGTTCAGAATACATGCATTAAAGTGTGTGTGTTCAGAATACACGCATTAAAGTGTGTGTGTTCAGAATACATGCATTAAAGTGTGTGTGTTCAGAATACATGCATTAAAGTGTGTGTGTTCAGAATACACGCATTAAAGTGTGTGTGTTCAGAATACATGCATTAAAGTGTGTGTGTTCAGAATACACGCATTAAAGTGTGTGTGTTCAGAATACATGCATTAAAGTGTGT